>KZ111147.1:982529-1020514 GCA_002077045.2 Rachicladosporium sp. CCFEE 5018 | reverse complement strand
TCTCCAAGCTGCCCTACACCACAGCAGTCATCAAAGAAGTCCTCCGCCTGAATCCTGCAGCCTCTTCCATCCGATCCGCAGACTCGCAAACGCATCTCACTGATCCCAAGACTGGTGAGCCGCTTATCATGGTGCCAGATATGATGCTCTGGCTGCTGCACTGGTCCATGCACCGCGATCCGGAAGTCTGGGGCCCCACAGTCAACACCTTCAACCCTGACCGCTTCTTGCCCGAAAACTCCTCAACCCTGCCAGAAGCCTACTGGCGGCCTTTCGAACGTGGCATCAGGAACTGTATCGGGCAAGACCTGGCGATGATCGAATCTCGAGTTGCGCTAGCGCTGGTTGTCAGGCAATTCGAGTTCACAGCTGCATTTGATGCTGTGGACCAGATGGCGGGAGACGGCACGATGTATGGCAAAGATCCGAAGTACCGCGAGGGAACGCAGGAGTTGCTGGGCGATGAGGCGTATCCGGTGCTGGTGGGGACTGCGAAGCCGAGGGAGGGGATGCCGATGAGGGTCAAGTTGGCGGCGTAATAGCGTGCTGTCACGAGACCGGTCCTGAAGAGTAATTGTAGGTTACACCGATACAGTCTCCCCTATGTTACAAAGCCCCACTCCCCCACCAGCCACCTCTATCGCCTCTCCATCTCCCTCCACCCCTCCCCCAGCCCACAAATTCGCCTTCATCGCAGCCGCCCTCCACCTTCTTGGCGGATCCGTCACCGCTTCGAACTGCCCTGAAAGCCCTCCTCGCACAGTCCCGTAGTGCATCCCAATACTCAGCTTCGCTTTCACCTCGCCATGCACAATAAGACTCTGCTCCGGCGTCGCGTGCACGCCGCCCATGAACGACGCTGGCGTCATGAGCCCGATGGGCAGTAAAGCGAGATCGAAAGGGCCGAGCGTCTGCCCTATTTGCTTGAAAGCTGGGCATGGCGAGGAGGTGGATTGAGCTTGGTAGGCTGTGTCGCCTGCGAAGTACAGGGACTTCTTTGAAAGTGTGTGGTGGAGCGTGTAGCCGCACCAGAGCGATTTGTCTTTATCTGAGATTGTGCGGCCGGATGTGTGTTGGGCTGGGGTTGCCGTGATTTTCACGCTGTCGCTGGGGGAGGAGAGGGTGATGGTATAGCTATCCCACCAATCTGGGTCTGAGATCTGGGATGCGGGGACTGAGAGGTGCGTCTCGAACCAGGGTTTCGTGCCGAGGGGTGTGATGAAGTGGATGCTCCCGTTGCTTCGTTTCCAGAGGGAGGCTACGGTCGCGAAGTCTAGGTGGTCGTAGTGATTGTGGGAGATGCAAATTATGTCGGGTATGGGCAGTTCTTCTAGCGTGCAGGGTGGCGGGCTGTAGCGTTTCGGGCCAAAAAGTTGTGAGGGACTTGTTCGCTCGCTGAAGACTGGGTCGAAGAGTATGCGCATTCCGCGATCTGCCCCTTTGGGTATTGGAGTCTCCACCATGAAGCCAGCGTGACCGAGCCATGTTGTGCGTAGTTTCGAAGGGTATTTGGCGCCCCAGTCTGATTTAACTACACGTACTAGCTCTTGCGATCGACTGCCATTGGGCCCTTGCGGGACGGGCACGAACTTCTTCTCCGGGTGACCGCTACCAAATCGCAACGAGAAGATCTCGCCTAGTCCTGCTTTCGTGCCTGCTGAGGGCCAAGGATTCGTGAAAGCTGTTCGCGGATTGCCAACGTGGTGGCTCTTGTCGGCTGAGAGCTTCGGAGCTGGTGATGCGATTTGCTGTACCTTGACGGGGCTTCGTGCTGCCGTAGACATCGCCCTGTATGTTATAATGCCATGGGTGATTGGTGAGATTCTGGTGCGAAGGGAAGACATTAGGTATAAGAGGGTGCACTACCCTACCTTGTCGTGCGATACGCGGATGTCGATTGCGCCGGCTGTAGTATGCACCTCGCAATCGACATACCTTCTCGGCCAAGCGAGCCTCGTCGCCGCACTTGCCACCGATGCCCTTGCCGACGACAAAGGGCGGCCTTCGCGCTCAGCAACACATCGCCGCTCGTTTGCACACCTTCAAACGGTCTATAGTACAGCTTCAACGTTAAGCACTCCACGCAATGCATCTCCCATGCTCTGACGACATCGAGCTAGCAATGACAAGCTACGCCAAGGCAGTTGTGCCGCACTGCAGATCTCCCGCCCATCAAACGTGTCGAGATGCCGTTGTGTACCATCGCGTGTTCGCATAACACGTCCTCAGTACGACCAGTTCACCCGACGACCATTGGAGTCGGTGATTCATCAGCTTTACCATTACTGATACGGCATCCTCCAAGGATAGTCACGCATCGATGTCAATCCTTGTCGTTTGCCGGCGACCCGCAATGTCAACCACTGATGTAGATGCAATGATATCTTTACTGCCTGCCCAATGGAGACAAGTCCGGCACCATGACTTCGAATAACCTCCGCTCTGGTGCGGGCACTGCAGGAGTCAACGATACATGGATGCAGGTCCCCAACGTAGCGTGCAGCTACTGCAGGACCACCACAGTTGATCAGATTGCGTGCCCAAGCATTCTGATCGCCTGCCTTTTGCGGTTCTATGACGAGAGCGTATATCCTCAAGCAGGGAAGCATTTGACTGGGTAGCATTGAAAGCTTGATGATCATAAGTAGGTACTGAAGCCTCTCTATTAATCCTCACCTTCTTGTACTGCCGTCTTCCTTGGTCATCGGCACCACCTAATCAAGTATGCGTATCATCTTCGTTGGCAGCGCTCTTGTAGCGAGTGCCGCCGCTTCACCTTTCGGTGCTTGGAAGCCCAACTGGAACTTCGGCCACCACAAACCGCCAGGATGGTACGTAGATCCTTCGAATCTGGTCCTCCCAGAAATCCCGAACCCTCTTGCGTACACAGACCAGCACCCCAACGGCAGGCAATGCAAGATCTGCAACCTAGGAGAAACCGTCCCATCTGCTGAGGTCGCCACACTCATTACGGCGACCTCCTACCAGCAAGCCAAGCGACATAATCATGTCCCAGCTACATCGACAGCAACGTGCCCAACGGGACAGAGATCTCGAAACGCAGACCTGTTACTACTTCCGTAAGCTAACTACTCTGTAGGCAAGAGCCCTCAGTCTACACGCCTGCCTACCCCAAGCCAACATGGTCAGGGCACTCATGGGTACCTGAATCGTCTTATCACCCTGGCTCGACGTCCCCACCAGCCAGCACACCGACAGCTACCATCACGAGCGCTTCCGTCACTTCGGCCACTTCGTCAGCAACTTCGAGTGCAGGCAATGGCACGACGTCGCTTGCGGCCTGTGGTCGAGTCTCGTCACTAGTTTCTGCTTCGCGTGCTACAGGGACGGTAGCTGTGCCTACAGTGAGCAGTCTCATATGCAGCGGTGTTACTACACGACCTTCAGTACTGACATAGTCGCAGGTCCCAGCGTCACTCGCGTACGAGTGCGTCACTAGTATCCCGTTCAACAGCTCCGCAGCAGTCGCCTTGATGGACTCCCTTCGACCGTATCTCAACTGGCAAACAACGATCTCGTATCTCAAGTCGCCTCCAGCTGAGTACGCTGCCAAAGTACAAGGACCATATGACTTTTACGCGAACTTCGATCGAATCCACGAGTCTGCCAAAGCCAACGCCTACCCATACGAGTACGCATTTGGCTTTGACGTCTATGAGCTATTTCAAGTCGCGCATGATGGTCACTTCGTGTACTATCCTGACAGCGTGACCGCTGTATTCTCCTTTGGCCGACGAACACCACTGGTATCCGTCTCTGTCGATGGTGTCGCGATTCCCGAAGTATATGCGTACTCAGATGTACTCGCCTCAAGCTTCGGCAACATCACCTACACACCATCACCGCTGGTCGAGATCAACGATCAGAACAGCACTGACTTTCTGCTCAATTGGTCGCAGTATGGCAGTCTGCAGGATCGCGATGCGTTATGGAACAACCTGTTCTATACGCTCGCACAAGTCTCGCTTGGATCTGGTGGTACCGGCACTGGCACGTTCTCAGGTGGTGGGCGAGGTGCTCGTGTCTACCCTGGGCCAAATACCAAGCTCACGTTCGCCAACGGCACCAGCGTGACCACTGAGAACTTCGCACGCGTAATCCTGCCGTCATTTGCTGGCATCAACACAGGCGAGGATATCTACAAGAAGTATTTCATCCCGCCTCCTGGTCAGCCGCAACTTGTCGAGCAAGTCGCCTCGTCAACATCCTCATCTTCATCGATCGTGACGACAACTGCTGCATCTACGTCCACCACTTCCGCAGCTGCTACCACGATCCCAGCCCCAGGTTATCCGTCGCCTATCATTCGCGAGAAAGCCAACCTGAACTCCGGCTACTTCCTAGACGGAGAAGGCTACGACGATGTCGCCGTCTTGTCAGTCCCATCATTTGTCGGAACCACGTCGGACGAGATTCCATTCCAGTCTGTCAACACCTACCTCATCAACCGAGCTCTCGCCGAGAACAAAACAAAGCTCATCATCGACGTCTCCGCCAACGGCGGTGGCACTATCCTGCAAGGCTACGACCTCTTCAAGCAGCTCTTCCCGCACATCCTGCCCTACGGCGGCACCCGCTTCCGCGCCCACGAAGCCTTCGATCTCATCGGACAGGAAGTAAGCGCCTACTCAGCCCTTGTGCCACGGAGCCTGAGCACGAACCAGACAGTGCAAGACATCGTCAGCTCGGCCTTCGACTACCGCACAGACGCAGATATCAACTACGAGCCCTTCGATTCATGGGCCGAGAAATTTGGACCTCATGCTTATGGTCCGGAGCCAGATAATTTCACTAGCATCATCCGCTGGAACCTTAGCGATGTGCTGACGCCAGATAATAGCGGTGGGATCTACGTCAGTGGGTACTTGAACCGCTCGAATATCACCACACAGCCATTCCTGGCCGAGAACGTGGTAGTGGTGTACGATGGCTACTGCGCGAGTACCTGCACCATATTCTCCGAGCTCATGCGCCAGCAAGCGGGCATCAAGACCATTGCACTCGGTGGCCGGCCGAACAGGGACATCATCCAAGCTGTCGGCGGCGTGAAGGGTACGAACGACTTCCCATGGGACTACATTCTCCAGAACGTGGAGCTGCCATTCCAGCTGCAGCTTCTTCATGACGACAACTACTACAAAAACACCGCGCTGGGCGAGTATAGCAATCTGCCGTTCTACCGGGCGACGAACTACGTGGTCAATTCGAGGGATGGTATCCGAGAGGGCGATGAATCGGAGACGCCCTTGCAATTTGTGTATGAGGAGGCGGATTGTAGGATCTACTACACGCCTGCTATGGCTGTTGATGAAACGGCGGTGTGGTATGTGCCGCCCTTTGTCGTCTTGACAGCAAAAGTACCGACACTGACTCTCAATGATAGGAAAACGGTCGCCGACACGGCCTTCAACGGCATCTCGCACTGCGTCGCTGGAAGCCTCGGTGGCAATACGACGGCTAAGCGCAGTGCGCCGATGCACAAGCGTGCTCATGGCGTGAGGAGAGATCTTGACACGGAGGCCCATTTCGCGGCGATTGGCACTGTGTGGACTGGTAGTGATGGGACTACGCTTGGTGGGGACAGCTTCATGTACCCGTAGATCGTGTAGAGACTAGTGTGTGTAGCGAAGCCATGAAGTGTGCCGTGCATACCTCACACTCGCAAATGGTGTGACAGGCAGCCAGGTGCACGTAAAGTACAATTCCCGTCAGATTCCTGAAGCACGCTTCGTTGCGCTTCGATGCGCATCCAATCACTATGGCCACTGATAAAAAGCGTACATGAATACATGCGCAAAAATAGTCGCCACTCGAACGCGGGTTCCCGTCGGTTCCCGTGCTCGTAAGCGATTAAGATACCACTTCCTCACTGACTGCTAAAGGGACGCCCGGCCGAAGCCTGGGATACCATAATTGATGGTGACTTAGCTACAATCCCTTGGTGTACCCGTGTGAGCGTGGTATATAAAGTCTGACAACATTGCTGATGGGTCGCCGGCGATGACGAGGATTCATCATTGTAAGCCGCAGGATTCGTGATGGCGGCCACACGGGTTTGAGATCGTATGCAGTAGAGCAGTCGGCTTGCATTTTCGAGCTGCACTACATCGCGAGCCATGCCACCCACATTTGAACATGGGTGCACGCTCATTGAGACTGCGTTATGCCACGCAGACCAGCGGCGAAGAACTTTGTCGTATGTGAAATGCGTGGGATTTCCGGTTCGAATGCTGATATCATAGTCGATCGGGCACTGCATCGGACGATCTTGCTGTCGGCGATATGCGTCAAAGTGTGATGCTTGGTACAGCTCGGCTGCCACACAATTAGCGTGAATACAGCATTGGATCCACGGTACTGCGTTCGCGTCATCTGTATAGTCATACGGAGGTCGGCGTGATAGCACCGCACAGGCCAACAACAAACTGATATACTCAGCTCTTCTTTGCTTCTTTCTTCCTCTTCCTCTTCCTCTTCTTCTCCTTCCATATCTTCATTTGCATTGGTCGTTGACGACGCCACTCTCTCCAACACTGCTAATCAATAATAACGTAGGCATGCGGAGGCTTGTGGTATGGCGCGAGCGCGCCTTTTACTCCTCTGCGAATTCGCAGGCGGGGACTAGGCGAAGGCCCAGCACTCATGTGATGGCACCGGCTGGGGTGTCAGTCGCCCCGCGCTCACAGGCGTTGGGACTTTGTCCGGGCTATCCGGGCAGCCAGAGTCAACGGGCAGGGAGAAGATGCGATCGGCATTCATGTGATGGCACTGTCAAACGCCGTCCGCTCACACTTGATGTGATGACAGCATTAGACACCGCCCGCTCACCGCTTGCTGAGGGGAGATGGGCGTTCAGACCCCCTCTGGCGCTCATCTCAAGGTGAGTATGGCCTCTTTCGCGCTTCGCAAGATCGCTGACACTGCCAGTTCGCCTTTCGCGGCAAAGAGAGCTTGAGCGTGCTTGCACATCTCGGTGCCCAGCACCCCAACCACTTTTTCATCAGTCCACCAGCTTCGCACTGTGTGCTGGAGAAGATGACGCTTGTCCATTGCTACTCATTTTGGATTCACGCTGGATACAACGCCCTCATTGTCACTGTCGCTCTTCGTCGCCATCGTTGCGGCTCCTGTCGCATGCTCTCTCGTCGGTCGCAATGCTGCGCGGGCTGCCAAACGCGACGACACGTCCTCCTGGCCTCATTGCGACAGCAAGAGATTAGCGAAGAAGCGCAATGCGCGTCTCGCACCGTTCATACGAATACGAAGCATTTCTCACTTCCGTCCTGAATCCGCAAGGCAGATCAGGCCAGGAGACGGCATGCGCACAGCCCACCAAGAGGCCGCCGAGAGTCTCGAGTGTGCAAGAGTACGTACAAGTTTGGTAGCGGATGCGCCTTGCAGCTCGGAGGCTGGAAGAGAAACAGTTTCGTACTGGACAGATGCGTCCCTTCGGGGACATGGCAGATCCCGTGTCACGGCCTACACATGACCAGAGTACCGGAGAGTCCAGATACGAGCCTGCAGTAGCACAGCCATATCCTTAATGCGGTCAAATTGTGTCAAGCGATCACCGCCCCAGCTCCGACAGCTGGAAGCGTCGACCAAATGTCAGCCCGCGACCGAAGACTACCACTGACATACCGTAAGCGAAGCGGAGCGCGCGCACAGTAAAGAGAACGGCACAAGACGACCGCGACAAGAGCCTGCGTTGGACAAGAACGCTACGTTGGCTTGCGGGCGAGAGATGAGGAGGAGGTGAAGTCGAAAGACGCAGAGCGGTCGTGGGCGCTACGCCCAATCGGGCAGGAGCCAGCTCGACCTCACCGTTGAAGGGGCCTTCCAAGCGCTCTAGAGTTGCAGCCAATCTTACAAGATGAGTAGCGGTGTTGGCGACAATACAGATCACAAGGGACGCAGGTGCTGCTGCTGCTGCCGCGCTGCAGCGGCCCGCTGGTAACATCGACTGACGAGTGGGATCATAGCCGCCTCGCAGCGCCATAGGACCGTCTGGTCGGCATCGACAAAGTCAGCAGGATCACATCTCACTTTGGCCAGATGGATTGCAGCGCTCAGGGATAATCCCCATATTGTAAGAGGGTACTTGTCACACGGACGCGGGACTTTTCGTAGAAGCCGACGTATGGCAACCCACTGAAGTACAATTTTGGGATTTAAATTTCTCTCCTCTTGACTGCGTCAGCAACACAGTGCTGAGGTACTTCCCACCCTTTGTGACATTTGCCCTCCCCTCCACGGAAGAGGGAGCCATATTCCCTCCCTCCTCTTCAGGGTTTCGCATGGGTACACTTCGTCGTGCGCTTACCGATTGCGATCGATGTGCCTCAGCGGCTCCTCATCGGAACGATCCGTGGACTCTCGTGTCGCCATTGGATCACCATCTACGTGCCGACAGCGTGTCATTATCGCGATCCATACCATCGTGATCGATTCTCCTGTGGGAATGCGACAAACCCCTATCGGCGACTACCTCATCCCCGCGAACGTGAGAACGTGACAAAGAGCGTTTGTTGAACCAATTCAAGCGTCCCTGACGCAAAACTAGTATGCGCAATGCGGGTGACCTTGAACACCAGTGCGACAACTATGATGCTGTGGTGCGTAGCTGCCGCGATCTGAGAGGTGAGGTCCGAAGTCGGTGGACGAGCACTAGCGTGGCGGAGTTGCGAGCCAATCGGTCGGATCGGCGACGAGGTCTGTGGCGCCGGTGCAGGTGCGCGGAGAGTGCTGTGAGGAAAGCACGATGCAGACTCAAGTCGATGAACCCTACAGCGCACCCTACAGTGCAGAACGAACAACCAGAAGCCGCCCGCATTCCACGAGCACGATCTTGAGCTCTACGATGGCAAAGTGGACTTGCCATCTTCATCGCATGCCGTAGTACTTATTTCGTCGTCTGCAGCGGACATCATACCGCCAGGCTCCGCACATCCAAACCTCAATTACTGCTTTGGTTCCTCGGTCGGTGCGACGGAGCTACGCTTTTGCAATGCCATGATTGATAGTTCCCATGCGAGACCAGAGAGGAGTCAGATGAGAGCCACTGACTTTTCATAGTAGTAGCTAAGCACCATTGCCAGAAGTGAGTCCGGGCCCGAAGACGTCCACGCCCTCTTTCGTTCCCGCTTCACGCTCCAACTTCCGCTTCTTCGCCTTCTCATCGTTGCCTGCCACCTCGCCTCCCTTCTTCGCCATGTGACTCTTGATCATATCCCGCGTATTAGGATCTCTACACTTCTCCAGTTTTGCCTCCAGCTTACCGCGTTGTTCCTTCGACAGCAACTGGCTCTCCGAGAAATCAGCCAAGATGTCTGCACACGCCTGTATGGTCGCAAGTATCGTCGGCCGTGTAGGCGATTGTAGCGGTAATCGAGACGTGAAGAACCACGATATCAGAGGCGGGTCTGCTATCTGCATCGCTGCAAAGACAATTTGCGAGGGCGTGTAGAGAAAGTAGACATCAGTGAGCAGCGCAGGTGCGTCAAGCAGTTCTCGTGCGGCAGCGTACGCTGCATCCACTCGATCGCGGACATGTCTTGCCTCTGCCGTTTTAGGTGGTCGCCACTCTGACCTCGCATCCACGCCTGGGAAGGCCAACTTTCGCATCTCGTCTTTGGTTTCCGGACTCGGCAGTCCCTCGGCCATGTTCTGCAGCTCAATGTGGATGCCCTTCAGACCTCGATTTGGTTGACGTACGTCTAGTGTAAAGCGCAGTGCCTGCATGACTTTGTACTCCGCTGCCAGGATCTCCGCCGGGTTCGACTTGCCCATCTGGTATGCAAAGTCACTAACTTCGACGTGTAGGGACTCGGTCTTGTTCGCGAGGTAGAGGCAAGTTTTGTAGATGTCTTTCGGGGGATATGTCATAGGGGAATTTGAGAGATAAAAGCGACGGAGATATTGGACTGCGGTTGCCTACATTATTACCAGTCAGCTGCTGCTGAGACTGATTCGGAAGTGCGTGTGATCTGACTTTGACTTGAGCTGGCCATGAGAGCATGTCTGTTGAGGCGCGGATAGTCTCGCACGCTCTCTGTACCAGGAGTAGCTCCTCTTCCATGGTCAAGAAGTCTACATCCTCGCCATCGCTTTCACTAGAATCCTCCCCGCCATTGCCGCGCTGTTGTTGTATGCGCTCGACAGCGAGCTCGTGTGTTTTCTTTCGCAACGCAGCCAGACTTTCTGGAGAGAATGACCACAGTCGGTATTGGGAGGATGTGCGATAGACGTCGTCCTCGGTCATGGCGCGAACTTCTGGAGGGAGATCGATGGTCATTGTGGCGGTCTCGTTTGTTTGTGCATGAGGTTCGACGGTAGAATCAAGTCGTCGATACTCCAGTGACTGCACATGAGAACAAACGGGAGTGAGGTTGGCTTCACATGTCAGATGGCCCGAGCTTGGGGACAACGTTTTGAGGATGAACTCGATACAGATCTCAGCTCCTTCTTTCAAAAGGCCAACAAGTTATGGCTGGATTTTTGGCACTTCCTGCAGAGCTGATCGCAAGTATTTGCCAGTACATTGGCACAGACGAGATCTTCGCACTAAGGCGAAGCTGCACGCAGCTCGAGCGATTTTCATTTTCCTACTTCGCTCCAAAGTACTTCCGCAAGAAAGGCTTCCTTGTCCTCACTCCCAGTCTTGATGCGTTAATATCTATCGCTTCGCACAATGAGCTCCGCACACACGTACAGCACATCTGGCTGAACCCGGACTGCTTCACATACGACACCTGGGAACGATTATGTCAAGACTACAGGCGGAGTCCACAGGCGAAGGATCAGCAAGCTGTTCAGACGCGAGCCTGGGAGGATTATAAAGATGACAATGCTCGACTACTGCACACTTCTGATCTCACTACACGACTGATCGAGGCTCTTGCTGGCTTCCCCAACCTTCGCACCGTTGGCATGCGTCGAAGTACAGATCACTACGCACATGGCTGCGCTACCGTGCAGCGTGCCACTGATCGAGACGCTCGAATACTCGGACCCATCCCAGAAGACGAGGCGAAGTACTTGTCAGGCCCAACGAGACTGTTCGAAGCACTTGTCGCCGCAGTAGCGCAGTCTACGGTATCTATTGAGCGGTTATACACCGACGCGATCGAGTTCGACAATATCCCAGCATCTCGACTAGAGGACCAGACACTGTCGTCAGCATTTCAAACATTACTTTATCTCGAAGTCAACGCTGTCAAAGGCTTCTTAGCACCATCGCAACACTACCACCGCTCTGCCAGCCACTACTCCGATGGACGGTACCCGGGCAGTGTACTGGTGCAGCTACTATCACACGCGCCCAAGCTTCGCGAGCTGGGCCTACAGATCTTTCCCAACAACAAGCAGTCCTACCACGTCGCTCCAACGTGGAACAGATCGCAGAGCTGGCGTGTCAGCTACCCGTACCTCGCGATGAGAACCGTAGCTGAGACCGTCCAATTGACAAATCTGCGTCGACTGAAGCTCGAGAAGCTCACAATGCAGTCCAGCATGCTTGTAGACTTGCTGTCACCTGCCGCAGCTACTTTGCGGAGCCTCAAGCTCCGCGACATCCGCCTCATACCCTGGGGCCAAGGTCCCGACGGCAGCACCATCTCAGATGGTGTCGAGAAGCCCTGGCGCACCGTTTTCGTCTTCCTAGCCACATCCTGTGCATCTTTATCCTTCCTCCTGCTCCACCGCATTCTCCACGACGCAGGCGTGATCAGGTTTGTTCCCGAGCCACCAGGCTCTGCGATCACCGTCGAAGACCCCCCAGGTAGCGAAGGCATACCCTTCGCGCTGCACGATACTGTCACTGTCAAGGCTGATGGTCTCGATGAAGTACAAGGACGGGTGCGGCAGCTTGTGGACGCGCACTGGCATGGTGGACACGTTGTATGTCATTCGCTGGATGATAGGGCGTGGCATACAGATACTTCTGACGAGGACTGGTGAATCAATGACAATCTTAATCCGACTCTCTTGTCATTGTTATCACACTTATCATGCTCAACGGCGCTGTTGCCAACGCTTATGCTGCTTTGCAATAGTGAGTGAACGCGCGCAGAGGCCTTGGGCGAGTGCGAGGCACAGTGCGCTGTAGGTATGCGGAGATTGGAAATTTGATGCTTTCGGTGCTCTCAATGCCATACTCCTAAGACATTGACTATCGCAGCTATCTTTATCGGTGGACTAGAAGCTTTCAATGTCCTAAGAGAAGAGCCATGCTGCTGCAGTACGCTATCACCCTGTAAGCCCAATGGCAGCGCTAGAACGTTGCTGAGGCTGCAGCATGTGCTTCGTTGCTGGTTCCACCATCGACAACGGTGACGGATAGGGCCTCAAATCGAGACTCGCGTGGTCCGGGACTGCAGGTTTCGTAGCAATTCCGTTGGCTTCGGGTAGGTGTTCCGGGACGACCTCATCATCGACTTTCGTGGCCTGCAGAGGCCCAATCCTCAGCTTCACGATCAGGCTCTGCTCCCCCTCTTCAGACTCGTCCTCGTCCTCTTCGTCTGTCCCGTTCGCTGCGGCCGGCACGCGCTCCTCGTCTTCAGCGGCATTCGCGTCGCTGTTCCACTCATCACCACTTTGCGGCAGATCGTCTTCCTCGCTCAGGTCTGCATCATCGTCATCGTCATCCAGTACCCGTTTCCTCTTCGCATAGCCATTCATGGCGCCTCGGGTTGTCCTCGCAACTCCCCTGCCCAAGTCCTCACTGTCACCGTCCTGTCCCAGCTCGTCTGCGCTCGTGACTTCGTTCGCCAGACCACTCGTTCCGTATTCCCCGTTCGCCTGTCTCGGCCTCACCTGCCGTCCACTAGACGTGTACTGTGGTCCAGTCGCGGCAGGCGTGTTTCGCTCGGAATGCCTGTTGGATCGTCGGGTCGAGGTCGCGTCCGAGTCCTCCTCGTCATCGTAGGTGTATCGCATGCGCTTGCCTCGAGTCCTCCCTTCGTACGACGAAAAGCCAGGCTCGGGGCGCGTGAAGGCTGCGCGACGTGCTTGACGATACTCGCGGCGATAGCGTTTCTCGACGCTAGCCTCGAAGCGCGGTATCGCGTTCAGCATCCTCTGTCCTAGCGTACGAGCGACCTGCGAGCCATCCTCTTTCTCCAGCTTTTCAGCGAGTACTCGGAGCTCGTCTATATTGCCTGCCATATTGTACCACTGGAAGTTCTTGGTGTATCGATTCGCTTCCCTATACACTCGGAATGTGGTGTCATCTTGCCCCTCGATCAGAAAGTACCGCCTCTTATCTCCGTCGCGGCCCCAGGGCTGTACTGAAAGTGGCTGGTTCTCGTCGTCGCTGTGCCTGGTCTGTTTGTAGGAGTCCTTTATAATTGCGCTGATCAATTCGGAGGAGTTCAGCGACCACATGATCAATGTGCGGATGAGGTAGAGCTGCGATTCCATGTCAGCTGTTGACTTCACAACACCTTCGCAAGATCGCTTTGTACCCTGTCCTCTGGCGGCATATTGTTGAAGTTCTTGCCTCCATGCAGCGGGTTTGCGCCTTGCCAACGATGCGGCCATTGGCTCTTGTGCGAGAGTACTGCCTCTTCGAGTGCTCGCCCGTAATGCCCGTGTCTAAGTATGAACGTCAGCTGGCTCTCCGTGGTTCTCATGACCCTCTGATGCTGCTATACTGGCAGCTGCGACTGTGTTGCCGCGCACCGCAGCCTCGGAGAGTGACGTACTCAACCGGCTTCTTGCGATTCATCACCAAGCCCAAGACCGCGCAAAGCAGGCCTTCGACTTCTCTACTCGGTGCCTCTCCTGCTACCCCAGTCTCAAGATCCTGAGGTCCTATGTGTGCCAGCTTCGTGCTGAATGCGCTTGAAAAGCGCGATCGGAACATTACAATGAACTGATTTGCGATTAGCGACGCGACTTTACGTGTTCCCACGCGTTCGCGACAACGTACAGCAATCACATGGCTATCCGCAATCGTTTCCTCATGGGGTGGTGAGGGAGCGCGTTTAGGGCGCGGAGGGGACAGTTTCGGCGGTGGAGCGACCAATTTCGTAGCCTTCTTCGCCTTCGCGAATATAGGAGCCAACTTTTTAATCTCTTCTTCAGGAGCTGATGATAGGCCACTGTCCGAGTCCGACATGATAGCAGTAAGTAGTGACGGTGTGCAGTGTAGTTGCGTACGGAAAGTGGGTTCGAAGTCGAGATGATATGGGGTCTGAACTTCGAGGGCTAACGGCAATGACTAAGCGAAGAGGGCGGGAAGGGCAATGCATGGCGGTCCGCGGTAGATACAGTGTGATATACGCCTCTAGATACTACGATGCCCTGCCTTATCTTGCGCCAACCGTAGATGTCAACTCGAGAGTCTCATCGGATATCAAGAGGGTTCTTGTCGTTCTTTAGATGTTGTTGCACCTGTGGACGACTCGGTGCTTTGCTTGAGAGAGCGAGCGCAGTGTTCTTTCGCTACTAGTTTCGCAACTCCTAGTGCATCTCGGTGGTCCCATTGACCGGTAGAGCCTCTCCATGACAAATTCGAGGTTTCGTGCGGTTGTTCCAAGATCACTGCAACAGTGTCGAGGAATAATCATACCCGTGAGACGGGGCAAACCTCTGTAGGCCCAGAGCAGAGGTTTGATTCCCCCAGCGATCCGGTGAAACTCAGATGCACCTGAGGAAGTCACGTACGGGGGCGACAGCCCTGGCAACGATGCCGTAGAAAGAAAACTGGCCTCCAGAGAAGGTAGGCCTACGCCTTATGTGGAACGCATGATGGCTCCCAAAATTCCGGGTTATCGGCTGCCTAGAATGAACGGTCTGCGCTCTTACGTATAGTCGGCTGTCGCTTTGTTGCAATCTGGCGATCTTGAAGTGTTGACTTCTAGTCGCCTCGATCGCTGGGTGTGACTCGGATCTGGCACAGCCTGCGCTTTCAATGTCGTACTTCGCACTTTTGCGCTATACATACATTGGTTGCACTTGTCTGACCCCAGCTTTCGATCAATTCCAGCGTTGGCACCAGTGCGTGAAGACACACTCATGGAGCAGTCAAATTGTGCGTGTGATTTTATTTCGTGCTTCACACAGCTGACTTTGACATCGTTCCTTTGCGAAAGCGATGCTGTAGTTTTCTGATAATGAGATACTGAGATTGCTTACTCTTTCATAGCAGTTCATCGTGACACAAGACGCGGCATTTCACGCAAATAGAAATGTCAACATGTGAAATCGAATTCCTCGCTCCTTGCCAGTCGGTGCACTATGCAACACGATCACGGAATTTTGGTGTGAAGGTCAAGGGAAAGAACGGTATGATTTTGTGCGAAGATGGAGGAGACAAAGCGACGTTCGAAGACGCGCTTCGGCAAACTTGCTTGATTGAGTCAGTCCCGCGCCAAGGCTTTACTCGCACCCGCAGAATTGAGACTTGACGACGACCACCAAAGAAATTCGCTACACACATCGACAACGCGATCCGCAATCCAACAAGATGGTAAGAATGGCAATCAATACCCTGGAGATATATTCCGGAATGCTGACAACACACAGGGTCGTGTCATTCGCAATCAGAGGAAGGGCCGCGGGTCCATCTTCACTGCGAACACCCGTACGCATCCCATACCACTGCGCATCACTGGACTGCTCTACTAACACCTCAATCAAGGTCTCAACAAAGCCCCCGCTCAATTCCGTACCTACGACTTCGCCGAGCGCCATGGCTACATCCGTGGTGTGGTGAAGGAGATCATCCACGACCCCGGCCGTGGCGCACCCCTCGCCAAAGTCACCTTCCGCGATCCCTACCGCTACAAGCTCCATACCGAGACCTTCATCGCCAATGAGGGCATGTACACTGGCCAGTTCATCTACGCCGGCAAGAACGCATCGCTCACAATCGGCAACGTGCTCCCGCTTGGATCGGTGCCCGAGGGTACCGTTGTGAGCAACGTGGAGGAGAAGATTGGTGACCGTGGTGCTCTTGGGCGTACGTCAGGAAACTACGTGACTGTCATTGGACACAACCCGGATGAGGGCAAGACCCGTGTCAAGCTGCCTTCGGGAGCGAAGAAGGTGGTTGCAAGCACTGTGCGCGGCATGATCGGTATTGTTGCTGGTGGTGGCAGGACAGACAAACCCCTCATGAGTATGTCGAACCTGTGATTGGGTTAGGATGGAGCGCATACTGACAAAATTTACAGAGGCGTCGCGTGCGAAGCATAAGTTCGCTGTGAAGCGCAACTCGTGGCCCAAGACTCGTGGTGTGGCCATGAACCCCGTCGACCATCCTCACGGTGGTGGTAATCACCAGCATATCGGTAAGGCCTCGACCATCTCGCGTTACGCTGCCCAGGGTCAAAAGGCTGGTCTCATTGCTGCACGGAGAACGGGTCTGCTACGTGGTACTCAGAAGACGAAGGATTAAATGGGTGCATGAAGTGGATGGAGTTGGCTGGGTGCTGTGCGTTGCGCTGCGTACTGCTAGGCGACAAGATAGTCGATACAGTCGCGATAGTGATGCAATTCAGCGAAATCATCATCAATGACCCAAGCTGCCGCAGCAGTATGCTGCTGGCAGATAAATCAGTAAAGTAGCTTCCTCAGCATCTCACAATTCGATCGCCCGTGATACGTACGGATATTGTATGGTCTTGTGACAGTCTAAATCAATATTTCCAGTCTGCCATTCACTGCGGTACATCTGATACCGTGACGGTGCACTTCTTATACTTGGCATATCGGCCCGCTTCCTTCCGCTCCCGCCATCGCTCTGGCTTACCGGCTGACAGTCGCGACAACTCACCATCGCCCGGAGATCAGAAGTACGAACTCCCGCTTGAAGTTCAACCCCACTCTAATCGCATTGAAGCCACCCCCCCCAGCGCGTCTGCACCGCGTTGTTGATACGGGAAACACTCTCTGGCCGACTTTCGATATCTTCGCTTCACCACACTCGCTTCTCCTTGCTGCGCATTTCACACCACAGCAGCCATCACGCGCGACGTCCGGCCATCGACACGGAAGGCGCTGAGGCTTGGCTATATTGGAAACAGCAGTCGCGACCTCGATACTGTTGTGAGGGACTGTTGACGGGTGCTGGACTTCACTTCTGGTGTATGGAACTGCGCACGCGGTATTTCTAATCACGTGTTCTTACCGGACTGGGCCAGGAAGGAGGTCTTGTAAGGGCGTTTGGGGAGGGATTCTTTCAATATGGCTGCTGTGCAGCCCGCGCAGGGCATGCAGCAGCAGACCAACAATGCCAATATGATGGCGCAGCAGAACATCCTGCCGGCGGGCATGACGAAGGAGCAGGTCCAACAGATATACAAGGTACGCGATGGCATATGATATGCGCGTAGGATATGAGGCTTCGTGCTAACATGTTGGCTACAGAAATATCAGATGATGAAGGCGCAGGGCGTGCCTGACAATGACCCTGAGCTTATCAAGGCGCGTGGCGTGCTACAGTCCATCCAGCAAAAGACCGAGATGATCAAGCGGCAGCAGGCTTTCCGGCAACAACAGCAGGCGCAGCTCAAGCAGCAGCGACAGGCTGCGCTACAGCAGAATGGCATGGCCGGCTCGCACGATATGAACGGAGGCAGCATGCCGGCGCAGCCTTCGGTCGACACGCAAGGGCAGCAAGGACAATCTCAGATGCCGGCGACCAATGGCGCAACGCCTACACCCACGAGTGCGACTAGCAATAACGGAATGGCTGCTGGTGCTGATGGCGGGCAGGACACTGCGCTGTCGAAAGAGCAGGTGGAGAAGCTTCGCTACCAGATGAAGGCGTTCACGGCGCTTCAGAGAAACATGCCCATACCTCAGCCTATACAGGACCGCATATTCCCATCAAGGCAAGATCAACAAGCAGTGACTACTACGGACGCGCTTGCTGCCGCTGGTAAGGTGCTTGACACTACTGCGCCCTCCTCCGAGACCGCTTTGGCAACCC
Organism: Rachicladosporium sp. CCFEE 5018; assembly: GCA_002077045.2. Classification (NCBI taxonomy): domain Eukaryota; kingdom Fungi; phylum Ascomycota; class Dothideomycetes; order Cladosporiales; family Cladosporiaceae; genus Rachicladosporium; species Rachicladosporium sp. CCFEE 5018. The sequence continues at coordinate 1,002,555 of KZ111147.1, read as the reverse complement.
AGACTGGTGCTCCAGATGGACGACCTCGACACCGCTTCGAGACCTTCACTGACCCTCACTCTCTTCTGTTGAAGCGCATTACCTACGGCGATCATGCGCAACGACACTACAGGTCGAACGTGCCGAGCATCATGCCACTTGGTGTGGACCCAGAGCGGATAAGGGAAGAGCGCGAGAACATTGTGTACAACCGCGTCATGGCACGGCGCGTAGAGCTCGGCAAGCTGTCTGCCAACATCGGCGCCTGGGACACGAGCAAATCGGACACGCCAAAGGACAATGCCAACATCAAGCTCAAGGCTTTGATCGAGTACAAGTCATTGTGCCTACTGCAGAAGCAGCGCCAGATGCGCGCAAGCATCAGCAAGGAGATGATGCAATCGGACAACCTCGCTATGACCGCTAATCGTAGTATGTATCGGCGAGTCAAGAAGCAATCGTTGCGCGAAGCTCGTATCACAGAGAAGCTCGAGAAGCAACAGCGGGATGCAGCAGAGAACAAGGAGAAGCTGAAGCACACCACCTTCGTGCGATCCATCGTGCAGCACTCGGATGATGTGAAGAAGTCTGGTCACGAGTCACGAGATCGCCAACGCAAGCTGGGACGCATGATGATGATCCAGCACTCCAACATCGAGAAGGAGGAGCAGAAGCGTATCGAGCGCACCGCTAAGCAGCGTCTGCAAGCCTTGAAAGCTAACGATGAGGAGACCTACCTCAAGCTGCTTGGTCAGGCGAAGGACAGTCGTATTTCGCACTTGCTCAAGCAGACTGATGGCTTCTTGGGAGAGCTTGCAGCGTCAGTCAAGGCACAGCAGCGCAACATGGCACAGCGATACGGCGACCAGGAGAGCGACGATGAACCCGATCCAGAAATGGCCGACAGCGAAGACGAAGGCAAGACTAAGGTCGACTACTACGAAGTCGCGCATCGTGTCAAGGAGACTGTCACTGAGCAAGCGCGTAGTCTTGTCGGCGGCACGCTGAAGGACTACCAGATCAAGGGCCTCCAGTGGATGATCTCGCTCTACAATAACAACCTCAACGGTATTCTGGCCGACGAGATGGGTCTCGGCAAGACCATCCAGACCATTTCGCTGATCACATACCTCATCGAGAGGAAGAGGCAGCAAGGCCCATATCTGGTTGTTGTACCACTCAGCACACTCACTAATTGGAACAGCGAGTTCGAGAAATGGGCCCCGTCTGTCAACCGCATCGTCTACAAGGGCACTCCTGCTCAGCGCAAAACCCAACAGCAGCAGATTCGCTACGGGCAGTTTCAAGTCTTGCTCACCACCTACGAGTTCATCATCAAGGACCGGCCCATCCTCAGTAAGATCAAGTGGCTGCACATGATCGTCGATGAAGGTCATCGCATGAAGAACGCCAACTCGAAGCTCAGTCAGACTATCACACAGTACTATCATACGAAGTATCGCCTGATCTTGACTGGTACGCCGCTTCAGAATAATCTTCCCGAGCTGTGGGCGCTGCTCAACTTCGTGCTTCCTAACATTTTCAAGTCGGTCAAGTCGTTCGATGAGTGGTTCAACACTCCTTTCGCCAACACAGGTGGCCAGGACAAGATGGAGCTGTCTGAGGAGGAGCAATTGCTCGTCATTCGTCGACTGCACAAGGTCTTGCGACCTTTCTTGCTCCGTCGTCTGAAGAAGGATGTCGAGAAGGACTTGCCTGACAAGCAGGAGCGCGTCATCAAGTGTAACTTCTCTGCTCTACAAGCCAAGCTATACACACAGCTCACCAAGCATCAACGCATCATGGTAGACGACGCAAGTGGCAAGAAGACTGGCATGCGCGGCCTCAGCAACATGCTCATGCAACTGCGGAAGCTCTGCAATCACCCCTTCGTGTTCGACGAAGTGGAGAAGACGATCAGTCCGGAAACCTTCACCAACGATCTCATTTGGCGGTCTGCCGGAAAGTTCGAGTTGCTAGACCGAGTCCTACCCAAGTTCCAAGCGACGGGCCACAGAGTGCTCATGTTCTTCCAGATGACTGCCATCATGGACATCATGGAGGACTACATGCGATACAAGGGGATCAAGTTCATGCGTCTTGATGGGTCTACCAAGTCAGATGACCGTTCTGAGCTTTTAAAGGAATTCAATGCTCCGGGCTCAGACTACTTCTGCTTTCTGCTCTCCACACGTGCTGGCGGTCTGGGCCTTAACTTGCAAACTGCGGACACAGTCATCATCTACGATTCGGACTGGAATCCACATCAGGATTTGCAAGCGCAGGATCGTGCTCATCGTATTGGCCAGAAGAACGAGGTACGCATCTTGCGACTCATCAGCTCGAAGTCCGTGGAAGAGAAGATCCTCGAGCGTGCGCAGTTCAAGCTCGACATGGACGGCAAGGTCATCCAAGCCGGCAAGTTCGACAACAGATCCACGAACGAGGAGCGTGATGAAATGTTGCGGGTCATGTTGGAGACCGCCGAAGCAGCCGAGGAGTTGCAGCAAGAAGAGATGGACGACGAGGACCTCAATGCCATCATCATGCGCAATGATGACGAGTTCGAGCTTTTCCAACAGATGGACAAGGAGCGCTTCGAGAATGAGCCTTATGGACCAAACCGCAAACTTGGCCGTCTAATGGGCGAGAGCGAGTTGCCAGAGCTCTACCTGAACGAGGAGCTGCCTGTCGATGATACCGTCCATCTCCCGACCGGCCGTGGCGCCCGCGAGCGCACCCGCGTGAAGTATGACGACGGTTTGACAGAAGAGCAGTGGCTGGACGCCGTAGATGCCGACGACGACACGATCGAAGCCGCCATCGCTCGCAAGAACGCCCGCAAGGAGAAGCGGGCGGGCAAACAGCAGTCTGGTCTTCGCAACGAGTACGATGCTGACGATACGCCTCCCGTCTCTCGCAACGTCTCCGAATCGCCCATTCCTGAACCACGGAAACGCGGCCGCAAACCAGGCAAATCTGCACAGAAAGTCCGCAAAGCCGACGAAGCTTCCCTCGATGGTCTTGCCGTCGATGCTGCGCCTGCAAAGAAGCCTCGCCGTGGTGGCAACAAATCCACAGACACTCTCTCATCCTCCGAGCGCGAATCCTTACAGAAGGTTCTCAACGATGTATACGAAGCGATCGACGACCTCGTCGAAGAGTCCTCGGAACCTGACGTCCAGCCCAGAGGAATCATAGATCCTTTCATGGACCTTCCGCCACGCAGTATGTACGCAGACTACTATCAGCTCATCAGACAGCCTATCGCGATGAAGCAAATCGAGAACAAGATCAAGAAGTCACAGTACCAGAACTTGAGGCAGTTCAGGGCGGATGTTGGGTTGCTTTGCAAGAATTGCAGGCAGTATAATGAGGATGGAAGTGTGCTGTATAACGACGCGAATCTGATAGAGGTGAGTCAAAGTCTGTTACATGGCTGATGTGAGGCTTTTACTGACTTGATTGAACAGGAAACCTGTCGACAGAAACTCCGCGAAGAGACTGCCAATCTGCCTGAGTGGCAAGACTTCGACGAGGCTGATTCCATTGCGGATACTTCGAGGATCAACTCGAGTGTGGGGACGCCGCAACCGGTTGTGAAAAGCGGTATCAAGCTAAAGCTAAATGGGCGTGGTGCTGGGAATGGGACCGTGAATCTGGGCAGTGCTTCCAGGGGAGGCACTGACAGCAGGGGAGGGAGCGATGATGAGGACTAGGAGCCTCCGGCTACATGGAACTGAGATGGAGTCTGTACTGCGGAAAACGAGGTGATATCCTAGTGTAGGCGATAACCAGAGACCACATGTCTTCGTGTACTCTCAGAGGCAATACGGCGTTGACAACGCTCATTCGAGTCTATCTGCGAGAGTGCCCGAGAACATTGATCTCTTGGAGAGAGACAACCTGCCATGAACTGTGTCATCAGAACAACACCCCCTTCGTACTAGGCACCTCGCCCTCCCTCCCCACCACCGGACTACAAGCCATCCTCAACGCCACAGCCAACGCTTTGAACGCACTCTCCGCCCGATGATGATCGTTCTCCCCCCGTATACAGTCCACATGCATCGTGATCCCCGCTCCCTGGGCGAAACTTTGCAAGCAATGCGGTATCATTTCGCAGCTCAGGTCGCCTAGCTTCTCGCGCTTGAGGCCTAGATCTACGACGCAGAAGGGGCGGTTGGAGAGGTCTACGACGGCGCGGGAGAGGGCTTCGTCGAGGGGACAGTAGGCGCTGCCGAAGCGGGCGAGGCCTGTGGTCGTGTGGAGGGCGAGTTTGAGGGCCTGGAGTGGGGAATCAGAATGGATGGGGAAGCGAGTGGAATGAACGAATCGTTTGACTGACCTGTCCTAATGCTATGAACGTATCCTCTGCCGTGTGGTGATCATCGATGTGCAAGTCTCCTCGCGTCCGTAACCGCAGACTCCATCCACCGTGTTTTGCCAATGCATGTAGCATGTGGTCTAGGAAGCCAATGCCGGTGTCTATTGCTATCTCTTGCGAGGCGGAGCTCTGAGATGCGTGCACTTTTGTTTGTGACTCGGCTGACGCGCCATTGGTGCTCGCGACTTCCTCTAGTGAGGGCACTGCGCCGCCATCGAGGTTCAGCGAAAGCTGGATTTTGGTCTCGTTGGTGTCGCGATTGAGCGTTGCTGCGCGGATGCGCTTTGATGGGGACACTGAGAGAGAATTGGCGGAAGACATGATTGGGGTACGACCGTAGGTAACCTTGGTCGACTAGCTGATCAGTATACTAGGTCAGTTGTCGCACTGGAGATACAGTAGTGGAGCTCAGAAAGACTGTCGACCGGGGTCTCACATCTGCCGGCGCTAGCAAAACGCTAAAATTTGAGGTTACCACAGTATATGCAGATCGACTGCTGCAGACACTGATCATTAATTGTGTCCTACACGTTTGAGAGATCAGCATACCATGTCGCAAATTGATGGAGATGAGGAAATGGCAGACGCGACGCCTGGTGCAGAAGTAGCAGATATCGAAGCAAAGCCCGAACGTCAAAGATTGAGACTTGTATGGCACTCGACCAAGACACGAACTTGGTGACAGCACTGACATATTGACAGCTTCCTGGCTCGACGGACACTGCTGCATCATTTGCATTCGAGAGGGAGGATCACACTCTGGGCAACGCACTACGCTACATGATCACAAAGAAGTATGTGCCAAACCACTTTCATCAGTCACCCTACAGTGCTGACCATGCTTCTTAGCCCTGATGTCGAATTCTGCGGCTACTCGATACCACATCCCTCAGAAGCCGTGCTGCATTTGCGGATACAGACATGGGGTACGCATCTCCACCATGTCCGAGCACTTTTCCTACTGCTCTCGACTAATTCACTGCAGATGGCGTGAGCGTCTACGAAGTCCTCCGGAAAGGTCTCGACGACCTCTCAGACCTTTGTGATGCCGTACAAGACAAGTTCACAGTTTCGCGCGATTCTTTCAATACCTCTCACAGCAGCGGGACCACGCTTGTAGACAGCTGAGACTGAGCGATGGTCGTGAGAAGTTTGCATGACTATATACAGTTTGGCGGTCTGGGATGGCTCAATTACGGCCCTGGGTGGCGTTAGCAAGGCGTTCGGCGGCTGCGAAAGGGGGGGGGCGTCATTCGGCTGTACGTACCTCGAGGAAACCCTGAATGAAATTCTTTGGTAACGCTGCAGTCTTGTCCTCTTCGCTTCGAAAGTACTTGAGGACGTGTGTGAGTTGTTTCCAGTAGTTGAGGGTTTCCTGCATGGCAGTCTTAGCTCTCGTCCTCCTTGTACACAATGTGATCCGTCATGCATGTCCATACCTGGTACTCCTGGTGGCTGTTGAACAACAGCACATCAATCGTCGGAAGCTTCGACACGTAGCGGTGTCGCTCAAACTCTTGTCGTATCTTTGTGCGGATGTTGGAAACGGGCATATTGAGAGAGTACATCTGCTGGACTTCGGGGGCCTTGGTTGTACGATCAGCTCGTGTTCAGTGCCGTCACCACCTTCTCATGTTCTCCCCTTCTCCAAAATCCTCCCCATCTCTTCAGTCCATGTCTGTAGAAGCGCAGAGTACGTACAGAGCGAAGCCAGTCCCGATATGACCTGATCACCCTCTTCTGAGCATCTTGGAAGCTGGCCGCTGCAGTGATCGGTCAGCTTGGAAGCAGCACGTGCGCAACGGCAGACGACGTACAGGAGCGCGTCCGTTGCGCGAGGTACGTAGGATTGATCATCTTGACAACGGCGCCTGGCCCCCTGAAGATTGCCCTACGCTCGTTCAATGGAGCTGCAGTCATGAACCTCGAGTGGAGCTCGCTTGCCGCGCGCTAGTGGAGCCTTCGGCCCGCACCCTATCTCGAGAATCTTATGTCATCAACTCCTATGGATATCACAAGATCAGTTTGCGCCGGCATCAACTTCCTCTCTTATACTGCTCGAGCAAGCGTCTGCTATCATGCCAGCAATCCGCACCGCCAAAGCGCGTAAAGCGCCGCCCGATGGCTTTGAAGATCTCGAAGACACTCTCCTCGAATTCCAGAACAAAATGAAAGACGCCGAGAACGCTTCGCACGAGGGAAAGAAGAAGCACGAGATGATATGGCCGGTGTTTCAGATCACGCATCAGCGTAGGTTATACCCTTGAGCATGTGCGCAGCAGACCAGACAATTGGAGGGAAGGCAAGAATCAGGCGGGGTGGAGGGTATGCGCTCGAGGCGGGGCGCTACAAAGGTGAGAGGATCGTTGTCTTTCTGACCTGCGCGGAGCTAGATGTTATGGGGGACAGCGAGCTGACAATGCTGCTATGTACAGGCTCCCGCTATATCTACGATCTATACTACACCAAAGAGGCAATTTCCAAGCCCCTCTACGACTGGCTGCTGAAGAACCAATATGCCGACGCCAACTTGATCGCCAAGTGGAAGAAGAACGGGTACGAGAAGCTGTGCTGCCTGCGCTGTATCCAGACGAAGGAGACGAACTTCAACAGCACCTGCATCTGTCGTGTGCCGAGAGAGCAGCTGAAGGAGGATCAGGAGATCCAGTGTGTGAGCTGTGGCTGTCGAGGGTGCTCGAGTGGGGACTGAGAAAAATTGGCTGGGGAGATTGAGTGCAGTCAGGACACAGATATTGGCGCATGTTTGTTGACGAAGTCAATGAGGCGGACATCTCGGTCCGCCAGGAGGTCGGCAAAAGCATCGCCGCCAGGTGCGAAGGACAGCTCGTACATGCTGCGAGGTAGGATCCACGCGAGGTCGCTGAGTACTGCGTCGCTCGCGGTAGGGTGCTGGGTGATTTGCAGTCTGATGCGAAGTGCGCAAAGGGCGGAGTAAAGGCGTTTTGTCAGTCCGGTCATGATGGGAGCAGGAGGCGGTCCCGCTTCTGTAGTCTGGCAATGTGTGCTCGGTACCGGCTCGTCATGAAGAACCTCAGGCAAGTGTGAGGCTTCGCTGAGAGGATGCAAAGGCTCAATCGCATCCGCAGACTGCATCTCCTGCGCGTTCCCACTCTCCCTTCTGTTCGTAAGTGTTTCATCATCTGCTTCCAACGCAGGCAGTTCCGGGTAACGGATTTCCTCCATTGGTACCACAGTCATAAATGAGTCGTCAACATCATCGTCAAAGTCATCACTGTCATCGTCTTCCAGACCGAGCATGCCTGCTTTGGTCGTAAAGGACTCGCTAACCTGCAGTTTGCGCACGATCGGAGCGCCTGCACCCGTCATGTCCAAAGTCTCGATTGACTCGTCTTGGTGGTGGTCGACTTGACCGCGTACAACGACATGTTGCACATCGTGTGGCAAAGCATGAGCAGTATGATCCATCTCGACGGGCTGCTGGTCAACGTCGGAACATCTCGGAGGCTCCCTGCACTCCCTCGAAACCGTTACAATCTCCCCATTCACGATCTCAATATCAGTCACTCTCGGATGCTGCGGCACCTTGTCCATGTTCAATCGATCAGTGTTCATCTTGTGATAGAGATGGAACCCCACGTAAGCATCGTCAGCAGCGTACTTCTTCTGACTGGAGCTCAGATCTTGGTCCCATCGACCACAGCGAATCTTCCTGTCTTTCGACAGTGGAAGATGCATGTGATCGAGTGTGATGCAGGCCAGTGCCACAAGTCCGCCATACTGAATATTACGCCGTCGTGCTATAAGCGGGTTGGTGGCGACCTTGTACAAATGGCTCAACTCCATGATTCCGCCAGGAGCGATGGCAAAATTCCGAGCAAGGCGTTTGGCATCCGCGTTGAGGATGTTGACGCCGACTTTCAAGATGGATCGGGACTCGATCAGACGCCGCAAACTGGGCGCGATGAGTTGCGCAGTGGTCGTACCAGGGTGCATGGCGATGTGAAAGAGCGCACTCGTTGTCTCGGACGCCACTTGGATGAGCGAGACATTGAGCTTGACAGTGATACCATTGACACCTCGTCGCTTGTTCTCGGCTACCCACTCGAGATCGAAGCCGACGACTTTCTCCGTGAGGAACTTCTTGGCGACTTCTTCGGATTGCTTGAGCGTTCTACAATACTGGAGATCGACGTTCTCGCCATCTGGTCCATGGTAGAGGGAGTGGGTCCAGTACTTGGGCCGTACCTCTCGAGATATTTTGTAACTCAAGCCGGAGGAGATCCTTGGCCTAGCACTCGTCGAAGTATCAGGCTGAACCTGTACGCCGCATGATGCGGCCACTGCCATTCAAATGCTGGTAGACGCCCACGACGTCTCATTCTGCGTTAGGAGATGGAAGTACTGTTTATGCTGTAATCGAGACTTCGATTGGCTCACTTCACCATCGTCACATTACGACGCCAGGAGCAACGGCAGTCGTGAAAGCGGAATCTATGTTCCAGGGCCAGTCACTTAGCTGCTCCGGAGGTCTGAACTCCCTGGACACGAAGGCAGCGCATTGATCAAGGGATACTGCTGGAGAACTGCCTGGTCGCGCCTGAGGCTAGCAATCAACTCCGCGGGAGTGAGCACGTTCCACCGCCGAAATGTACTTAGTTTCGTGTGCTTCCAGACCTGACTTAGACGCGCATACTTACCTTCTCGGAATCTGGGCGCTCACTATTGCCTTTGATTTAGTGAGACCTCCTGCATTGCACAGCGCGGTGAGGGATCACTATGAGTTGCCTTCGGGTACCTCAGCGGGGCAATTTTTGATGGATCACAACCATCACTCGATGGCCTGCAACACCCTTTTCATCAGCTTGCTTCAGTCGTAAGACAAGAGCCTGGAGAAGAGATTTCGGTGGTGCTGCTCGTTCTCGGGGTGGAGAGCGGCCGCGTGAGGTGGCCTTCCCTCCGACTGAATATCTTCAAGCACGCAGTCTACATGGTTACTCACAATCCCTCACAACACCGACGGCCACACGCAACCACAACAACTCTCGTCTCGCTTCACAAGCATGATCACGCGACGAGCGGCCGGACGCGTGAGGAAATCGCAATTTGTCGCGCGCCGTTTCAACGCTCCCAGCCCTGTGGACATCCCAGCCACAGGTGGCAGGCAGGGCTGGGAAACGCGACTCCATCACGAACGATCGATACATGTATACACTCGCATCGATGTTGTGCGATCACAATTGCACGAGCATTACTTTCGCTGTGGCCTGGTACGTATTTTCGACACCATCAATCCCACTGTCGTGTGTCCTTCACTGTTCGCGACATCGAACGCTTGGCAAGCTCATCTCCGCCAGCCAAACTTTGGCACTCAATCTGAGACCCCAAGATAGCAACTGTCGATGTGGCGTTGCTGAACCACTTGTGAGAGGTCTAGATTCGGTCGATTCGAGTTGTCTCAACATTGCGAAGGCAGGATTGGAGGAATCGACTAGGACACTGGAGCATCATACCGATCGACTAGGAGTACATCATCAAGTGCAGCAGCTGGTCACGCGAGCAAGACATCAATCACCTACCGTCTCGGACCACCACCAGAAGTCTAGTATCCAGATCTATCTGCGACAGCACTCCAACGCCACCAATAATGGCGAATCTCCCTGCTCCACCTCGCACGGCGAGCACGTCTTCGGATCGATACCGAACTCCTTCATATCGCAACGTATCCTCCTCGTCTACAGGCTACCACGGTTTCGATCTTGAAGCATCCGACTACCAGAGTCTACAGCAACCGTCATCACCAGTGCTCGCAGCACGGCCAGCCCTGACGTCGCGACTTTTGTCATCGATCACGACTTCACAGCCTGCTGCATCTGCACTTACGAGATCTGGATCATTGCTTCACTCTCGCGCAAAGTCGATCGCAGCATACGTGCCTAGACTCAACAGCAGCAGCAATCCAGCATCGGCAGAGCCCACACAGCATTCTACCAACCGACTCTTCGGTGATCTCTTCAACGGCGAGTCTGCGCCGGTTCGTCTAGGTGTCGCTGCGTCCAGTCCAACCAAGGAGAAAGAAGAGACCGAGTTCATCATGGAGTATCGACCATCATTCACCGAACGGCCATCACCTCGTTCGAGACAAACGAGCATGATCCACCAGACGCCTCAGTCCACGAGCAAGACAAGCTGGTTCTCACGAAGGGTTACCACTTCGCCCATAGTGCCGGTGTCAACACCAGCAACAGAGCCAGACGATCTCGTAACGCTCAACGTCCACACCGCTCTCTTCCCTCACGGCCGCTCCGATGATCTGAACCCGCACGCGTTCAACGACCTCTTACTGAACGCCACGTCGCTGCTCGAGCGAATGCAAACAGCCTACAAGGTCGAAGTCGACCTCGTGGCATCCGTGCAGCCCGAGCTCGAAGCCCGACGCGAAGAAGTCGAAGAAGCCGAAACCCGCTCCCGGCATCTGAAGCTGCAGCTCGAACACATGGCTCGCCGAGCACAGGAGCAGGAGCAAGCGATGCGTGAACTTGCCGACCAGCTGACAGCAGAGAAGATGAAGGTGCATGAGCTGCGATCTCCGTCGCGGAGTCGTAGCAAAAACCTCCCCGAGACGCCTTGTGAGCCAAGACGACGCGCGAGAACTTCAGGCACGACTTCGACGGCTTCGGACTCTGGCTTTGAGTCTGATGCTGAGGAGTCGGTGTTCTCGCATGAGGGTTCGCGGGGCGGGAACGCGACGCCTTGGTCGCCTGCTAGTAGTGCGGGGACGTACTTCAGGGAGGGGGACGAGATCTCAGCGTGGGCGACTGTGGAGCAGTTGAGGCGAGAGAACAGAGGTCTGAAGGGAAGGGTGGGTGAGATGGAGAGCACGTTGGAGACTTGTATTGAGCTTGTTGGGGGAATCAGGCTCTAGACACATGATGTAGCTACCGACGAAACCTCTCGTAGTCTGCAAAAGTGTCGAACTCTCATGCATCTCCCTCCGCAAGCCACGGGTAGTCCTCCGCCTCAACCTTCACACAAGTGAGGTAATGCAGATCCTCACTGCCACTAGCCTGCAAGTGACTCACCACGAGCGGCTGCACGTACTTCTTGGCGGTCTCCTTGAGCTTCTTGAGTGTGCTCTTCACAGTCTCCGCGTCATCACCCTCCAGCCCCATATTCCAATGCTTCATCACATCCTCGTAACGCATGTACGCGTGCTTGCCACGCGACAAGAGCCGATAGAAGCCGGCGACGGTTTTGCAGCCCTCGGTATGGCTGCAGAGGTAAGTGGGTACGAGTGGTGCGTCCCAGCGGAGATGGCGAATGTGGTCGGTCATGTAGTCGCGAAAGAGGTTGACTAAGTCGTAAGCGGCTGGATCGTCGTCGTAGTGGCTGACGAAGGCAGTCTTACCTTTTGCCGTGCGGAGGACGGACATACTCTGCAGCAGCAGATCTATGTTCATACGCTTGTCCTTCAGCTCTCGGGCTTCGGCTGCGATCATGCCCTGAACGCTGAGTGGGAGGATGTCGTGCTGCAAGGGCAGCTCGGTGGTCTTGCTGTAGATGCTGTCATATGCGCCGACCAGGTGAATGAAGGCCTCTTTGTACAGTGGCTCATCTTGTAAATCCATACCCAACTTACACCAGCGTATGGGATCCTGGCCGACCGCTGTGTAGAGCCTGCCACCATAGCCGTGGAATGTCACCATAAGCTTCTCGGCGATCGTCGGGATCGCGCAATGGTGTGCCTTCGCAATATCGATTAAGGCTGTAATCTGGCGTAGCGCGGTGTCGAGGTTGTCGCGAGAGATGCCGATGCTCTTACTATCTCTAACCGAGATGATGCGGAGGAAGATGTCGTAATAGCGTGACCAGCTCTCGCCTGTCTCGTTGTCGGATTGCGCGTCGTCGTCTTCTTGAGCGGGCTCAGAGTAGCTGACCTCCGCAGCATTGGCACTACGAACGTCGTAGGAAAGAGGTCTCGGAACGAGCACAGGCATGTCATCCTTGCCTTCGAGTACGAGTAAATAGTCGATGCCCTGGTGCGGTGGCCTTGCAGCGAACTTCTCGCAAGCTTTCCTGAGCCGCGTATGCGCGAAGAGGTTGTACGAATGGACTCGACAGGCTTTGCTGAAGTCGTTACTGTCGAGAATGACGAGCACGGTGCCGACATCCAGATGACCCTGTGATTATGGTCAGCGTTACAGCCCTGATCATGTTTCTCCGTGATCGCGATCTTACCTTCGGTTGGCTGTGCAGCTCATCGACAGCTTTCGAAATCCACGCGGCAGGTACGCGACTTCCGTAGCTCATGTGCGCCAACTGCGTTTCAACATCCTCGAGCTCGGCTTCTTTGGCAGCCAATGTTGGAGACAGTGTGACATCCATGTCTGACGTGGTGTCTTCCATGCTAGGCTAGATTGGAGCAGGAATCCAACGTGATTGTGTAGTATAGGTGTGTTGGTTGGAACAGAAGCGGAGAGTGAGGTAACGCCAGAGCTTCAAGCAGTCGCGTGCCGAGTCAGTACCTAGAAGATGGATACTTCACTTCCAAAAGCTTCACTCTTCAGAATCTAACTCCGAGTCAGCATGACTTCACTGTCACATCATCACTCAACTCACCTTATCTCGTAGCTCCCTGCCCGCGTCATATACCTCACCCACTTGACACTACTGTAGTTGCTCTTCTCGAAAACTTTCAAGTACCGCACAAGTAGTCCACTACTCGTGAACATCAACAACGAGAATTGCATGCTGAGCGGCGGTCGACTCCAAGCTTTCTGATTCGTCATGGCACTCAAGCTCGCCTCCGCACTCAGCACAAACTCGCTCTGCCCGGTGAAGCGTGCGATCTTCCACACAATAGCGTTCTCGGAGGGCTCGTATTTTGCCTTACCCTGATAGGTCCGTGAACTGATGTCAGCCGTGTTCAGCGGCGTAGGGATCTTGACGACGACGTTGGTAGCGAACAGCTTGGAGCCATAGTTTGCTTTGATGGCAATACTGTACTCCACCTTTGTCTTGCCGACCTCGTTGACGATTGCTTGGACCTTGAAGGGTAGGTTGACGTTCTCAGTAGCTCGGTAAGTCATGAGCTGGAAGCTGCCATCGGGTGGTATGAATGAGATTGTACGGTCGCTGGTGAACGAGGACAATTTGACGCATTGGTGCAAGGAGACATCCTCGAGCGTGACAGAGCCAGCAGCTGCTTTCGAAGCCTTGTTGCCATGCATGTTACCCACGGGTGCAGCGCCTAGAGTGGTGTCTGCACCTGTCTCGCCAAGTGTGAGGCGATCGTTCAGACCAAACTTGCACTCTGGGGTGCCGGAAAGATATGCTCGCATCTCAATAGCTCCGTTGACATCTGCTCGCAGTACTGTGCCTGTTGCAGACACGAGCAGATTCACGTCTTCAATGACATCCACGAACGCCTCGTTCTTGCGGTACTTGATGTTGTCTCTCCGCCACGACAATGCTCCAGTAGCCTGCATCGTGATCTTACTGCTATCTTCCGGCGTCGGCCGCTGTGACTTTACGCCCTCAGTCGTGATGTACATTTTGAGCGTCTCCGTCTCAGTGTTCTGCGGGTAGCCGAAGTCCAAGATCTCGTCCAGCAGCTCATACACCATGACGAAGTTGCTCTTGACAGCTTCTTCATCAAATCTCCCGAAGTAGCTCCTTCCCAGACTGACGAGCTTGTACAGAAATTCGAAGACCAAGGCGCTGTTGACGTTTCCCTTAGAGACGCCGACGATATAGATGTTCTCGGACTTGATGTGAGAGAAAGTCGTGCTGCCCAGCGTGAGGATTGGAGAGCGGATCTGAGCATTGCTGATCACCTGGATGCGGAAGACGTCTGCGAGGCGGGGCCGCATATCCTGTCTGAAGGCGCGGAGGATGAGAAGCTCACCCTTCTGGTTGAAGAGGAGGATTCCGGAGAGCATCTTGGAAGATATGCACCCGAAGGTGACTTGATTTTGCGAGTGTAGAGGCTGAACGACTGATCTGCTATCAATATGTCTCACCGTGAAGCTTGAGGTGAGATGGAGGGCATATCGTAGGGCTGAAAGCAAGTTCTAGCCAACCGTAGTCAGCTATCATCGACTTCACCCAAGAGGCGCAAGCGTGAGGTCACGAGGGCGAGAGCTGCATACTCGACATTGTGATCACTGGCGATATCCCAAAACTACCTCGCCGTCTTCAATTTCATATTCCTGCTTGAACGACTGCACAATCTCGTCCTCCGCCGCTGGCCACACCCCTGGTAACAGACAGTACCGCCCGCGAGGCAACGACAAAAGCAACATGAAGCCTCTCGTCTCAGCTTTCAACGCGTGGACATGGTGAGCTATTCTTGTCGAAGACTGGATACAGAGGGACGCAACAGCTGACGAGTTGGACCTATAGCATCGTCATCTCGCTCTTCGCGATTGTGATCCTCTCTGTGATCGGCAGCATGTTTGCCAATGGACATCACTCGATGATGGGCTCAATAGATGACCCAACGGATGGCGGGAAGGTGGCGACGGCAGTGTTCGGAGCAGTGGCAGTATACGGGGTATGTCCGACCCTACAGATGATTTGGCTACCTCAGCTGGAACATGAAGTGCATTACTGACTGAACCGACAGGCTTTCCTACTTTTCTGCGGCAGTCAGGCGTTCCTACACAGGCGGCAAACATCAGGAGGAGAGATTGCATTGCGATGAAGATGATACCTACGCGCGGAATCGGTGGTTCATGTCTGGAATTATAGATCGGCGGGCGTAAGGAGTCTATTCAATGATGCGTACAAGCCATACCTCTCTTTCATCACATATCTACGTCCTTACTACGCTGCTGATGCCTACGCTGCCATAGTGGTTGGCGAGTACGCATAAGTAGTGAGAGCACTTCGGGAGAGCGGGCTGCCGGAGGACGATCTCCTTTGAGATACTAGGTATTATAGCGGGTTTCTTGACCATATCATCTTCTTTCTTCCTCTTCTCTGTCCTCATTCGCTTGGCAAGTACGCGGAAGCTGATGCTATCAACCCCTTGCCAGCCAGGGAGTCTAGAAAATTGTCAAGGAAGAGGGGTACGCGCTCATGAATGAACAAATGGCAAAGAACTCACATGGGCCGTCCCAGTAAGTCAAGTCAGAATCTTCTCAAGATCTCGTACGCGCCCACCATCCGCCGAGGCGTTGAGCAGCCGGACCGCGCAGTGGGCAACGTCAAAATCCCGGGATAGGGACTTAGGTTGGAGACTTCGGTCACCGCAAGGTACAACTGGCCGCTGGATCCAACGGAGGCGGGAGATGCGATGTAGGTTTGTTGTGGGCCTGCTGTAGACATCGATTGGACGTCATGCTGGGGTGGCAGTGCGCATATAAGTACATGTAGAGTTCACGATCGACCGACACAAGTATAGTGCTCTGCTTCTAGCATGCATATGCTTGCTCAACCGGACATCACTCAGGATTGAGAAAAGGTAGCGGTACTCGATGTTTGATGAAACCGTATATGTACCCCCGGCCTCTCACTGGCGCTGTTCATCGTTCATACGCCTCGTAGTAGTAGCTTAGAGTTCTTCAAGACATCCGCCATAACCAGTGAGCGACATCACATAGTGGGTCTCTGTTGTCAGTCATTCATACGTTTGCATTCCGTGGTCTCCCCATCGAGTTCCGAGTAAGCTCGGGTGCAGTATGTCTCACCCCAAGAAGCATGTGAGACAACCACCGAGCGTCAACGTGAGGTCCAGCCTTTTCGACTCCACAAACCACCTTCCCACTATGCACACAACATGAAGCAACGTATCACGTATCTCCAAGGCGAAGGCACAGATATCGATGTCAATAGCCTCCATGTCAACCCTGATAGCCTAGTATTCTCGAATGCCGAACAGGCAGCTTTGCAGAAGCGCGTTACGGTGGGATTGAGTGACTTGCCAACAAGCGTGAGGGTTCCCGACCGAGAGCATATCGACAACAACTAATAGAGGAGACAGATCACGGAGGTACTGGACAACGTACATGAGCTACACATCCGCTGGTCTTCTCCGCGAAATGATGAGCTACCTTCACCGCTAGTGTCAAGACTACCCTCGGGACTGCATGTGTTCTTCACGCCACGCAGTGCAGGGACCGATGTACCCATCTGCGAATTGCTACAGACGCTTTTCGGCGCAGAGCTGCAATGCCACACCGTCGTCGACTCGTTCAGCCGTCCCCAGATCACATCAGAGCGCTTCTCGGCCGCAGCAAGCTACCAGTACTTTCACGTGCTCCCGACCTTACATAACTTCTCGCAATGGTTCGACAGCAACATCTGCCGGGCAGACTTGAAGATCAAGCTTGCCTGTGGTATCGAGGCCGATGCAGTCACTCGGGCTGCAAGTTTGGACCTGGACTTTGATGCGATCAGCCACGCTGTCGCCACGACTGTAGCTTGGAAAGCCGACAGCGATTGGTTAGAGCCGCTGACGCATCCCAATACCGCGAGGGCGATCGTACAGCTCAATGAACGGGACAGCATTGAGGTCGGAGTTTTACAGCCTGCACACCAGCCCACGGACGAGCCGGAGGAGTTGTCGCTTGGAGGCTACTTGACTACGCTCGGAGATGAAGAGACGCATGAGCCTAGTACGCATAGCATTTCCTCAATCTTCTGATCTCTACTGACTATCTTAGGTGCCACACTGTTCGCATTTCCATCGAGACACCACGCACTACCTCAGAAGCTTGCCAAGCAGAAATACCGCGCTGCCTTCCAGCAACCGACCGGTCTACATCCCAAGCTCGACCTGACATTCGCACCTGCACGTAGTGTGACGCCCCCAGCAGACTCCTGCGCCCTGCATGCGTACCTCACATTCCCAGTCTCGCTCTTCATCGATCGTTACCAATTCTCCGACTCTCTCTCGCTCAAGTCTCAGAACCTCAAAGCATTGCATTCGCTTAGTGGCGAGGATGATCTCGAAGCACCCGCGTGGGTTCTGAAGTCGTGGGGTTCAGCAGCGCTGTTCGAAGTCGCACATCCCAACACGACAGAGTCGGCTACTTCAGACCCATGGACCATCACGATCCCGACACATCTCCGCTATGTGAAGCCGAGCACCAACGTCTCAGCGTCTTCGCAGGAGAACCTGCAGATACCAAGCCCAATATTATTCTGGGCCTGCCCTGCCGAAGAGGGACTCAAGTTCGCTACGAATCCTTTTGATCGGGTCAATCTGGGCTTCGATGGGCTGTTTGGACCGAAGACGCTGTTCTATAACGTCCCATCGGCCGATGAGACTGGCTTGCTAGACCTGAAGGTACCGATTCTTGATTCAGCAAGCAGCGGTTGGGTGTCGATGGCAACTAGTGCGGTGGTCATTGCAGGGTTTAGCTGGGTGATGTGGAAGCTGTTTGGCGGGGATGCTGGTGCAAGGGTGGAAAAGAGTGGCAAGAAGACGCAGTGAAGAGTGGCGCATAGACATCTACCCACGTATTAAAATCCATCGTATCTCATTAAGTGATCTGACATTGTTGTGCTAAACTGCGTGAAATCGTAACAACGGATGGTGTAGCTGATGCGCCCCCGAGAGGATCAAGTCATGGTGCTACTATGCGATGAACCTTGACAATTGCTATCAGTCTATTACTGGAGCGTGATGCTATCCTTCTGCGGCTTCCATGCTCGCCGTGGTGAGTATTTGATCCTGGCACCGGCACGCCGAGATATCGTTCTGAGTATGACAGCGAGGATCTCCGACAAGCTGTTGCCTCTCAACACGGTGTCGGCGAGGTGGTCAGCAGCCCAAGAAACTCGTCCGAAATGCTGAGTGTCAGGCGTCATGGTCGACCGAAGTAAGTAAGGCATATGGAGCCCTGGCACAGACCAAATTGCTGTCCTTAAAATCCAGCGTGCCCCTCACTTCTCTTTCTTCTTCCTTCGCTCACCTTTCGTCCATCATTTGCCCATATTAGCCGTTGACAGAACCCGTCTGATGGAAGTGGTGATCAATAATAACGTAGCCATGGAAGTGTTTCGGCGAGTGCGAGTGGCAAGAGGGGCTCACAGGTTGAGTTGCCGGAACCACGTTGGGGCTGGTGCTGCTGCAAAGGCGCGACCGTACGGGCCTTACCCTGTACGTCGCGCTCTCGCAGTGGCGTCGGAACCTCGAAGTCCGAAAGGGTAGCTAGGCCAGATGTCAATGGTCAGGGCAGACGATCTGTACATTTGAGCCGCCCTCACCCTTGCACCCTCGGTGAGGGCTACTGCTTTGGCAGACCACATATTTCATCAGTCCGCCAGCTTCGTGCTGAGTGCTGGAGAAGAGCCAATGTTACGCTACTCGTCGCAATATCTCGCAGCAGCGTGCATGTGCACACACTTCAAACTTGCGCACTTCGTCCCTCGGGATGCCCTCGATCAACGCTTATGCCTCCCTGCTAGGCGACATGATCGAAAGCGTCTCACGCAATTGCGCACTCGGTCGAACATTGTTGATCCTTATACGATCCTCTTCTTAAGGTGATCCATCGCGATGCCTACGTTGCCTCTGCGCGCAGTTTCTCTGGATGGCATACCACCAAGGCGCAGGACACCACACATAGCACGGCTTTCGAACAGCAAGCGTGACGATCCGACTTACAGAGCGACCTTAACGCCTCACATCACCACATCTCTCCAAATTTCGGAACGGCGCTGCTATGCTACTATAAGTGCACCTGCAATAGTGAGCCTATCACTCTGTGTTTGCGGAAGATAGAGTGAACCATCCAGAGCTGGGATCTAAATGCTGGACTCTCACGGACACAGTGATGCAGTGATCCACTGCCGCGGACAAGCTTGAAGGAGCAGTGCCAACATCTCAGACCTTTGGAGAAGCGGAGGTGTTTGCGTGGTCAAGATACTATGAGGCGCTTCAGTTCGGCGTTGAGTACCAACACTGTACGTTGCCTAGCAGAACCGTTGGAGCGTTGACCGGCACAATGTGATCGAGGCATGCAGACAGTCTCCGCGTTGGTCCACAGAAATATAGTAAATGTCTATGATCTCTTCTGTCCACATACGTCTTGCTATAGACTGACCGTAGAGCATCGCGCGGATCGGCGTTTCTACACAGCCGACAGATCTCAGTGTCATGACGTGCATCGTAGTTGTCCGTAAGATGATGCGTCAAGCTCATTCAGCTGGTACGACTATCGCCGAGCTTGATCGCGGACACACCTAGGAGATGAACAGACCGGGAGGGTGATCACAATCGTGCTTGCCGGACCGGATCCAGGAAGTCCTTCATCTGGTGTCGAGGATAGTCGGCATTGTCTTTCCCATCCTTCGGCCGCTCACGATCCCAAGCCCACTTCTGCGCAAGCTCAGGTTCGAGTGCACCTTCCAGCATTTGTACGATGTACTTGCCAAGTACGGGAAAGAATTTCCAGCCGTGGAAGTTACCACATGTTGCAACGTAGAGACCCGATGCGGCGGCATGTGGCGAGATGATGAAGTCGGCCGAAGTGGTGAAGGCGTCCCTGCATTCCAAGTCAGTGGAGCTCTCATTGCGGCTCATCGGTCTACTTACCAGCAGATGCGATGCTTCTCCATCTTCCAGTTCTTCGTCTTCTTGCCGTAGAAAACATGGTTGGCATACGATATGTCCTCTCGTAACTTCTCTGAGACCTCCCATTGTCCATAGTCGGGCTTCGCAGGTGGTGC
>KZ111147.1:958319-982429 GCA_002077045.2 Rachicladosporium sp. CCFEE 5018 | reverse complement strand
GAATGGCTGCTGGTGCTGATGGCGGGCAGGACACTGCGCTGTCGAAAGAGCAGGTGGAGAAGCTTCGCTACCAGATGAAGGCGTTCACGGCGCTTCAGAGGAACATGCCCATACCTCAGCCTATACAGGACCGCATATTCCCATCAAGGCAAGATCAACAAGCAGTGACTACTACGGACGCGCTTGCTGCTGCTGGTAAGGTGCTTGACACTACTGCGCCCTCCTCCGAGACCGCTTTGGCGACGCAGACTGGTGCTCCAGATGGACGACCTCGACACCGCTTCGAGACCTTCACTGACCCTCACTCTCTTCTGTTGAAGCGCATTACCTACGGCGATCATGCGCAACGACACTACAGGTCGAATGTGCCGAGCATCATGCCACTTGGTGTGGACCCAGAGCGGATAAGGGAAGAGCGCGAGAACATTGTGTACAACCGCGTCATGGCACGGCGCGTAGAGCTCGGCAAGCTGTCTGCCAACATCGGCGCCTGGGACACGAGCAAATCGGACACGCCAAAAGACAATGCCAACATCAAGCTCAAGGCTTTGATCGAGTACAAGTCATTGTGCCTACTGCAGAAGCAGCGCCAGATGCGCGCAAGCATCAGCAAGGAGATGATGCAATCGGACAACCTCGCTATGACCGCTAATCGTAGTATGTATCGGCGAGTCAAGAAGCAATCGTTGCGCGAAGCTCGTATCACAGAGAAGCTCGAGAAGCAACAGCGGGATGCAGCAGAGAACAAGGAGAAGCTGAAGCACACCACCTTCGTGCGATCCATCGTGCAGCACTCGGATGATGTGAAGAAGTCTGGTCACGAGTCACGAGATCGCCAACGCAAGCTGGGACGCATGATGATGATCCAGCACTCGAACATCGAGAAGGAGGAGCAGAAGCGTATCGAGCGCACCGCTAAGCAGCGTCTGCAAGCCTTGAAAGCTAATGATGAGGAGACCTACCTCAAGCTGCTTGGTCAGGCGAAGGACAGTCGTATTTCGCACTTACTCAAGCAGACTGATGGCTTCTTGGGAGAGCTTGCAGCGTCAGTCAAGGCACAGCAGCGCAACATGGCACAGCGATACGGCGACCAGGAGAGCGACGATGAACCCGATCCAGAAATGGCCGACAGCGAAGACGAAGGCAAGACTAAGGTCGACTACTACGAAGTCGCGCATCGTGTCAAGGAGACTGTCACTGAGCAAGCGCGTAGTCTTGTTGGCGGCACGCTGAAGGACTACCAGATCAAGGGCCTTCAGTGGATGATCTCGCTCTACAACAACAACCTTAACGGTATTCTGGCCGACGAGATGGGTCTCGGCAAGACCATCCAGACCATTTCGCTGATCACATACCTCATCGAGAGGAAGAGGCAGCAAGGCCCATATCTGGTTGTTGTACCACTCAGCACACTCACTAATTGGAACAGCGAGTTCGAGAAATGGGCCCCGTCTGTCAACCGCATCGTCTACAAGGGCACTCCTGCTCAGCGCAAAACCCAACAGCAGCAGATTCGCTACGGGCAGTTTCAAGTCTTGCTCACCACCTACGAGTTCATCATCAAGGACCGGCCCATCCTCAGTAAGATCAAGTGGCTGCACATGATCGTCGATGAAGGTCATCGCATGAAGAACGCCAACTCGAAGCTCAGTCAGACTATCACACAGTACTATCATACGAAGTATCGCCTGATCTTGACTGGTACGCCGCTTCAGAATAATCTTCCCGAGCTGTGGGCGCTGCTCAACTTCGTGCTTCCCAACATTTTCAAGTCGGTCAAGTCGTTCGATGAGTGGTTCAACACTCCATTCGCCAACACAGGTGGCCAGGACAAGATGGAGCTGTCTGAGGAGGAGCAATTGCTCGTCATTCGTCGACTGCACAAGGTCTTGCGACCTTTCTTGCTCCGTCGTCTGAAGAAGGATGTCGAGAAGGACTTGCCTGACAAGCAGGAGCGCGTCATCAAGTGTAACTTCTCTGCTCTACAAGCCAAGCTATACACACAGCTCACCAAGCATCAACGCATCATGGTAGACGACGCAAGTGGCAAGAAGACTGGCATGCGCGGCCTCAGCAACATGCTCATGCAACTGCGGAAGCTCTGCAATCACCCCTTTGTGTTCGACGAAGTGGAGAAGACGATCAGTCCGGAGACCTTCACCAACGATCTCATTTGGCGGTCTGCCGGAAAGTTCGAGTTGCTGGACCGAGTCCTACCCAAGTTCCAAGCGACGGGCCACAGAGTGCTCATGTTCTTCCAGATGACTGCCATCATGGACATCATGGAGGACTACATGCGATACAAGGGGATCAAGTTCATGCGTCTTGATGGGTCTACCAAGTCAGATGACCGTTCTGAGCTTTTGAAGGAATTCAATGCTCCGGGCTCAGACTACTTCTGCTTTCTGCTCTCCACACGTGCTGGCGGTCTGGGCCTTAACTTGCAAACTGCGGACACAGTCATCATCTACGATTCGGACTGGAATCCACATCAGGATTTGCAAGCGCAGGATCGTGCTCATCGTATTGGCCAGAAGAACGAGGTACGCATCTTGCGACTCATCAGCTCGAAGTCCGTGGAAGAGAAGATCCTCGAGCGTGCGCAGTTCAAGCTCGACATGGACGGCAAGGTCATCCAAGCCGGCAAGTTCGACAACAGATCCACGAACGAGGAGCGTGATGAAATGTTGCGAGTCATGTTGGAGACCGCCGAAGCAGCCGAGGAGCTGCAGCAAGAAGAGATGGACGACGAGGACCTCAATGCCATCATCATGCGCAACGATGATGAGTTCGAGCTTTTCCAACAGATGGACAAGGAGCGCTTCGAGAATGAGCCATATGGACCAAATCGCAAACTTGGCCGTCTAATGGGCGAGAGCGAGTTGCCAGAGCTCTACCTGAACGAGGAGCTGCCTGTCGATGATACCGTCCATCTCCCGACCGGCCGTGGCGCCCGCGAGCGCACCCGCGTGAAGTATGACGACGGTCTGACAGAAGAGCAGTGGCTGGACGCTGTAGACGCAGATGATGACACGATTGAGGCCGCTATCGCTCGGAAGAACGCCCGCAAGGAGAAGCGCGCGGGCAAACAGCAGTCTGGGCTGCGCAACGAGTACGATGCTGACGATACGCCTCCCGTCTCTCGCAACGTCTCCGAGTCGCCCATTCCCGAGCCACGAAAACGCGGCCGCAAACCAGGCAAATCTGCACAGAAAGTCCGCAAAGCCGACGAAGCTTCCCTCGATGGTCTCGCCGTCGATGCTGCGCCTGCAAAGAAGCCTCGCCGTGGTGGCAACAAATCCACAGACACTCTCTCATCCTCCGAGCGCGACTCCTTACAGAAGGTTCTCAACGATGTATACGAAGCGATCGACGACCTCGTGGAAGAGTCCTCGGAACCTGACGTGCAGCCCAGAGGGATCATAGATCCTTTCATGGACCTTCCGCCACGCAGTATGTACGCAGACTACTATCAGCTCATCAGACAGCCTATCGCGATGAAGCAAATCGAGAACAAGATCAAGAAGTCACAGTACCAGAACTTGAGGCAGTTCAGGGCGGATGTTCGGTTGCTTTGTAAGAATTGCAGGCAGTATAATGAGGATGGAAGTGTGCTGTATAACGACGCGAATCTGATAGAGGTGAGTCAAAGTCTGTTACATGGCTGATGTGGAGCTTTTACTGACTTGATTGAACAGGAAACCTGTCTGCAGAAACTCCGCGAAGAGACTGCCAATCTGCCTGAGTGGCAAGACTTCGACGAGGCTGATTCCATTGCGGATACTTCGAGGATCAACTCGAGTGTGGGGACGCCGCAACCGGTTGTGAAAAGCGGTATCAAGCTAAAGCTAAATG
This sequence comes from Rachicladosporium sp. CCFEE 5018, assembly GCA_002077045.2. Lineage (NCBI taxonomy): Eukaryota > Fungi > Ascomycota > Dothideomycetes > Cladosporiales > Cladosporiaceae > Rachicladosporium > Rachicladosporium sp. CCFEE 5018. The sequence continues at coordinate 978,574 of KZ111147.1, read as the reverse complement.
GGCGTGGTGCTGGGAATGGGACCGTGAATCTGGGCAGTGCTTCCAGGGGAGGCACTGACAGCAGGGGAGGGAGCGATGATGAGGACTAGGAGCCTCCGGCTATATGGAATTGAGATGGAGTCTGTACTGCGGAAAACGAGGTGATATCCTAGTGTAGGCGATAACCAGAGACCACATGTCTTCGTGTACTCTCAGAGGCAATACGGCGTTGACAACGCTCATTCGAGTCTATCTGCGACAGTGCCCGAGAACATTGATCTCTTGGAGAGAGACATCTTGCCATGAACTGTGTCATCAGAACAACACCCCCTTCGTACTAGGCACCTCCCCCTCCCTCCCCACGACGGGACTACAAGCCATCCTCAACGCCACAGCTAACGCCTTAAACGCACTCTCCGCCCGATGGTGATCATTCTCCCCTCGAATACAATCCACATGCATCGTTATCCCCGCTCCCTGGGCGAAGGACTGCAAGCAATGCGGTATCATCTCACAGCTCAGATCGCCTAGCTTCTCGCGCTTGAGGCCTAGGTCTACGACGCAGAAGGGGCGGTTGGAGAGGTCTACGACGGCGCGGGAGAGGGCTTCGTCGAGGGGGCAGTAGGCGCTGCCGAAGCGAGCGAGGCCTGTGGTCGTGTGGAGGGCGAGTTTGAGGGCCTTGGGATCTGTCAGGGAGGGGAATTGGGTGGCATGGGATATTTGATTGACTGACCTGTCCTAATGCTATGAACGTATCCTCCGCTGTGTGGTGATCATCTATGTGCAGGTCTCCTCTTGTCCGTAATCGCAGACTCCATCCACCGTGTTTTGCTAGCGCGTGCAGCATATGGTCTAGGAAGCCAATGCCGGTGTCTATTGTAATCTCTTGCGACGCAGAGCTCTGCGATGCGTGGACCTTGTTCTGTGACTCGGCTGAGGCGCCATTGGTGCTCGCGACTTCCTCTAGTGACGGCACTGCGCCGCCATCGAGGTTCAGCGAGAGCTGAATCTTGGTCTCGTTGGTGTCACGATTGAGTGTTGCTGCGCGGATGCGCTTTGACGGGGAGACCGAGAGAGAATTGGCGGAAGACATGATTTGGATACGAACGTAGGTAACCTTGGTCGAACAGCTAATCAGTATACTTGATCAGTTGTCGCATTGGAGCTCAGAAAGATTGTCGACCGGGGTCTCACATCTGCCGGCGCTAGCAAAACGCTAAAATTTGAGGTTACCACATCGCATCGAGCGGCTGTCGCACGTTCGGGACATCACAACTATCTTGAAAGTGTGGAATATCGCTGTACGAGATGTCGCAAACAAATGGCGACGAGGAGATGGCGGACGCGACGCCTGGTGCAGAAGTAACAGAAGTCGAAGTAAAGCCCGAACGTCAAAGATTGCGACTTGTATGGCACTCGTTCAAGACCACAGACTTGGTGACGGCACTGATAAATTGACAGCTTCCTGGCTCAACGGACACCGCAGCATCTTTCGCATTCGAGAAAGAAGACCACACTCTGGGCAACGCACTACGCTACATGATCACGAAGAAGTATGTACTAAATCACTTACATCACTCATTCCACAGCGCTGACCATGCTTCTTAGCCCTGATGTCGAATTCTGCGGCTACTCGATACCACATCCCTCAGAAGCCGTGCTGCATTTGCGGATACAGACATGGGGTACGCATCTCCACCATGTCCGAGCACTTTTCCTACTGCTCTCGACTAATTCACTGCAGATGGCGTGAGCGTCTACGAAGTCCTCCGGAAAGGTCTCGACGACCTCTCAGACCTTTGTGATGCCGTAGAAGACAAGTTTAAAGTCTCGCGCGATTCTTTCAATACCTCTCGCAACAGCGAGACCACGCTTGTAGACAGCTGAGACTGAGTGGCGGTCGTGAGAAGTTTGTATGACTATGTACAGTTTGGTGTTCTGGGATCGCTCAATTACGGCCCTAGGTGGCGTTAGCGAGGCGTTCGACGGCTGCGAGAAGGGGGGGTTGTTCGGTTGTACGTACCTCGAGAAAACCTTGAATGAAATTCTTTGGTAGTGCTGCAGTCTTGTCCTCTTCGCTTCGGAAGTACTTGAGCACGTGTGTGAGTTGTTTCCAGTAGTTGAGTGTTTCCTGTGCGACAGTCGTTAGCCACCATCCTTCGCTTGCCGTGCTGGTAGCCGATATGTTCCGAGGATCTCATACCTGATATTCCTGATGGCTGTTGAACAGTAATACATCGATCGTCGGGAGCTTCGACACGTATCGGTGTCGCTCAAACTCTTGTCGTATCTTTGTGCGGATGTTGGAAACGGGCATGTTGAGGGAGTACATCTGCTGGACTTCGGGGGCCTTTGTTGTGCAATCAGTATGTGTCCAATGCCGCGACCAGTTCCTCATGTCCTGCTGTCCTTCAAAACCTCCCCATCTCTTCAAACCGTTTTGGTAGGAGCGCAGAGTACGTACAGATCGAAGCCAGTCCCGGTATGATCTGATCACTCTCTTCTGGGCATCTTGGAAGCTGGCGGCTGCAGTGATCGGTCAGCTTGGAAGCAGCACGTGCGCAACGGCAGACGACGTACAGGAGCGCGTCCGTTGTGCGAGGTACGTAGGATTGATCATCTTGACAACGGCGCCTGGCCTCCTGGAGATTGCCCTACGCTCGTTCAATGGAGCTGCAGTCGTGAACCTCGAGTGGAGCTCGCTTACTGCACGCTAGTGGAGCCCCCGGCCCGGACCTTCTTCAGCGCGAGGCTTATGTCATCAACGCATGGAGATATCACTTTGCGCCAGCCTCGACTGCAATATTCGCCTTCTCGACACCTTCTTACCAACAAGCTCGCAATCATGCCCGCGATCCGCACCGCTAAAGCGCGCAAAGCGCCGCCAGATGGCTTCGAGGACCTCGAAGACACTCTCCTCGAGTTTCAGAACAAGATGAAAGATGCCGAGAATGCTTCGCATGAAGGCAAGAAGAAGCATGAGATGATATGGCCGGTGTTTCAGATCACGCATCAGCGTAGGTTATACCCTTGAGTGCTGCTTTAGATCAGAATGGAAGACACAAGCGGGGGACGATGTTGCGCAAGCTGCACGATCAGGCAATTGCCCTTCGAAGATGGGGCGTCAAAGGTGAGAGGATCGTTGTCTCTTTGGCCTACATGATGGAGAAGCATGTGGAGGAGGAGTGGGCTAACGACGCTGCTATGTACAGGCTCTCGCTATATCTACGATCTATACTACACCAAAGAGGCGATTTCCAAACCCCTCTATGACTGGTTACTGAAGAACCAATACGCCGATGCCAACTTAATCGCCAAGTGGAAGAAGAATGGCTACGAGAAGTTGTGCTGCTTGCGCTGCATTCAGACGAAGGAGACGAACTTCAACAGCACTTGCATCTGCCGTGTACCGAGGGAGCAGCTGAAGGAAGACCAAGAGTCCAGTGTGTGAGCTGTGGCTGTCGAGGGTGCTCGAGTGGGGACTGAGTAAAATTGGCTGGGGAGATTGAGTGCAGTCAGGACACAGATATTGGCGCATGTTTGTTGACGAAGTCAATGAGGCGGACATCTCGGTCCGCCAGGAGGTCGGCAAAAGCATCGCCGCCAGGTGCGAAGGACAGCTCGTACATGCTGCGAGGTAGGATCCACGCGAGGTCGCTGAGTACTGCGTCGCTCGCGGTAGGGTGCTGGGTGATTTGTAGTCTGATGCGAAGTGCGCAAAGGGCGGAGTAAAGGCGTTTTGTCAGTCCGGTCATGATGGGAGCAGGAGGCGGTCCCCCTTCTGTAGTCAGGCAATGTGTGCTCGGTACCGGCTCGTCATGAAGAACCTCAGGCAAGTGTGAGTCTTCGCTGAGAGGATGCAAAGGCTCAATCGCATCCGCAGACTGCATCTCCTGCGCGTTCCCACTGTCCCTTCTGTTCGTAAGTGTTTCATCATCTGCTTCCAACGCAGGCAGTTCCGGGTAACGGATTTCCTCCATTGGTACTACAGTCATAAATGAGTCGTCAACATCATCGTCAAAGTCATCACTGTCATCGTCTTCCAGACCGAGCATGCCTGCTTTGGTCGTAAAGGACTCGCTAACCTGCATTTTGCGCACGATCGGAGCGCCTGCACCCGTCATGTCTAAAGTCTCGATTGACTCGTCTTGGTGGTGGTCGACTTGAACGCGTACAACGACATGTTGCACATCGTGTGGCAAAGCATGAGCAGTGTGATCCATCTCGACGGGCTGCTGGTCAATGTCGGAACATCTCGGAGGCTCCCTGTACTCCCTCGAAACCGTTACAATCTCCCCATTCACGATCTCAATATCAGTCACTCTCGGATGCTGCGGCACCTTGTCCATGTTCAATCGATCAGTGTTCATCTTGTGATAGAGATGGAACCCCACGTAAGCATCGTCAGCAGCGTACTTCTTCTGACTGGAGCTCAGATCTTGGTCCCATCGACCACAGCGAATCTTCTTGTCTTTCGACAGTGGAAGATGCATGTGATCGAGTGTGATGCAAGCCAGCGCCACGAGGCCACCGTATTGACTGTTCCGTCGCCGTGCAATGAGTGGACTGGTGGCAACCTTGTACAAGTGGCAGTTGAGGATGTTGACGCCTACTTTCAAAATTGATCGAGACTCAATCAAGCGACGTAGACTGGGCGCGATGAGCTGCGCAGTGGTCGTCCCGGAGTGCATCGCGATATGGAAGAGTGCGCTCGTCGTCTCGGACGCCACCTGGATGAGGGAGACATTGAGCTTGACTGCAATGCCTTTGACGCCCCGGCGCTTGTTCTCAGCAACCCATTCGAGATCGAAGCCGACGACTTTCTCCGTGAGGAACTTCTTGGCGACCTCTTCGGATTGCTTGAGAGTTCGGCAATACTGAAGATCGACCTTCTCGCCATCTGGTCCATGGTAGAGGGAGTGGGTCCAGTATTTAGGTCGTCCTTCCCGAGAAATTCTGTAACTCAAGCCGGAGGAGATCCTTGGCCGAGCGTTCGTCGAAGTATCAGGCTGAACCTGTATGCCGCATGACGGGGCCACTGCCATTCAAGCGCTGGCAGACGCGCGCGACGTCTCATGCTGTAGATGCCAGTGTCAAGGATGTCTTCGTGGCGATGGTTCAAGCACACTGTTGCTGTGACATCGATGGTGTTGATAAGTAGATCTGGGCGACTGATCAGCTACATGATACCGGATCAAAATCGACGCACACCAGCGATCAAAGAAAACTACCGCGAGGCATTCGAGAGGGGTACCATCATGATAGACAGTCCATCCACAGACGCACTGCTCCAAGCTGGCGGAATGCCTGAGGCTTGCAGCGGTTGCCAAGCTGCGGCGAGCGGAGGTGAGCACGTTCCACTGCGAGTTGGACTTGTATCTCTGTTTCTCGAGATCTGTTTTGTTCCTACTTCATACTTACCGTCAGTACCCATTCCACCCCCTACCCTTCAAGTCCCATCACTAACTCATCACAGTTCTCGGAATCTGGGCGCTCACCATTGCCTTTGATTTAGTGAGACCTCCTGCATTGCACAGCGCGGTGAGGGATCACTATGAGTTGCCTTCGGGTACCTCAGCGGGGCAATTTTTGATGGATCACAACCATCACTCGATGGTCTGCAACACACTTTTCATCAGCTTTCAAGTCGTAAGACGAGAGCCTGGAGAAGAGATGGCGATGATTGGTGGTTATCAGCCTGGAGAGCGCTATTGCGTGAGTTGATAATGCTACCACCGTTCTCTGCACAGGCTAAGCCTGCATTCCGAAGGCGACTTGCACTTCCTCACGACTTTCGCGGCAACACATAACCACAACAATTCTCATCGCGCCTCACAAGCATGATTCACGCGACGAGCGGTCGGACGCGTGAGGAAATCGCAATTTGTCGCGCGCCGTTTCAACGTTCCCAGCCCTGTGGACACCCCAGCCACAGGTGGCAGGTAGGGCTGGGAAACGCGACTCCACCACGAATGATCGATATACACTCGCATCGATGTTGTGTGACCATTACTGCACGAGCATCGCTTTCGCTGTGGTTTGGTACGTTCTCTTGACAACGTCCAATCCCTTTGTTGGTCATCATTCCCTGTTCGCAACATTGAACTCTTGGCAAGCTCATCTCCGCCAGCCAAACTTTGGCACTCAATCTGAGACCCCAAGATAGCAACTGTCGATGTGGCGTTGCTGAACCACTTGTGAGAGGTCTGGATTCGGTCGAGCCGAGTTGTCTCAACATTTCGAAGGCAGGATTGGAGGAATCGACTAGAACACTGGAGCATCATACCGATCGACTAGGAGTACATCATCAAGTGCAGCAGCTGGTCACGCGAGCAAGACAACAATCACCTACCGTCTCGGACCACCACCAGAAGTCTAGTATCCAGATCTATCTGCGACAGCAACTTCAACGCCACCAATAATGGCGAATCTCCCTGCTCCACCTCGCACGGCGAGCACGTCTCCGGATCGATACCGAACTCCCTCATATCGCAATATATCCTCCTCGTCCACAGGCTACCACGGTTTCGATCTTGAAGCATCCGACTATCAAAGTCTACAGCTACCGTCACCACCAGTACTCGCAGCACGGCCAGCCTTGACGTCGCGACTTTTGTCATCGATCACGACTTCACAGCCTGCTGCATCTGCACTTACGAGATCTGGATCATTGCTTCACTCTCGCGCAAAGTCGATCGCAGCATACGTGCCTAGACTCAACAGCAGCAGCAATTCAGCATCGGCAGAGCCCAGACAGCATTCTCCCAACCGACTCTTCGGTGATCTCTTCAACGGCGAGTCTGCGCCGGTTCGTCTAGGTGTCGCTGCGTCCAGTCCAACCAAGGAGAAAGAAGAGACCGAGTTCATCATGGAGTATCGACCATCATTCACCGAACGGCCATCACCTCGTTCGAGACAAACGAGCATGATCCACCAGACGCCTCAGTCCACGAGCAAGACGAGCTGGTTCTCACGAAGGGTTACCACTTCGCCCATAGTGCCGGTGTCAACACCAGCAACAGAGCCAGACGATCTCTTAACGCTCAACGTCCACACCGCTCTCTTTCCTCACGGCCGCTCCGATGACCTGACCCCGAACGCGTTCAACGACCTCTTACTGAACGCCACGTCGCTGCTCGAGCGAATGCAAATAGCCTACAAGGCCAAAGTCGACCTCGTGGCATCCGTGCAGCCCGAGCTCGAAGCCCAACGCGAAGAAGTCGAAGAAGCCGAAACTCGCTCCCGGCATCTGAAGCTGCAGCTCGAAGACATGGCCCGCCGAGCACAGGAGCAGGAGCAAGCGATGCGTGAACTTGCCGACCAGCTGACAGCAGAGAAGATGAAGGTGCATGAGCTGCGATCTGCGTCGCGGAGTCGTAGCAAAAACCTCCCCGAGACGCCTTGTGAGCCAAGACGACGCGCGAGAACTTCAGGCACGACTTCGACGGCTTCGGACTCTGGCTTTGAGTCTGATGCTGAGGAGTCGGTGTTCTCGCACGAGGGTTCGGGGGGCGGGAACGCGACGCCTTGGTCGCCTGCTAGTAGTGCGGGGACGTACTTCAGGGAGGGGGACGAGATCTCAGCGTGGGCGACTGTGGAGCAGTTGAGGCGAGAGAACAGAGGTCTGAAGGAAAGGGTGGGTGAGATGGAGAGTACGTTGGAGACTTGCATTGAGCTTGTTGGTGGGATCAGGCTATAGACTAACGAAGTAGCCTTTCATGAAATCTTTCGCAGCCTGCATGGGCGCCAGATGCTCATGCATCTCCCTCAGCAAGCCACGGGTAGTCCTCCGCCTCAACCTTCACACAAGTGAGGTAACGCAGCTCCTCACTCCCGCTAGCCTGCAAGTGACTCACCACAAGCGGCTGCACATACTTCTTGGCGGTCTCCTTGAGCTTCTTCAGCGTACTCTTTACGGTCTCCGCGTCGTCACCTTCCAACCCCATGTTCCAATGCTTCATCACATCCTCGTACCGCATGTACGCGTGCCTCCCACGGAAGATGATGCGATAGAAGCCAGCGACGGTGTTGCAGCCCTCGGCGTGATTGCAGAGATGGGTGGGCTCGAGCGGCGCGTCCCAGCGCAGATGCCGGATGTGGTCAGTCATGTAGTCGCGGAAGAGATTGACTAAGTCGCAAGCGGCTGGATCGTCGTCGTAGTGACTGACGAAGGCAGTCTTACCTTTCGCTGTACGGAGGACGGACATACTCTGCAGCAGCAGATCGATGTTCATGCGCTTGTCTTTCAGCTCTCGGGCTTCGGCTGCGATCATGCCCTGAACGCTGAGCGGGAGGATGTCGTGCTGCGAGGGCAGCTCGGTGGTCTTGCCGTAGATGCTGTCGTATGCGCCGACTAGGTGGATGAAGGCCTCTTTGTACAGAGGCTCATCTTGTAAGTCCATACCCAGCTTACACCAGCGTATGGGATCCTGGCCGACTGCTGTGTAGAGTCTGCCTCCGTAGCCGTGAAATGTCACCATCAACTTTTCGGCAATCATTGGGATTGCGCAATGATGTGCTTTCGCAACATCAACGAGGGCGGTAATTTGACGCAGGGCGAGGTCGAGATTGTCGCGGGAGATCCCAATGCTCTTGCTGTCTCTGCCTGAAATGATGCGGAGGAAGATGTCGTAATAGCGTGACCAGCTCTCACCTGTCTCGTTGTCGAAATGCGCGTCGTCGGCATGTTGAGCGGGCTCAGAGTAGCTGACCTCCGCAGCATTGTCACTACGTACGTCGTAGGAGAGAGGCCTCGGAACAAGCACAGGCATGTCATCCTTGCCTTCGAGTACGAGCAGATAGTCGATGCCCTGATGCGGTGGCCTGGAAGCAAGTTTCTTGCACGCTTCCCTCAACCGAGTGTGCGCGAAGATGTTGTACGAGTGAACTCGACAGGCTTTGCTGAAGTCGTTGATGTCAAGAATGACGAGCACGGTGCCGACATCCAGATGACCCTGTGGATATGATCAGCGTTACAGCCCTGAACATGTTACTCCGTGATCGCGATCTTACCTTCGGTTGGCTGTGCAGCTTATCGAGAGCTTCCGAAATCCACACGGCAGGTACGCGACTTCCGTAGCTCATGTGCGCCAACTGCGTTTCAACATCCTCGAGCTCGGCTTCTTTGGCAGCCAATGTTGGAGACAGTGTGACGTCCATGTCTGACGTGGTATCTTCCATGTTGAGCTGGCTTGGAGCAGGATGCCAACGTAATCGTGTGGTATAGGTATGTTGGTTGGAACAGAAGCGGAAGACAAGGTGACGCTAATGCTCACCTTCAGCAGTCGCACTTCGAGTCAGCACCTAGGAGCTCCATGCTTCACTTCCAAGGCCTTCACTCCTCAGAATCTGGCTTTCAGTCAGCCTTGAGTCACTGTCACATCATCACTCGACTTACCTTATCTCGTAGCTCCCCGCCCTGGTCATATACCTCACCCACTTCACACTGCTGTAATTACTCTTCTCAAACACTTTCAAGTACCTCACAAGCAATCCACTACTAGTAAACATCAACAGCGAGAACTGCATACTCAGTGGCGGACGACTCCAAGCTTTCTGATTCGTCATTGCACTCAAGCTCGCCTCCGCACTTAGCACAAATTCGCTTTGCCCAGTAAAGCGTGCGATCTTCCAAACGATGGCGTTCTCGGACGGCTCATACTTCGCCTTACCTTGTGAAGTCCGCGAGCTGATGTCTGCTGTGTTGAGCGGCGTGGGAATCTTGACTACAACGTTTGTGGCGAAGAGCTTCGAGCCATAATTCGCTTTGATTGCGATACTGTACTCCACTTTGGTTTTGCCGACTTCGTTGACAATGGCCTGGACTTTGAAGGGGAGATTGACGTTCTCGGTGGCGCGATAGGTCATAAGCTGGAAGCTGCCATCCGGCGGGATGAACGAGATAGTGCGGTCGGAGGTGAATGAGGAGAGCTTGACGCATTGATGCAAGGAGACGTCCTCGAGGGTGACGGAACCAGCAGCTGCTTTGGACGCCTTGTTGCCGTGCATGTTGCCCACTGGTGCTGCTCCGAGCGTGGTATCTGCGCCCGTCTCACCAAGCGTAAGGCGATCATTGAGGCCGAATTTACATTCGGGCGTATCAGACAAGTATGCACGCATCTCGATCGCACCATTGACATCGGCTCGCAGCACTGTGCCCGTCGCAGACACGAGCAAGTTCACATCCTCAATGACATCCACAAACGCCTCGTTCTTGCGGTATTTGATATTGTCTCGCCTCCAAGACAACGCTCCAGTAGCCTGCATCGTGATCTTGCTACTATCCTCCGGCGTTGGCCTCTGCGACTTCACCCCTTCTGTCGTGATATACATCTTCAATGTCTCTGTCTCGGTGTTCTGAGGATACCCAAAGTCCAGAATCTCGTCAAGCAACTCATATACCATGACGAAGTTGCTCTTCACAGCCTCCTCATCGAACCTCCCGAAGTAGCTCCTTCCCAGACTGACGAGTTTGTACAGGAACTCGAAAACGAGGGCTGAGTTGACGTTCCCCTTAGAAACGCCAACTATGTAGATGTTCTCACTTTTAATGTGGGAGAAGGTCGTACTTCCCAGCGTGAGGATAGGAGAACGGATCTGGGCGTTGCTGATCACTTGTATGCGAAAGACGTCTGCGAGGCGGGGCCGCATGTCTTGCCTGAAGGCGCGGAGAATGAGAAGCTCACCCTTCTGATTGAAGAGGAGGATGCCGGAGAGCATCTTGGAAGATGTGCACCCGAAGGTGATCTGTTTCGGGGAGTGTAGAGGCTGAATGACTGATCTGCTATCAATGTCCCTCACCGTGAAGCTTGAGATGAGATGGAGGGCATATCGTAGGGCTGAAAGCAAGTTCTAGCCAACCGTAGTGTGCTATCATCGACCTCATCCGAGAGGCGCAAGCGTGAGGTCATGAGAGCTGTGTACTCAACATTGTGATCACTCGCTATATACAAGAACTACCTCGCCGTCCTCGATCTCGTATTTACGTTTGAACGACTGCGCAATCTTATCCTCCGCCGCTGGCCACACCCCTGGTAATAGACAACATCGCCCGCGAGGCAACGACAAAAGCAAGATGAAGCCTCTCGTCTCAGCCTTCAACGCGTGGACATGGTAAGCTGTTGTCGTGGGAGCCTGGATACGGAGAGATGCAAGATCTGACGAGTTGGACTTATAGCATCGTCATCTCCCTCTTTGCGATCGTAATCCTCTCGGTGATTGGTAGCATGTTCGCCAATGGACATCACTCGATGATGGGTTCAACAGATGATCCAACAGATGGCGGGAAGGTGGCAACGGCAGTGTTTGGAGCCGTGGCAGTATACGGGGTATGTTCATCCGCTGCGGTCGGAGGTGCGAGATTGGGGCCGGGGACATTACTAATGAAGATTGCAGGCATTCCTACTTTTCTGCGGCAGTCAGGCATTCCTACACAGGCGACAAACATCAGGAGGAGAGATTGCATTGCGATGAAAATGATACCTACGTGCGGAATCGGTGGTTTATGTCTGGAATTATAGATCGGCGGGTGTAAGGAGTCTACTCAATGATGCGCAACAGCCATACTCCTCTTTCACCAGATATCTACGTCCTTGCTACGCTGCTGATGCCTACGCTGCCATAGTGGTTGGCGAGTACGCTAAAGTAGTGAGAGCACTGCAGGAGAGCGGGCTGCCGGAGGATCATCTCCATTGAGATCGCAAGTATCATAGCGGGTCTCTTGACCACTTCATCTTCTTTCTCTCTCTTTTCTGTCCTCCTTCGCTTCGCAAGAACGCAGAAACTGATGCTATCAAATCCTCGCCAATCAGGTCGTCTAGAAAATTGTCAAGGAAAGAGGTTTACGTTCATGAATGGACAAATGGCAAAGAGCTCACGGGGGACGTCTCAGAATGTCAAGTCAGAATCTTCTCACGCTTTCATACGCGCCCCCTATTCGCAAAGGCGTTGAGCAGCCGGACCGCGCAGTGGGCAACGTCAAGATCCCGAGATAGGGACTTAGGTTCGAGACTTCGGTCACCCTAAGGTACAACTAGCCGCTAGGTCCAACGGAGGCGAGAGATGCGATGTAGGTTTGTTGTGGGACTGCTGTAGACATTGACTGGACGTCATACTGGGGTGGCAGTGCGCATATAAGTACATGTAGAGTTCACGATCGACCGACACAATTATAGAGCTCTGCTTCTAGCATGCATATGCTTGCTCAACCGGACATCACTCAGGATTGAGAAAAGGTAGCGGTTCTCGATGATTGGCGAAACCGTATATGTACCCCCGGCCTCTCACTGGCGCTGTTCATCGTTCATACGCCTCGTAGTAGTAGCTTGGGGTCCTTCAAGACATCCGCCACAGATAGTGAGCGACACCCCACATCGGGACCCTATTGTCAGTCATACATACGTGCGAATACAATGGGCCTCTCATCGAGGTTCGAGTAAGCTCGGGTGCAGCATGTCTCACCCCAAGAAGCATGTGAGACAACCACCGAGCGTCAACGTGAGGTCCAGCCTTTTCGACTCCGCAAACCACCTTCCCACCATGCACATAACATGAAGCAACGTATTACGTATCTCCAAGGCGAAGGCACTGATATCGATGTCAATAGCCTCCATGTCAACCCTGATAGCCTTGTGTTCTCGAATGCAGAACAGGCAGCTCTCCAGAAGCGTGTTACGGTGGGATTGAGTGACCTGCCAGCGAGCGTGAGGGTTCCCGACCGAGATCACATCGACAACAACTAACAGAGGAGACAGATCACAGAGGTACTGGACAACGTACATGAGCTACACATCCGATGGTCCTCTCCGCGGAATGATGAGCTACCTTCACCGCTAGTGTCAAGACTGCCCTCGGGACTGCATGTCTTCTTCACGCCACGCAGCGCAGGGACCGATGTACCCATCTGCGAATTGCTACAGACGCTGTTCGGGGCAGAGCTGCAATGTCACTCCGTCGTCGAGTCGTTCAGTCGTCCCCAGATCACATCAGAGCGCTTCTCGGCTGCAGCGAGCTACCAGTACTTTCACGTGCTCCCGACCCTACATAATTTCTCGCAATGGTTCGACAGCAACATCTGCCGGGCAAACTTGAAGATCAAGCTTGCTTGTGGGATCGAGGCCGATGCAGTCACTCGGGCTGCAAGTTTGGACCTGGACTTTGATGCAATCAGCCACGCTGTAACCACGACTGTAGCTTGGAAAGCTGACAGTGATTGGGTAGAGCCGCTGACGCATCCCAATACCGCGAGGGCGATCGTACAGCTCAATGAACGGGACAGCATTGAGGTCGGAGTTTTGCAGCCTGCACACCAGCCTACGGACGAGCCGGAGGAGCTGTCGCTCGGAGGCTACTTGACTACGCTGGGAGATGAAGAGACGCATGAGCCGAGTACGCATGACATTACCTCGATAGATTGACATTTGCTGACTATACTAGGTGCCACGCTATTTGCCTTTCCATCAAGACACCATGCTCTCTCACCTAAGCTCGCCAAGCAAAGGTTCCGCACTACGTTCCAGCAGCCAACCGGCCTTCATCCTAAGCTCGACCTTACGTTTGCGTCGGCACGCAGCGTGACGCCGCCAGCAGACTCTTGCGTCTTGCATGCGTATCTTACACTCCCGGTCTCGCTCTTCATCGACCGCTACCAATTCTCCGACGTTCTCTCACTCCAGTCGCAAAACCTGAAGGCTCTGCATTCTCTGAGCGGCGAAGACGATCTCGAAGCACCCGCTTGGGTCCTGAAGTCGTGGGGTTCTGCGGCGCTATTCGAAGTCGCACATCCGAACACGACAGAGTCGGCTACCTCAGGTCCATGGACCATCACGATCCCGACACATCTTCGCTACGTGAAGCCGAGCGCCAACGTCTCCGCGTCTTCGCAGGAGAACCTGCAGATTCCGACTCCGATCTTGTTCTGGGCTTCTCCTGCGGAGGAGGGCTTGAAGTTCGCTACTAATCCTTTTGACCGAGTCAATCTGGGCTTCGATGGGCTGTTTGGACCGAAGACGCTGTTCTATCACGTCCCATCGGCCGATGAGACTGGCTTGCTAGACCTGAAGGTACCGTTTCTTGATTCAGCAAGCAGCGGTTGGGTGTCGATGGCAACTAGTGCGGTGGTCATTGCAGGGTTTAGCTGGGTGATGTGGAAGCTGTTTGGCGGGGATGCTGGTGCAAGGGTGGAAAAAAGTGGCAAGAAGACGCAGTGAAGAGTGGCGCATAGACATCTATCCACGTATCAAAATCGATCGTATCTCAATTAAGTGATCTGACATTGTTGTGCTAAATCACGTGAGATCATGACAACGGATGGTGCAGCTGATGCGCCTCCGACAGGATCAAGTCATGGTGATACTATACGATGAACCTAGACAATTGCTATCAGTCTATTACTTGAGCGCAATGCTATCCTTCTGCGGCTTCCATGCTCTCCGTAGTGGGCATTTGATCCTGGCACCGGCACGCAGAGATATCGTCCCGAGTATGACAGCGGGGATCTCCGACAAGCTGTGGCCTCTCAACACGGTGTCGCGGCGAGGTGGTCAGCAGCCCAAGAAACTCGTCCGATATGCTGAGTGTCAGGCGTCATGGTCGACCGAAGTAGGTAAGTCATATGGAGCCCTGGCACAGACCAAGTTGCTGTTCTGAAAACCCAGCGTGCCCCTCACTTCCCTTTCTTCTTCCTTCGCTCACCTTTTGTCCATCATTTGCCCGTATTAGCCGTTGACAGAACCCGTCTGATGGAAGTGGTGATCAATAATAACGTAGCCACGGAAGTCTTTCGGCGAGTGCGCGTGGCAAGAGGGGCTCACAGGTTGAGTTGCCGGAACCACGTTGGGGCTGGTGCTGCTGCAAAGGCGCGACCGTACGGCCCGGGCCTTGCCCTCTACGTCGTGCTCTCGTAGTGGCGTCGGAACCTCGAAGTCCGAAAGGGTAGCTAGGCCAGATGTCAACGGTCAGGGCAGATGATCTGTTCATTTGAGCGGCCCTCACCCTTGCACCCTCGGTGAGGGCTACTGCTTTGGCAGACCACACTTTTCATCAGTCCGCCAGCTTCGTGCTGAGTGCTGGAGAAGAGCCAATGTTACAGTACTCGTCGCAATATCTCGCAGCAGCATGCATGTGCACACACTTCAAACTTGCGCACTTCGTCCCTCGGGATGCCCTCGGTCAACGCTTATGCCTCCCTGCTAGGCGACATGATCGAAAGCGTCTCACGCAATTGCGCACTCGGTCGAACATTGTTGATCCTTATGCGATCCCCTTCTTAAGGTGAATCTTCGCGATGCCTACGTTGCCTCTGCGCACAGTTCCTCTGGAAGGCATACCGCCAAGGCGCAGGACACCACACGTAGCACGGCTTTCGAACAGCAAGCGTGACAATCCGACTTACAGAGCGACCTTAACGCCTCACATCACCACATCTCCCCAAATTTCGGAACGGCGCTGCTATGCTACTATAAGTGCACCTGCAATAGTGAGCCTATCACTCTGTGTTTGCGGGAGATAGAGTGAACCATCCAGAGCAGGGATCTAAATGCTGGCCTCCCACGGACACAGTGATGCAGTGATCCACTGCCGCAGACAAGCTTGACGGAGCAGTGTCAACATCTCAGACCTTTGGAGAAGCGGAGGTGTTTGCGTGGTCAAGATACTATGACGCGCTTCAGTTCGGCGTTGAGTACCAACATTGTGTATTGCCTAGCAGAACCGTTGGAGCATTGACCGGCACAATGTGATCGAGGCATGGAGACAGTCTCCGCGTTGGTCCACATAATTATAGTAAATGTCTATGATCTCTTCTGTCCACATGCGTCTTGCTATAGACTGACCGTAGAGCATCGCTCGGATCGGCGTCTCTACACAGCCGACAGATCTCAGTGTCATGACGTGCATCGTAGTTGTCCGTAAGATGATGCGTCAAGCTCATTCAGCTGGTACGACTATCGCCGAGCTTGATCGCGGACACACCCAAAAGATGAGCAGACTGGGAGGGTGATCACAATCGTGCTTGCCGGATCGGATCCAGGAAGTCCTTCATCTGGTGTCGAGGATAGTCGGCATTGTCTTTCCCATCCTTCGGCCGCTCACGATCCCAAGCCCACTTCTGCGCCAGCTCAGGTTCGAGTGCACCTTCCAGCATTTGTACGATGTACTTGCCAAGTACGGGAAAGAATTTCCAGCCGTGGAAGTTACCACATGTTGCAACGTAGAGACCCGATGCGGCGGCATGTGGCGAGATGATGAAGTCGGCCGAAGTGGTGAAAGCGTCCCTGCAATCCAAGTCAGTGGAGCTCTCATTGCGGCTCATCGGTCTACTTACCAGCAGATGCGATGCTTCTCCATCTTCCAGTTCTTCGTCTTCTTGCCGTAGAAAACATGGTTGGCATACGATATGTCCTCTCGTAACTTCTCTGAGACCTCCCATTGTCCATAGTCGGGCTTCGCAGGTGGTGCTGAGAGAGTCTTGCCGGGAAGCACCTCCTGCTCGTTGGTGAAGATCGACTGACCCCACCATTTCAACTCGCGGTCTTTCGTGGGTGGCAGGCTTCCAATGAAGGGTCCTGCTTCGGGTGTGTACCCTTGCACGCCGACGGGCATCTTGGCATATGTCGGGTATGTCGCAGCGTCCAGCCGTGTCATGCCTGTTGTGATACCACCAGCTACGATGCGATCCCCTGCGCTGAGGTCTGGTTTCCTCGCTTCGTAGGCAGAGAGCTCGAGCAGCTTTGGTGTATAGGCTCCCGTCGACAGAATGATGTGGTCTGCTTTCAAGGTCTCGCCTTTCGACGTCTTGATCCCCGTACATCGAGTCCCGTCGTTGCTGAAGGCTAAGCTCTCCGTTTCGGCTACCACGTACTTGACACCCAACTCCAATGCTTTCCGCGTGACAGCCACAAGACAGTCGCCGGCTGCTGCCCATCCACTGCCTCGATTGACCAACACCTCCTTGACGTCTCTGATGTCTGCGTCCCCGAAGACACCGCCGTACATCTTTTTGGCCTCTGCAACGGGCACAGCTTTCAGCTCGCCTTCCCGACCCATAGTCTTGTAATTACCGATGACCTCGCTGGCGTAGTCGCTCCGACACATCCAGTAGATGCCGGTCTGGTGGAAGTACGGCTGCCATAGCGGGTCATTCAGGAAGACCTCTTGAGCTTCGAGCCCAAGCTTGCAGTAGACTAGATCGTCGTAATCTGCCCGTACGACCTTGTTCCAGTCCCAGGAAGCTGCCACGCGGGAAGTGGCATCGTAGGCATCTCGATCAACTATCGTCACCGAGGCATTGGGGTACTTCTGAATCAGGTGGTAGGCTGTTGAGACGCCGAAGACGCCAGCACCGACGATCAGATAGGACTTTCCTGTCGAGGAAGTCATGGTGGGAGGCAGTGTGGAGGGCTGTGAGACTCAGAATGGAATCTCGCAGCCATCCTGGGCGACAAGGCAGTATATAGCTTTCGTCAATAGTACTGTGGTTGAAGGTAGATGTGGGGCCCACTCCAGATGGACAGGACTTCCGCATCGAGCAACGCTTCCCTCGTTCGCGGCTTGGCACTGCAGCAGGGTGTGTGTATGTGAACCTCACTTCGTTCCTGTAGCCGTTTCCCGAAGTATCTTCTTCATCTCAAACAGGTCGAGATCTGCTCACTCTGTGTGTGTCGAGATGGCTGTATCATCGACCCTGGTTATGCACCGCCGACACCAGAGGCATGACCTCGAAGCATACTGCGCTTGTTCCAGATTCTCGTGGTTGCTGAGTGTATGATGAGCTAGCAAGACGCCGCCACACGGCACAAAATTGGGCCACTCGAGAAGCCATGGATGCTCAAAGCTGCAAATTCTTCCTCCGAGTTGACGTTTGGTGATACAACAAAAGCTGCTACATTGCCACAGTGCAATATGGCTGGTACGCACCTGGAGTCGACTCGATTTCCAGCTGCCACGCTCTCATGCTGACCCTGGCATTGCTCCTCACTCTAGGCTGGATCTTGGGTTCCTCGCAATTGCTGTTGGCTCGCGCCATACTTGCTGAAAGCGAAGACATTGCATTTCTCGAGAAGTCGCAAAAGCTTGCACCGGACGTTTGCGCCCGGCGACCACGCCACCCAGCAGAACCCATGAAAATGACAAAAACCTAACACCCTGCTCTTGCCAGCAGGGGATGGGAAAGTACTCGTCATCAGTTACCATCGAAGTCAGGCCCCGGGAGTAGCGTCCTTTTAGTATTTTATTGATTCAGCTTTTCCCCCAGTCCGACCATCAGGGGCAAGCTGAGAATCGAACCGGGGAGGGAGGACGCCGATGGCTAGTGGGGGCTTGCGCCTTACCAATAGACCATTCGAACCCAGTTGAGAACAGCACTGGTCGTGGTGATTATATTGCGACAACCAAGCCTTAGAAATGCCGGTCGCATTCTCGAGCTGCTGATTCGCATCACTATTGCGCATGCACCGAAATTTTGTTATCTCGCAGGAGCGCATGGGTTTGATAACTTCGCTGGAGCGCATGAGCTTCGTCGCAGCCGCGCAGACCTTGCTTAGTAGTGCCTCTACTTTTCCATACATGTAGGTCTGGAGTTCTCCACGGCCGGAAGTCCTTCTCAGAGCACTGATAAATTGTACCATGATAGTGAATCCTTCAGCACAGCACTGTGGAGAGGGTTGCGAGATACGGACGGTCAGGCACATGCACTCTCACCGACCTAATGTTGCGAACCCAGACTCACAGGGAGCATCATAGTAGCACGAGTCTTTTCGAGCTCTCAGCGGAGGTTTCACAGCTTGCAAGGCAGCGATGGAAGAATCGCCTTCCCATCGCAAGTTCCAGGCAGAAACCGTCGTCCTCAGGAATCGTTTCACACTGTACGTGGGACCCTCGCCGAGCACATGCTAGTTGGTCCACGGTGGGGTATCTCATTCATTCCAATTTCCTACAAACGCTGCGGCACTTCCTCCTCTACTACATCTTACACCTACACAAAGAGACCCAAGCACACAGCAAGCGCTTTCCAACATGACGACCTACAACTCCACCCTCGGGCTCGCGCTCCTCACCGACGCCGAGAAAGACCGCATGGTCATCGCCTTCCTCAACAACCCCGAGCGCAACACCGGCACCGACTGGGACAAGTGCATCCTCGAGGCCAAATCCGCTTCCGTCGCCAGCTTCAAGCGCGGCATCGACAATTCACTCAAGAAACTCAAGGCTGCTCAGTACAGTGGCGAGACAGGCGAAGGCGCTACTCCTAGGAAGACTCTCAAGTCTACTGGCACCAAGCGCAAGGGGAATGCTGACGCCGGAGATGGCGAGGAGGATGGCGACGGTGCGGGCGAAGGCGCTTCCCCTAAGAAAACGCCCAAGGCTACGCCTGCGAAGCGCAAGCGGAAGGCTGACGCTGGCGATGGCGGGGAGGAGGGCACGCCGGTGGAGAAGAAGAGGGGTAAGAAGGTTGACGCGAATGGCGGAGCTAAGAGTAAGTTCATTTCTGATTGCGTTTCATGACTTTGACCGACTTAATGGATAGGTGATGCCATTGTGAAGGCGGAGGAAGATGACGAGGAGGCGGCCTAGATCTGTGGCATTTCCAGCATCGACGGCTGGCTTAGCGTTCCTTGTATGCCGCTTTGCTCGAAAGGGGCTCTCATCGGTTCGCTCTTTAGGCTTTGGCACACAGGACATTGTGTAGAGGTGCTGAGGCAACGGCGCTATTGAATTAGGCGCCTCGCCAGATGCACCCTCAGCACAGCTTGTGTAGCAGTACGACACATCACACGGGAATCCAATTCATTGACAGAACTACCTCTTCCCTCGCTTCGCACCACCTCTACTATTCCCACCCCTACCTCTCCTCTCGCCAGAAGACTCAATGCTCTTGACATCTCTCGCACTGAGTTTCAACATCCCACCCCGAAACTTGCCCACACCCGGTCCGTCAACGCTCCGTTCCCTCTTCCCAACACTTTTCGCTCCGCCTCTGAACCTCTCAAGCACAACACCATTCTCCTTCGCCTCACTCCTCCGCGTAGACTCACGACTGCTAGCCTTCGCCACGATGCCCTTCCGATGCGAGATAGGCATCTTCTCCTGCGCTAGATGCGAAGACTTTGATCCCAGATCCTGGAGCCGCAGGTCCAGGGCTTTTAAGCGGCCTTTCCCTTCTGGTTCTGAATTAGACGTAGAGCCAAAAGTGGAGGAATCCAGTAGATGCGACTCTTTCAGCAGCCGTTGCAGAGCCAAGTCGTTCTGGAGGTTCGCGACTTCCGTAGTATCGCCATCGC
>KZ111147.1:900997-941673 GCA_002077045.2 Rachicladosporium sp. CCFEE 5018 | reverse complement strand
ACGGACACCGGACGAGGGAGATATACCGCAGCCTTTAAGGATCACTCCGAGCAGGCAGAATCTCGGTGAGACCGTGGGTGAGAAGAAGGATGGGCCGGACGCACTGCCAGCAGCATTGCGGCCCGGGCCTGTGGGTGGAGAGGCTGCTGCACGGCGTTCGCAGGACAGTGGGCAGCATGCGAACCCATGGGCGACCGAGGCGCATAATCACAGTGCTCTGGAGTCGAACAATCCCTACTTGCGAAACCAGACGACAGGAGCAACTGCTGCGTGGCCACCGTATCCGGCCACGCCATCTTCTCAAGGGCCACCGCCCCCTTCCAGTGCCCCTCCAGCACCACCCATAGAGCTTCCGACGATACACACACCTTCCGCTGAGATGTCGCAAATGTCCCTCAAAGGAGATGCGCCACACGATGCTGCAGAGAGCCAGAATGCGTGGGCTTCTCAGCAACCTACCCCAGAGGAAAAGTGGAACAATGCACCTGAAGTAGCCTATCCTCCACCTCCTGGTCCACCACCCATGCCTCACAACTTGATGGACCAAGATCAGCCGATGTCTCAGCCTCTCCCCGGTACAGTGTCTTCACGAATGTCACCACCGGCTATCGCGATACCACCACCACCGTCTGCATCGATGCAACCGAGAACCTCGATACCGGAGACGCCAGGAACAAGGACAAGAAGACGGAAAAGCGAGCACTACCAAATAAAGCACGTCAACTGGCTGGACGGGACGAGCATGAAGCAGTCTCCTATCCTGACTCAAAACGCGAATGGACCATGTCCACTGCTAGCACTGGTCAATGCGCTGGTACTCAGCACGCCGCGAGAAGCCGATACAGCACTGTTAGAGACGCTACGCACACGAGAGCAAGTCAGTCTAGGTCTGCTACTCGACGCTGTATTCGACGAGCTTATGTCGGGACGTCGAGGTGATACTGCACAAGAGCTACCAGATGTGAGCGAGCTATACGCATTTCTGCTGGCACTACACACTGGCATGAACGTCAACCCCCGGTTTGTGCCGCCCATGAACGTGAATAGTATGACAGGAGTGCAGTCAACGAGAAGTGGCGGCTTCGAGCAAACCCGTGAAATGCGCCTTTACGCTACATTCGGACTACCTTTGGTACATGGCTGGGTCCCATCGAATAGTGCGCCCGCCTATGATGCATTTTCGCGAACGGCTCAGACATTCGAGGATGCCCAGAACGTTCAATTCGCAGAGTCAGAGCTCGGGGATAATTTACGAAGCGAAGGACTTTCCGGCGCCGAGCAGCAAACACTACAAGACATACACACGATCAAGTCATTCCTCAACAATTGGCCAACGCAGTTGACAGACCACGGACTTGAGTCCATGTCAAGAGCCCTACCATCTGGTCAAGTGGCGATCCTTTTCCGGAATGATCACTTCAGCACGCTTTACAAGGAGCCCAAGCATGGTGCTTTGATGACCTTGGTCACAGACGCAGGCTATGGATCGCACGATGAGATCGTATGGGAGAGCCTAGTAGACGTCAACGGCGCTGCAAGCGAGATGTTCAGCGGCGACTTTCGTGTCGTAAGCCATCGGCAAGACGCCAGACTAAACCAAGGCAACTCTGGCGGCGGCAATGATGGCTGGGAGACTGTTCCAATGCGGAATCGCCACTCACAGCCATTGGCAGTCGAAGAGCAACCTCCACCACTTCCTGGTCCACGCCCGACCTCCTTCCGAGATTCATCACGGCAACAATCGCATGTGCTTTCTCCATCAGAGCAAGAAGATCACGATCTTGCCCTTGCGCTCCAACTACAAGAAGAAGAAGAGTCCTCCCATCGCCAAGCCGAAGCCCAGCGTCGTCGTGAAGCAGAGTTATCGGAACAATTCCTCTCGCGAGAATCTACATCAGGTCCACCCACCATACCGCCTCGACGAGGTGCCGGCCGCGTGCCTTCTGCTGGCGGTGTAAGGCCTGGAGTCACTCGCCCCACTGCTCACGGAGACCCGGAAGCGCCACCAAGCTATGCACAGAGTCGTGTTGATAGGCCGTACAGGGAAGATGGTACCGCCCCGGCGCCTGTAGCGCAGGGGAACCCTTTGAATGCTTATGATGCGCTACGAAGACAGCAGCAACAGCCGGGATTTGGACCTGGGCCGACACTGCAGCATCAGCAGACTGGGAGCATTGCCGGCTCACAGGTACATGGTAGGAGACCGTCTGCTGGGAGAGGCAGGCGAACTAGCCAAGGTGTGCCGGGAGCTTTCGGTAGCGTCGCGCCGGGAGGCGGTATGGGAGGTGGTCCTGGCGCGCGGCCGCATCCGCCGCAGAAAGGCACCGTGCAAGAAGCGGAGGAAAGGTGTAGCGTCATGTGAATGACTGAGATGAAACAATTATGATACCCTCGAATGCGACCTTGTATAGATAGGCAATACTCATGATTACATTCCTGCATCCAGAAACGCGCCAGTCACGTCCCTCACGGTTGATTACGCCATGTCAATTGCCAAGACCTGTGGTCATGATCCCGTCCTCCGACGAGAACCTATCAGACTGCGTCCGTCTCTGTATACATTGCACTCTGCGAATACTTCACCGCAAAGCAGTCATGAATTCGAGAAGGCATACCCAGATCCACATCGATGAGAGGATCTAGATCCATCTGCAGGTACCATCCAAACTCTCGCTGCCGTCTTTACGTCATGACCTACGAAGGTAGCTCTCATTCCATTGAGTCGATTAGCGGAGTCGTTTCCAGAGGTAGGCTTATACTACGTCTCATTGTACTTTGCTCTCTCCTCGGATTCCCCTCAATAGTATTCAGCTCTTCGAATCTCCCTTTCTGACCTCAACCATGCCTACCCTTACCATTCTCCGCCCGCTGCTTCGCTCCTCTTTCCCCGTCCAGCGCCGTGCCCTGAACTCCGCAACAGCACCCATATTGTACTCGGCTCGCGCGACCGTAAAGGGAGCCCGCACTGGCGTCGTCCATGGCGAGAACCTCGATGTAGAGCTTACCATGGCGAAAGCGCTTGGTGGGCCGGGAGACAAAGGCAAGACCAACCCTGAAGAGCTTTTCGCAGCAGGCTATGGAGCGTGTTTCCAGAGCGCTATGAACGCAAGTGCGATGGGATTGAACATCACAATGCCGAACAAGCAGGACGATAGTATTGTGGAGAGTGTGGTGCACTTGGTGGGAGATATGAAGGGCTTAGATATGGGAATCAGGGTCGACATGAAGGTGCGTTGGCCGTAGCGGGTGCTCCCAATCACGCCTCCCCCGAGCTGGGCACTCACCCTCTGCTGCTGCGAGTGCGCCCGCATTAGAACGGATGCGTATGGCAGCGGAGAGTCCGAATACGAAGCGATGATACGAATCCTCTCAGCCTCTCGTGGGCAGCGCATTACACTAAATAACTGCTGTGGCTGCGCTGATAGTAGTGTCGTTAGCGAAATAGGCCACAGGAGACATGGAAGCATATGAGGGGCTGATGCTGACAAGTGGAGCTAGGTATCCGTGAGAGGACTATCCGACAGTGACCTCAATAAGGTCATAGAGAAGGCTAAGGAGGTCTGCCCGTATAGTCGCGCTACCAAGGGTAAGCTGGTATTCCAACGCAGCTACTGGCGGATCGCCTACTAATCAACGAGCAGGCAATGTTGAAACGACCATCGAAGTCGTGAACCTGTCATAAAGCAGTGGAGTAAGAATGATGCCCACCCTGCCAAGGAGGAGTCTAGGGGTTAAATGGACAAAGACATTCGCAGTGACTGCTGGTCTGGCTGCGTAAACCTATCTTGGCTTCTCCGGATGCCCATAGCGTTGGCAGTGCTTCCTTCACCCGGCTGCGGAGACCGTGCTGCGCCAGCGAACTGCTGGCTTTGCGGGAGTGGAGCGTTAAGTGCCTTCGCATCCCGTCCATTTGCGTCTCGTCAGGAGTCCAATGCTGGGACATCGGCACTGTGCACACGTGTAGGAACAGAGGAGCGTGTCGGGCTTTGCGAGCGCAATCAGTATGTACAATAAGGTCTAAAGGGTGAACTTCGGTTCGAGCTCGTCAGAAGCTTATGAACGATCTGCCAACCTCTTCCTCAAAACTTCCTTCGCGTCCTCCACCAACTTCCCCACATCGACCTCCCCAATCCTCGCATTCCTCTTCTTGATCTCCTCTTCCTGCATCCCAAAGTCCCTTCCATACTCCGTCTGCCACTCATATATCCTCCCCTGCCTAGCACTACTCTGCACCAACCCATCGCCCCTCTCCTTTCGCACTTCCGAGAAAGTCGCAAACACCACTTCCACATCCTCGCGTGTCTGCACAGCCGGGTCGGCGAGCAGCTCTGCCATTACAGCGGAGTCTTCTATGCACATCCCTGCGCCGGCGCCGTGGTGCGGTGAAGTGGCATGAGCTGCATCGCCGAGGATGGCGATGTTGCCCTTGGCGTATGAAGGGGGTGGGTTGTCGCCGAGGTGGAAGATGGCCCAGATGTCGAAGTCCTCGGCTGTGAGCTTGAGGAGGCGCTGAACATCCCCACTAAAGCCTGCGAAGTCTTTGATGGCGTTCTCGCGTTTCGTAGGCGCGGTGAGCTTATCGGAGCTGTGACCCGTGAGAGCCGTCCAGTCTTCGTCTTTAGTCGTGAAGGCTACGATATTCAGCGTTTGGCCGTGGTTGACGGGGAAGGTGAGCATATGGCCTTCAGGACCAAGGTGCATGCATGCGTTCGAGGCTCGCTCTTCGCCGACTGCTTTGATCGCGTCCGCCATTGGCACAACACCACGGTAGGCTATCTTATGACTGAATGTCGGCTGTGCGCAGGGATGGTCATTGCCGTGCAGCAGGCGTCTAACGTTCGATTTGATGCCATCGCAGCCAATGATTGCGTCGGCTTCAGCAGTTGAGCCATCTGCGAAATGCAACGTCGAACGGCCGGCGTCGGTCTGTACGATATTCTTGAGTCTCTTGTTGAAGTGGCAAAGCTCGTCCGGAACAAGATGGATCAGAGAGTCGAGATATCTTGCTCGGTGTACGCCGTTCTGTCCGATGCTGCTGTATATCGTCTGTGACCTGCTGTCAGCCGATCAACCGATCGATGCGCTCGATCTGGACCAGGTACTCACATAGACCAACTTTGATGTCTCAAGCTCCTCTCCTTCATCACCAAATGCATCATGATAGTCGAACCATACCTTCTCCTTACTTGGCCACAAGTTCCTAGTTCGCACCTTGAGAAACGCATCGTAGACTTCGTCGTGGCATATCTTCATCGACCCGACTGCGTTGGCATTGAATGACACACCAGCACCAATCTCGCCGAATGCCTTTGCCGCTTCATAGATCTGGATTTTGATGCCGCGGTGGTGTAGAGCAATGGCTAGAGTCAAGCCAGTGATGCCACCACCGACGATGGCGATCTCGAATGGCTTCTGTGTGGCCATAATCAAACTCAGTCACTTGGACTACTTCAGTTTCTAAGTAGATGTTCTTCGTCCGCACAATATTAATTTCAGCACACCTTCATTGCATCCTTAGAGTTCCCTGTTTCCATGAACTGCATGTGTCAAGGTCGTCGGATATCGACACGAGGACAATCGCGCCTAATATCGACGAATGTCTTGAGCGTCTCTTCGCCTGCGATGGACGGCTTTATTAGTCGGCCGTTTTAAGGCCTTCAGAGGCGCCCAGCTCATGGCTGGCAGCCGTATTGAGTGCCGGATTGTCGGTCGTCTTTCGGGATGTCGTGTTAGTTCGGGGCTCCACGCCAACCCCCGCACTTTGCTCGGTGCTCCACATGCCTCACATTCACACCTGAGCAGTTGATACAATCACCTTTTGCTCTTCCTGGGGTTCGTCAAGTAGTAATCGACATGCCTCCCCAGAGAGTGCTGCGGAGCTTCCGCTGTCTCAACCTCGACTCTCTATCGCAGCAATGCGCTCTAGCATATCGGCCTTCCACTCCACATACTCTGCTCGCCTTTCTTCGCTCAGCCAGTCCACAGCAGGCTGGAACATGGTTCCCAGCCCGGGTCGAAGTCCAGCAGCTCCGGCGTCATTTTCATCGAACTTGGTCGGACGTTGCGCGTGCTTCTCCTTTCGCCGCAAGGGTGTCTTCGCAGGCGGTCTCTTGCCCTTGACCGCAGTGCCTTCGTCATCGTTAGGCTCATCGTCCATATCGACGTCGCCCTCTGTGAGAGGCAGATTGAGGTACCAGTCCATCGCTAGCCAGCCGTCGGCTTCGGCATGCTCTAGGTAAATCGAAATGGAATGATGCAGAGCCTCATCTCCCAAGTCTTCCGCACTTCTCTTGGTCCCGAGGAAGCCCAGTGTCATATCAACGACATCGCGCAAGGATGGAGGCTGTTGGCGCGACCTCGCCGTCGTGAGCAGGTAGATCGCACCAATGAGAGCATGGGTCTCAGACTCAGCTAAAGCCTCTGCAGCTTGCACAATGAGTTCATCTAGCTTGCGCTTCTTACTTGGTGTGTTCTGAGCAGGGTCATCGTCTTGCGGTTGCTGCAAGTGATCGGTCACTGACTCCACGCCTGCATATACGTGCGTGACGATCTCTGGAGTTCCCAGCGTCTTGCACAAGCACTGAATAAGCTCCCTCGTTTTCTTCGGCAGGCCCTGTGCGTCTTTCGGTTGCGATATGCCTCGACGCCGCTTCCCCAGCGTCGATCCACCGGACTTTTGCACAGGCGTACTCTTTGCACTTCCCACCTGCTTCGTCCTGACACTCAACGGCGTCACCTTCTCCCCGCCTTCGTCCCCGCCATCCACTCCCCTCTTCCTCTTCGGCGTCGCCGGCGCAATCGGCAAAGCCGAATCCAAGAAGCCATACAGTTTCTTGTACACCCTCGGCCCACATGGCGGTGCGATCTTTCCGATCTCAAGGTCTGACTTATGCTTCAGACGTTCGCAAGCCAGATGACAGCAGGCGTATGTTCGTGCAATCTCCTCTTCTTGCTTGAGCTTGGGCACTTTGGCGCGGGATTGAGCAAGGAGGGAGGAGGCGAGATTGATCAGAGATGAGGGGAGGGAAGGGGCGGTGGGGACGATGAGGTAGAGGGAGCGTTCGATTGCGGCGGCCATAATCGTGGCCAAAGGGGAGTGGGGATGTAGTTGCCGACACGGAGAGAGTGCGAGTTGTGAGACGCGTACCACATGAAAACTGCCTCACGAGATCGGCGCGGAGTCACGTTACCACTTCCACGCCGGGTTTATGGGCGCAGGTGAGAGGTGACAGGAGATCGATCGTTGGAGGTCTGACATGCCGGGCTCCCAATCAAGGCTCTCAACAGCAGTTTTAAGTCTCGTGTGGTGATATGAATGGCTCAGTAACTGTGGCGAGACCTCCTGGTCACAGAGAAACCTCGTGTAGTAAAGTCCGCTCTCAGTGTACGCTTCACCTTGACACCGCACGTATTCAGTGCACCACAACAGTAAATTTTACCTGCGTGGTCCTAGGAGAGCCATAACTTCGTACATCGTGTACATTCCCCTCCCCCAAACCCGCGTCTTCTCACAGGCGCCCTACCGCCCAATGTCATGTGCACAGCTCACACCACCACACCCCAGCCACCCCTCAACATTCACCCTCGTTTCTGCCGCTTTCCTCCAGAACCCGGCGTCTCCGCCTCCTCAACAGAAGGCACACCAGACCCATCCCCGCCTTCCCCGAATTCCCAGTCCACAGCACCGCCAGGATCCGCCCCAAAGTCGAAGTTGAGGTCGTTATCGTCATAGTTGATGAACGCGTTGGGGTCGAAGAAGCCCCCATTCTCGCCAAGACCTGGTATGGTGCCTGTGGGGCTTAAGGGCTGTAATCGACGATTGAGTTCGGAGACGCGTTCGTCTTGAGCGCGTTGCATGGAGGTCAACAATGCCAGTTGGTCTTGTTGTTGTTTGAGCATGTTGAGGTCTGGCATGGAGGGAGAGACAAGGGCATTGTTCGACGATGCCCCAGGCTGCTGTTGTTGTTGGGAGATGAGGGCTAGCATATCGTCGCGTTGTTGAGCGGTTAGGGGAGCATTCGATGCATTGGCGAAGTCCAATGAAGGTGCAGTAAAGCCAGGCGTCGATGCGTTCGTTGCATTGACGGAATTGATCAGACTCATCATCTGGTCGCTCTCAGGTACTGTAGATAGGAGGTCTGGTGTCGGAGCATCATTCTTCAACCTTGGGCTGTCTGTGGCTCCCCCTTGAGAGACGCTCTGAGTGCTTTCGCGTCGAGGTGCGCCAGATTGGTTCGCTGCTCTCCCTGGTGGCGACAAAGAGCTTCTCGACGACGTTGGTGCAGTGTGTACGACCCCAGGAGGTATAGGAGATGCGGGTGAGAGACCAGGATTGGTAGGTGCATGGAGCAGAAGAGGTCGCTTTTGGTATCGCTGTACTTGCTGATTGTTGCCCTCAGGAGACGTTTCAGAGTAGTCTTCTACAACACTCCCTTGCTGTTGTTGCTTATTCTGTTGATTGAACATATCCATCAAGTTCTGCCCAGCATGATCCTCGAGTGAGCGGTTGTAGAAGGTCGCCAGAAATGTCAATATGGCGTTGATCGACGTCTCGTGCCGATTGTGCAGTGCTTGGAATGCCGATGTTTGCTCATAGAACATCTCGTTCTGTCGCTGAAGCTGCTGGATCATATCCGAAATCTGCCGTTGTGAGGTCTTGAGATCCGCGAGCTCTCGTCGAACAGAAGCCAGCTCACTTCTAGGGAGTGGCGCAAGATCTCGACCGCCTCCTGCCGAAGACGAAAGCTTGAGCTCTGCTGCGAGTCGCCCCTCAACGTCAGGCGAACCACGGGCATCGTCGTCGCTCTCATCTCCCTTGGCTGTGCCATCTCGCTTGCGCTTGACACCTGCTTTGGTCATCGGCTTCTGGATCAACCACAGCAGATCAGGGCGATTGCGTCGGAAGTAGGGATGCGAGTACATGCTAGGTGGCTTCACCCCCTTCCTGGCCTTCTCTGACTGCCGCAGCGATCCGTCTGTGATGTTGACGGTCTTGTGGAAGCCATACATGTTCAGCTGCCGCACGAAAGATGCATAGTTGTTATGCTTGAAGAGCTCAGGAATTAGTGTCCGCGCAAATTCGTCCTCGTCAATCACGATGAATGATCGTCCGTCGTCTGCCCACCGGATCAGATCTGTGTTGCCGCTGTCCAGAAAGCTACACGATTCGTCAGCATTACCCTCCCTAACTTCAAGCGTTTGCTCCACGCACCTGCTAAGCTTCTGCACAAACGGCGGTATCTGCTTGCGCTTGCCTTGCGCATCCTTCTTGGCCGACGCGACTCTCATCTCAAGCTCCTTCTCGTCTTCCTCATCCTGTCGAGCCATGTCTCCACCACTTGCACCAGCATACCCATTCCAAGCCTCCTGCTGAGCACTTTGCGCAGTCAATTGCTGGTTCCGCGACCTCCGCACAAGATCTGTACTAGGGACCGGCGCAAGGCTGCTTCCATATGTAGGCGCTTGTGCAGGGTTTGAGTTTTGCGCATAGGCGTTCGGATCCAGCAGGGAAGGGTCCTGATATTGGGGATCGAAGTTGTAATTCGTGAAATCGGTATTCTGCGGGATCGAGGTGAAGTCGAAGGTATCGGGCTCCTGCATCACGTTTCTGGAGGATGCCGGACGCTGCATGGTATGGTTGGTAGGGATAGATGCGCCCAGACCCTACTTATGAAGCAGGAGGTTGTCAGCTTCAGGCATCTGAGGAATACTGGCAAGGCTGAGGCGCTTCTAGTGCATTTTGCATTGTCGCTATCCAGATTCACAAAGACCTGGAGCAGTCAATGTCTTGGTACACTTGCGACAAGGCTGAGTCATGTAAGGCTGAAATGGAGCTCAGTCCGAGTCTGATCGTGGAACAAGCTGACATAATGGAGAGTCTATCACAACCTCAAGGGGTCAAGTCCTGTTCAATTACCTACTTTGTCACCATGGTCTCTGTCCTCTCTGTTGCATATTGGCCTACAAGAGCTCATACTAAGCATTCCACTGCAGTACGAAGTTGTGGTCTCGCGTCCTCGAGGATGACAGCATCAATAGACTTCGGCACGATCTACAAGTGTGCCTGCAAGATTGTGGGTTTCTAGGTGGCATGCTAGAGCCTAGTTGACATCGCTATACAGCATTCTGTGTCAAGTCCTTCGACACGAAAATGCATATGGCTGACTGGCCATTCTTGGACCTGAGACAGGAGATGTGAATGTGACCAATTTGCTGTGCAAGACACCATCCTCCAAGTATTGGCCACACACAGCCGTAGACGATCATGGCATATCGATGCCCTATGCTCCTCATACGCACCATCGACGGTGTCTTGTCTGCTCCATGGCGCCCGATGAAAGTCTGCCGACGTCCCCTGGGCGACTGCGAAGGCTTCATGCCTCGTATGTTCGACTTGAGGCTCGCGAGACACGCGGATAATGACTTTCAATGTCTCTATTGTCTCTCCACGTCGACTCCATGATTGTCCGGCCCCAGATTCCTCCAGGTTCCGGGTGCTTCCGCTTCACTATGGTCGATCTCCCGCGCATATCACGTGAGTACACAATCATGGTTGGTTCCTGCCTACAGTGAGCCTCAGGTGGACCTGCCAGTCCCAAAGCGGAAAGGTGCGCGCGATATGAGTGCGCCATTCATGCAGGCAAGTCCCAATTCACCCTCTTCACGTGCTTCAATCTCCTAGAGCCCCACCACTAGCCTCTCGGCGATTGGTTGGTGAGCTTAAGTATCATTGTGAAGTCGGAGGCTTTGTCCAACACACACCGACCAACAACAACTTCGTCTCGCAACACTCGAGCCAGCAGCTCTCGAGGCCGTCGGCAGCTACTTGGATACAAGCACAACAACACATACCATCTCCATACCCACCAAGGTACGTCCGTTCCTAACAAGGAGATATCGACAGCTTGGTGTCTACCTTTGTGCTATGATCTGTAGCGTAAGCGCACATCGAGCTGTGACACATCTGCGTCAATCAAGACCATCTTTGGCGATCCCCGAAAGGTGCTGAACCAGCATCGATATTCTAACACGACTTCTTCACAGACCATCTACACCATGTCCTCTCCCGGCAACGACAGCGATGGTGGCACTCCGAGGCTCAACGGGCGCAAGAGCGCGAGGGGTCGCCAGCTCAAGCGTTGGAACCGTAAGTCCCCTTCCCAAACATGACCCCACCACCCCGCACAAAACATTGACACCCTCACAGCCAGCGAAGACCAGCTACTTCTCCTCTACATCGACAGCGTCTGCTGTGTCCAGGGCGTCGCCCTTCCATGGGACGAGATTGGCTACGCCATGGAGCCCCGCGAAGGTGAGGGGCAGCCGCTCAGTGGGGAGGCGATCAAGCAGCACCTCGCAAAGGTCCGCAGCGCTCGTGTCGAGGAGGGTCTCCGCGTCCCCGAGAAGCCCAACCGCAACCAGCGTCGTGTTCCACCACCGAAGTCCACCCTCGCCACCCCCGCCAGCGGCAAAGGCCGTGGCGGCGTCAAGATCAAGACCGAGCCACTCGCCACCCCCTCCAAGCCCTCCCGCAGCACTCTGCTCGCTCCACCAACTAAGGCCGAGGAGGCAGCTGCTGCGAAGTTGAGGGAGAAGACTGCTCGCGCTGCTGCCGCTAAGAACAAGGCTGCCGAGAAGGCTGCGGGCAGGTACGCCACACCTCGCACGCCCGCCAAGCGTGGGCGTCAGTCAAGGGCTGATGTTGTGAGCGACGACGAGAGCGACTACCACTCCGACGCGGCAGCGAAGGGCCAGGTCAAGAGGCTTCGTAAGACTCCTCGTAAGTATTACGCTGAGCCTGCGCCTGCTGACAGCGAGGACGATCATGACATTCTCGCCAACAATGGAAAGGCGTACACTGAGGAGTCTGAGGATGAGCTGCCGATTAGGGAACGTTTCGGCATTGCTCCGCCGTCGAAGCAGTCCGGTCGTACGCTCGCCCAGTTGTCACTGCTTTCGTACCCCACTGACAGGACAACAGGTACATCTGCCGCCACCACCGACGCTCCCACCTTTAAGGTCCCCACCGCTCCACTGGCGCCCCCTCCCCAGCAAACCCCCAACTTCACCTATCCCGGCGACCGCCCCCACTTCCCCTTCAACATCAATACCAACTACGCCCTCCCCAACTACAACATCGGCGATGCTGACCAGTACACCGCTTCTCCCACCTCCTACGATCTTCCCACCTACGGCAACAACCACCAGACCCCCAACAATATCTACACTCCATACCACACCCCCACTCTCGGCCACTCGTCCAGCGACGACGCTATCTTCACGCCCAACACCAGCATGAACTCGTCATTCACCAGCGCTGGCCAGCAGGCTAGCTTCGACTTCAACAATGCCATTTTCGGCATGGGCCAGACTCAGGGTGCTGGGGTTGGAGGTATGGGTAGCTTCTTCCCGCAGTTCGACGCCACCTTGCCGCGCTTCGGTGGGGAGAACGATGGGTTCGGGGACATTATCGACTACGAGCAGGAGGGCGAGAAGGGGCAGGATCAGCAGATGGGTGAGGGTGGTGAGGGAGAGGCGCAGATTAAGTATGAGATCTGAGAGGGTGAGGGTGGAGACGGAGGATGGAGATGATGCTGGAGACCTGCCTGCTATGATACTGCCTTCTACATCAGACTAGCATGAGGTGTGGCCAAGCTACCAGTGAGGGAGACAAGCACTTGCAACTCTTTCCTTCTGGACGTCGCTCCCTGGAGCAACTGGCAAATTCCAGGGCAGGCGATCGAGAAGGCGGCGACTCTAAGATTACAAGCTAAAATGTGAGAAGGGGTTATAGCAATAGGCCTCGGGTAACCTGCTTAATCAGATCGCCTCAACCAATACTCCAAAGATATACATCGTAGTAACAGTGCGTGCATACACAAGGGTGTCCAGATAAGGTGAGGTTCGAATATGCTGCCTCCGATCCAAGTGGGGCATGCGGAGAGTCGCACATTGTGACGTTTGGTCAGACGTAGCACTGTGAAACAGTCACTGTTTGAGATATGAGCAATATACAAATTCGCCCATTGCACATCTTACGTCCAGCATAATCGTTTGCAAGGTCGTGGAAAGGTTCCTTCGTACTCCAACCGTCACTCCGAGTCTCTACGACCGCTTTCCCCGAACCAGCGCCGCCAACATGATCGACATCAACGACTTTATAAAAGAGCGCGGCGGCAACCCAGAGAAAATCAAGGAGTCGCAACGCCGCCGCCATGCTCCCGAAGAAGTCGTCGACGAGATAATAGCCATGTTCGAGGACCACCGGAAAACACAGTATACCGCAGCAACTGAGCTTGGCGCAAAGCTGAACAAAGTCCAGAAGGATATGGGTCTGAACAAGAAGAACAAGGGCGATGCTGCGGAGTTCGAGAAGCTGAAGGCGGAGAAGGATGCGGTGACGAAGGAGAAAGTCGAGATGGAGCAATTGGCCGCGAGGAAGCAGGTTGAGCTGTTGAAGAAGGCGAAGAGTGTGGGGAACTATGTGCATGAAAGCGTGCCTGTGAGCGACAATGAGGATAACAACGCACTGCAACGAGACTGGGCGCCTGAGGGGACGAAGGTCGAGAAGAAGGATTGCTTGTCACATCACGAAGTCCTGCTCAGATTAGATGGCTACGACCCAGATCGAGGCGTCAAGATTGTCGGGCACAGAGGATACTGCTTGACTGGCTACGGGCTCTTCCTAAACCAGGCACTGATCAACTACGGTCTCGAATTTCTCTTCAATCGCGGCTATAAGCCAAACCAACCGCCTTTCTTCATGCTTCGGGAAGCCATGGCCAAAACCGCACAGCTCGAGCAGTTCGATGAGGAGCTGTACAAAGTCACAGAGAGGGACAATGACCCAGGAACCGACAAGTACCTCATTGCCACCTCAGAACAGCCCATCTCAGCCATGCACGAGGGCGAGTGGCTCAGCGACGCCAGCCTACCGATCAAATACGCCGGCTATTCCACAAACTTCCGAAAAGAAGCTGGCAGCCACGGTAAAGACGCATGGGGAATTTTCCGCGTGCACCAATTCGAGAAGATCGAACAATTCATTTTCTGCAAGCCGGACGAGTCATCGGGCCATTTCGACAGCATGATCGAGACATCAGAGGACTTCTACAAGTCGCTCAAGCTGCCTTACCGAGTTGTGGCGATTGTGAGTGGTGCATTGAACAATGCGGCGGCGAAGAAGTATGATTTGGAGGCTTGGTTTCCGTTTCAGGGGGAGTATAAGGAGCTCGTGTCTTGTTCGAATTGCACGGATTATCAGACACGGGAGCTGGAGATACGGTGAGACTACCTCGTCGAATGGAAGCATAGTCTTACATACTGACATCCTGCAGGTACGGACCCAAAAAGCAGACCGACATGTCCTTCCAAAAGACCTACTGCCACGCGCTCAACTCCACCCTTTGCGCCACAGAACGCGCACTGTGCTGTGTGCTGGAGAATTACCAAACACCTGAAGGTCTGAATGTGCCTGAAGTGCTGAGGAAGTACATCCCCGGCCAGCCGGAGTTCTTGCCTTATGTCAAGGAGCTTCCGAAGGATTCGACGAGCTTGAAGGCTAAAGGGAAGGCTGAGGGTGCGAAGGAGAAGCCGGCGCCGAAAGTGCCTGGTGCGGGCGAGGTGGCGGAGCGGCCGAAGGCTGTGGCGGAGGGGAAGAAGTCATGAGCTGATAGACGGCTCATTTACGATCGGCAAAGCATAGAAGTCTGCGCAGCACGGAGTAACTACGTGTGGCATCTGATGTTGCGCGCTACCGAATCTCGTCGAGCCGTCCGAAACAGAGCTGCGCAGGGCTGACTGATTCCCCCCCTCTGCTGCCGAAGCCTGGGTGGCTACGACGTTAGCGGACTGCGGAGCGCCTTTAGGGAGCATCATGGCACGAGCGAAGCTAACACGAAGACATGGACTACGGGGAAGACCATTGCTGTCAGAGCAGTGATACATGGTGATTATGAACCTCTCATCTTCGCACATACCACGTGCAAAAAGTGCTCTTTCCATCAATTGTATGATTCATTGTCTCCTTGATCTCATCATTGCTCGCTTCGTCATCTCACTGTCACTTTATACTTGGTCGCAGCTTCCCGATCAAGGCTCCCAGGCATCCAGCATCTCATACTGGCCCCTGAAAGCCACTGCACAAGATCACTCCGCCCGGAATCTACGGTCAGAAAGCTCAATCAGAACGCACCGCCAACTCAGTCGTCTCCCTCCGCCTTGCCCTTGACCTTGATCTTCCCGTCCTCCTCATCGTCATCCTCGCCCTCCTCAACCTCGTCGATCTTACGCTTCTTCGGCGTGACCTTGGTGCCTCTGCCCTTCTTGGGCGAAGCGCTTCCATCCGTGCTGACCTTGCCATCCGCACCTTCCTTGAGTCCGGCAAGGGCGTCTTTGTACTTGACGTTGAGGCGGGAGAAGCGCTTGGAGCTGGAATCGAGGTCAGTTGATGGGGTGGGTTGAGAGGGGAAGGGGAGAAGGGCGGGTGGTAGGGCGTACGCAGCGGCTTTGGAGACGATTGTGTTGGCATCTGCCACGGCTTGCCAATCGATGGTTCCGATTCCAGCAACCTTTATGATTGAGAGGAGAAACTTGACTTCCTCATCGGAAGGAGTGGCGGTGGTGGTCTTGATGGGTGTGTCTTTCGCCATTGTTGCTTGGTGCTTGTGTCTTGATGTCGGTATTATTAGCTAGGTCGAAGTGTCTGGGTTGAGGTAAAGTTGTAGAGGAAGAGGGTCGTTGTCCAAGGGGAGGAACAGGTAGCAAGGATGTGGAAGTTGAGGTCTATCTCATGGAACGTGATCGAAGGTGCAGCGGACGGGCATGTGCTCTGCCAGGTGAGTCGGAAGTGAGCGCTGTTTTGGTGGTGCTGCCATACAAACCTGTCTCAGTTGCACTTCACCTGCCATTCTCGCCACCCACTGACCTCGAGTATCACGAGCTGCACCTCTGCTGCAGCCTGGATTACTTCAACTCTTTCTCCTTCTCCTTCCCTTCCACCTACACTGACTCAACGACAACATACCTTCTACTCCCAAACTACCAACAATCCATCTTCGACATCATGCCTTACGACTACGAAATCGCTAAAGCCGCTCTCTCGGAGGCGGACAAGAACCGCATCCTCTGTCTCTACCTCAACTGCGATGCCAAAGCCGTACACCCTCTGCTCTCCTTTCCTCCACTGCTCCCCACCTCCCGTAATGACGAACTCATAGATCAACTGGGAGAAAGCCACCAAAGACTTCGGCTGCGCCTCCGTCGATAGCATGAAAGTCATGGCTCGCACGGCCCTCAAGAAGATTGAGACTGCTGGAGGGAAGATCGATGACAACGGGGCCGCCGTCGCGGGGACCGCCACCCGGCCAAGGCTAAGTGTGGCAGGAAGGCAAAGGCTAAGGACGATGAGGAAGGAGCTGGGGATGACGATGAGGAGACGCCGAAGAAGCGTGTCAAGACTAAGGGGAAGGGCAAGAAGGGGAAGAATGTCGAGGAGGATGGGGAGGGTGAGGAGATTGGTGATGGGGCGGGGGAGGGCGTTAAGGTCGAGCAGGATGGCGATGAGTGATTATTCTACAAGGGGATGTGAACGAGCGATGGACATACGGCTTGGTGGGTCTTTCGTACCAGGGAAGAATGCAGCGACTTTGTGAGAGGGCGAGATGTGGTAACAGTAGTACGTGAAGACTTGAGTGGCGACATACTCTTACCACTTACGGCTCCTCTCTCCGTCCATGTATTGCGATCTCGTGCAAGTACCAGTGTCGCGGTCACAGTGGTTCCACGCGAACCAAACTTGTGGGAGTAATGACCTGAAGTCGGCCAAAGTTTTGCTTTGCTTCCCTTGGCGCGTGAAACACTGCGGTCACTAGCTCAAATGCATATATTGGATCTGAAGCTGGTCTTGCTGTGCATACGAGAAACGAAACACATCTTAGGCTTGCTCTCCGTACTCCACCAGTCCGTCTTTGGCGATCCAGATAGAGTTTGACGCATCTTCCTGACTCTGCCGACTCCATCGACTCCTCACCAAGGAGCCAATCGCGACGACGCGGAGGGTCAAAGTGCCACAGCGTCGGTAACATGCGCGACATCATGGCCGCACCCAATGTTCCTACCTCTCGTGCTCGTCCAGACCTCATCTCTCTCTCCTGGTGGCTGATGTGGGTGTTAATTCTTCGTCCACACTGCGAATATGTCGGGTGCGACGCTCGTGGACGAGCAAAATGCTGACACAGTCGACCTTCGCGCTCCGCCGGCTCTGTACAAGAAGCGCAAGGGCTCAAGACCCTGTGGGACATGTGCAGTGAGTGATAATACCCCACCTCAATAGCGACATTCCAGCGCGCTGACCGCAATGCAGGGCTGCCTGATCTTGCAGCAGGAAGTAGAAAATCTCGATCCCCTAGCCACCATCGCACCGCCGACAGGTGATGAGATCCAGGCGGTGAACATACCATGCCATGCCCAGCTTGTGCGTGCAGGCTCGATGTTGACTCCTTCGCGTCGCTACCTGCTGACCTTCGGACAGGCTGCTTGGAGGGAGCCCTGCTGGAACCAAGAAACGGAGAAGCGTGCAAGTACAGCGTGGCCCGGGAAACTTCATATTGGCACGTATCGACCATCTGGAACCAGCATAGTCAGGGACGGTCCCGGGTATCCGAGCAACAGCGACTGGCGTCCGGATTACGTGCAGCCTGTTGTCGAGGATCCGGAGCCAAGACGGCTGCGATTCAGTCTGCGCGACCGAATCCGTAGGGATCCGTTGCTGCATTTCGCTGTGCTGATCATTGTGGTCATTGGCTCCATCTTGATCATTGCGGGCGTGGTGTATGAGGAGACTGAGGGAACCATCAAGAGGTTGGAGGATTACCAGCATTGAACAGCATATCCAGGGGACAGGTTGCATTGAGGCATGCACACCCGTCCAAACACCTTGAGCCAGGCGAAATCACACAGCACATCAATCCCACTCATCATCGTCGTACTCAGCCTCCCTGGCTGCTCTCTTCTGCTCCAGCTTCCTCAAATCGTCCTCCTTCGTCATCTTCGCCCTGACCAGAACTCCACTCCCCATCAGTCTCCCCTCCAGCTCGCTCAGAGTGAAACTGTCAGGCTTTGCTCCTAAGCCTTCGAACCCAATGATTCGATCAACGCCTACCGCATCCACGAAAGCAATGACACAAGGCAGCACCTGGACCTTCAACTTTACAACCAAAAAGGCAGCGTTCTCCACATTGATACTTACAAACCTCGTATCGAAGTGCTTCTCAGCCAGTGGTCGCAACTTCTCGTCCATAATCCGACAGCGGTTGAAATCCGGTTTCATGAAGTGGACTACGCAAAGCTTTGTGCTGGTCGTGATGTCCATTAGCTGCTTCTCGTCCTTGATCTCTTGATAAGTGCCATGAGACGAGTTTTGCATCATCTTGGCACGGGACACTTCGGCGTGGAGTTGCTCGAGGCGTTTCTCGCGGTGGGCGGAGAAGGCCCCTGAGTCGTCGTCTTCCAGCTCTGCGATGAGGGCATCTTCATCGTCGGAGTCTGTTGGCTGGTGCCGGTCGAGCACTTTGGCTACGGCGGCGTCGAGGGACGGCATGGCTGGGCGAAGTTGTCTGGAGCACTGAATGCATGTTTTTGATTGAAGACGCGTGCCACCAAAATCTGCGACGCGTAAGCTTCGTCGGACCGTGCCGGATCTTCTCGGTTTCAGAAGCCACTGGTCTTCGGAGTATTCCAAGGACGAGCATGAACTCACATGGTCGAGACGGTCAGAGGCAAGTCGTCGAGACGGATCGCCATCCGTCCCCTTATCGGCGCCGCTGTCATGCCACGGCACGTTCAATGGTCGCGGCAAGCCACGTGAGGGGCGAGGAACACCGAGGCATGTAGATCGCGGTGACAAAGTCAAATGGTTGGGTGCATAAAGTTATATTTACCACTCCCGAACCCTGCGTCGCTCGTTGTGAGGAAGCAGATCGAGTCTCGTATTTTTGCCATTGTCCTTCGTGCAACAGCGCATCCGCGCAAGAAGTGAATCCAACATTACCACCTTCATCGGCGTCAAGTCGTCTCTTGCCCGGCACCCTCGAATCCAGCAGTCGCAGTGGACCCAAACCCCCCTTACATCGCAGGCACCCCCGGCTTCCCCCGCGAAACCTCCAAGGAAACAGCCACACCCGTTTGCCAATATGAGCAGTAGTAACGAAGAACCTAAGCGTGACCTCACAATCGAGCTGGGCGACAAGCAGGAAAACGGCTCGTACGAGCCACCACGACAAGCACCCATGGCTCCTCCAACGACCTCAGTCGCGAACAGCCCGCCAATCTCGATTCTGGCGTACTGCGGGAGCAGTATATTGATGACCGTTACGAATAAAATCGTGCTCACGGGGACGTTCAACTTGAACTTCTTCTTGCTGGCTGTGCAGGTGGGTTCTGGGATACAGAGAGGCGTTGGCGAGAGACGGCACTAACAGGCAGCGCAGAGCATAGTATGCATAATCGCGATCCAAACGCTCAAACTCATGGGCATAGCGCAATTCCGCGACTTCAACACAGATGAGGCACGGAAATGGTTCCCCATCTCGCTGCTCCTCATTGGCATGATCTACACTGGAAGCAAGGCACTACAATTCCTCAGCATACCCGTCTACACGATCTTCAAGAACTTGACCATCATTCTCATTGCCTACGGCGAGGTGATCTGGTTTGGCAGCTCAGTAACGAGCATGACACTGCTCAGCTTTGGACTCATGGTGGTCAGTTCGCTGATCGCAGCGTGGGCGGATATTCAGCACGCTCTCACAGGCTCGGGCGAGGCATTGACGGGCGAGGCGGCGGAGAAATTGTCGACGCTGAATGCGGGATACCTCTGGATGCTGTGCAACTGCTTCTGCTCCGCTGCATACGTCTTGGGCATGCGGAAGCGGATAAAGTTGACGAACTTCAAGGACTTCGACAGTGAGTTCCACCAATCCAAAGTATATCTCGAAACGTTGCGATGTGCTGACAAGGACCTCTAGCAATGTACTACAACAACCTCCTTTCCATCCCCGTCCTCCTCCTCTGCTCCCTCTTCCTCGAGAATTGGTCCGCGCCAAACATCGCCATAAACTTCCCCGCGGGCCACGAAGCCAAAGTGTTCGCCATAATGGTCATCTCCGGCCTCTCCTCAGTCTTCATCTCCTACTCCTCCGCCTGGTGCGTCCGCGTCACATCCTCGACGACCTACTCCATGGTCGGAGCGCTGAATAAACTGCCAATCGCTCTGAGCGGGCTGATATTCTTCGATGCGCCGGCGACTTTTGCTAGTGTGGGTGCGATATTTGTGGGCTTTGTTAGTGGAGTTGTGTATGCTGTGGCGAAGATGTGGCAGAGTAAGAACAAGGCGCAGACGGCCGGGGTGTTGCCAACTACGAGTGCGAGTGTGCAGAGTATGAGGGATTCATTGAAGCAATGAGAAGATGACAGGAGATGAGACTTTGGCATGGAGACAAAAAATGTTCTGTGCAGTCGGATTTTTAAGGTGGACAGCTACGCAGGGCAGCATTGTGGGCTCGCTGAGTGCCCTTCGGGCCTGGAAATAGAGACATGGCGTTCATGGCGAGGATCGGGACGTCTTCTGCAGGTATAGCGCTTGTATACTTTACATACTCTATGGACGCGAAACGTTGTTTCGCAACTGACGATACGCTCGTTTGACATTAGAAAGCCTCAGGCGTCAAGGCCAAATTTTACCCGCGCCCAATTATCCGCCAGATCCCGACACGCGCCACCACTATCGGCAACCCTGTTTTTCCCAATGGAATTTGACGTCGGAGGCTACGAATCCTCCTGCACGACCATGCACATGTGGGATACACATGCATATGCCATGACCGTAGCTTCGAGAAGCTTGTATATTTCTAAATTCCCGATAGGTACGGTATCTTTCCTTCTTTCAAGTCTTTCGTTATGTCGTCGCGTCGTTCCGAAGTTGTGTATGAGGATCGCCGTACTGACAGCAGTGATCGGGGCGGCAGACGGAGAGATGAGAGGATTGAGGAAGTCGAAAGGGAGCGGGAAAAGGTGTCGCCCAGACGGCGAAGGGTGCAGGAGATTTCATATGAGGAACTGGAGGATGTTCGGAATCGCGAGATGGCGCTCGTGACACGGCCGAGATCACCATCCCGCGAACGGAGTGACAGGCTCGACGTTCCGCGAGAACGCAGCTACGAAAACGATAGAGATGAAGACGACAACTACTACGCAGTCCGCCGCGTCATGACCCGCGCCCCCCGGCCCCTCGCTGAACGCCGCAGCCACGACCTCACCCGCTATCGAGACCCTCCTCGCTCTCGATCCCGCAGCTCAAGCTCCTCCTCCAGCCGCCACCGCCACCATCGAAGACACCGCTCCCACAGCCACCGACCAGCTGAGAAAGTAGT
Source organism: Rachicladosporium sp. CCFEE 5018 (assembly GCA_002077045.2). Classification (NCBI taxonomy): domain Eukaryota; kingdom Fungi; phylum Ascomycota; class Dothideomycetes; order Cladosporiales; family Cladosporiaceae; genus Rachicladosporium; species Rachicladosporium sp. CCFEE 5018. Next base: position 920,245 of record KZ111147.1, on the reverse strand, counting down.
CGACGAAGATACTGGCAGTGTGCTCTGGTATTCCAGCCGGCCCCGGCGCGAAGGCAATTTCTTCGAGAAGAACTTCGATTCTTCTTATGATGGACTTATAGCGGGCGGGGCTGGAGCGGCTATCGGCTCGATTACGGCTGCGAGGTTTGTGACGCCGAAGCATGAGGGTATGGAGGGGGAGAAGAGGGAACGGACGAGGAATGCGGTGTTGGGGGCTGTGGTTGGGGCGGGGTGGTTTAATGTGAGTTGTGTCTGATTTTAGGTTTGAGAGGGTTCTTGTATGGGTGTACTGACGCGGTGGACAGGCTGGAGAGAATTGGTTCCGTGTTTACACTGAGGAGAAAGAGGAGAGAATCGAGAAGCGAGAGAAGCGGGAGGAGTTGAGGGAGCGGCGGTAGTGTGGCCGATCTCCCTGCTTTCTATCCGAATGTCCATCCCTCTGTTCAGCTCTCTGGGCACGTGTGTGCCGTTACGACTTTCATGACTTTCTCTAGGGTCTTCCAGCGTTTCGTACTGCATTCCTACAACTCCGACTTCTCAGTCAACTCGATCCCATACTGCTCCTTCAGCTTGATCCGTATCGGCTCACTCAACTCTGGCGTCACAGGTGCGAGCACACCGCGATCCTTGATCTCGCCATCCAACACCATCTTGACGGCCACGGCGCAAGGCACACCCACCAACTTCGCCATGGCGCTATACCCTCCGCTGCCCTCAGGCTCACCATACTCGACCAGTGTGCTCGTCCTCGTCTCTTTCTTGCCATCCGCCCACTCGATGAAGAACTTGTGCTGCAGCATCACCATGTCCCTCTCGCCCTTCTCATACTGCATCTTCTTCTCCAGACTCGCGCAGAGAACGTCTAGGGGTGTGCTGCGGGGCTCGATGCGCTCGGTGGAGCTGAAGACGCCGATCCAGCGGAGGCCAGCAATGATTTGGTTGCGCTCCTCCTCGTCCTTGAACGAGGTCTTACCTGCTACTGCGAGCACGAGATCTGCCTCGCTGTGACTGCTTGCACCGAGGATCTTGGCGAAGGCTTCGGCCCATGTTGGAGGCTCGGTGGAGGTCTTCTTGAGGATGTCAATTTCGTCTGTGCTCAGGAAGCCGAGATCGGTGAGTTTCTGGATGAAGGCTGGAGCGCCTTGGTAGCGTAGTGTACCGCGGATGAGGAGCTGAGCTTCGGGTATGTTGTAGCGTTCACGGAAAGGCGTGCTGTCGCGGTTGGGGTAGGCCTCGAAGGCGTAGCCGGGGTAGATGCGGTAGGGTTTTGCGGTGGACATGAGCTCTGAGCCGGGTGTGGTCTTCTTCTCGCCATCCTCATAGTAGACACCGGTGTTGCGGGCTGCAAGGAGCACGCCGCGAGGTGACCACGAGAACTTGTAGCCAAGAGGATTGTCGCTGTTCTCTGGGGCTGGGAGACCGCCGCAGTACGAGAGGAATCCGGTAATCTTGCCACCTGCTTCGTGGACTTCAGAGATCGTCTTGACGGCGTAGAGATGATCGATTCCAGGGTCCAGACCAATCTCGTTGAAGCACGTGATGCCTGCATTGATACAGTCCTGGTTTAGTGCACGCATCTCGTCTGAGACGTAAGAAGTCGTAACGACGTGCTTCTTCATCTTGATGGCGGCCTTGATGACTGTGGCATGGAATGTGTAGGGAATCAGGGAGATCACGAGATCGTTCTTCTCAATCTCCTTCTCGAGAGCCTCGAGATCATTGACATCCAGAGAGATGGGCGTAGCATGGCTAAGTCCCTCAGCGAGTTTTTTTGCGCTCTCGAGTGTGCGGCATGCTTAATCAATTGTCAGATATGTTCTTTCAACATGGTCGATCGAGTCTGTTCATACCAACTGTGATGTTTACACCGAGTTTATCCAGCTCAACTGCTGTCGGCCTTGTGACGAAGCCTGCTCCGAGAAGGAGCACATATTGGCCTCGCTTGCTGGTCAAGATCGTATCCATCTTGGGGATACTAGTGGTGTTTTGTTTGGGGTTTAATGAGTTGATGTGGTAAGTTCCCGTGCAATCAGAACATCCTGCAGAGTCAGAGGCTCAAAAAATGTCCCTCCACCTGCAATTGCCCCGCGAGATCGGACGTCACAAACGCCACAAGGGACGTCCAATTTTGCCAAGCCTTTACATCTGCGCCACACAGCAAACTGGACACGTCTTAGTTCGCGTTCTCTGTTAGACCAGTGCTTCAAGGTTCTTGACACTGCCAACCACCAGATCAGCCTTCGAGCTGCACCATCACCGTCAGGATGTCAGCCATGGATATGTTCTGGGCGATGCCGCCAGTGACGAGGTCAGTGAACACAGTCTTCCTAACACCGCACTCACACGTACTGATGCTGATCTGCAGGACCCTTATAGCAGCGGCTGTCGGACTATCATGGCCGGCGCACTTGATCAACATGCCAGACCCGTACTACCTCTACTTTTTGGACTACAAGGTCTTGACGCTAAAGGCGTTCCCTGAGCTCTGGCGTCTGGTTACTCCGTTCCTCCTCACAGGACCCAAGCTGAGCCTGATCCTGGACCCGTACTTCCTGTACCAGTACGGCAGTGAGCTTGAAATACGCTCGTCTCGCTTCTCCGACCCGGGCGACTTCCTTGTCTACCTGGTCTTCGTATCGGTCGTCATCCTGGTGAGTCGTTCCATCGCTTGAACAACAACCCCCTAGCCTTGTTTCCCTTCTATCACTGCGTTACAACCTCGCAATACTGCCCGGCCGACTGCCTCTTAGTCGTGATCGGTTCCAAAGATTGAGGGAGAGTACCCTCGCATCTTGTGGGCGTCCGTCATTCGCAAATAATATAGGGCGTCTGTGAGGTGTGGGATCGGTGGGAAGCCGCATTGAGATTGCTGCTTTTCTGAACCTGTGATTAGTTGTGGTTTATGGCCCCTACATTTCTCGAGACCAACATGGAGTGCATATCGCGCCATATGTACAGAAGTCACTGACGCTTCTGCAGGTCGTATGTGGCTACTTCATGGGTGGCATCATGTTCATGAGTCCGCTCACTCTGGCACTGGCATACACGTACGCACAAGAGAACCCGCAGAGGCAGCTCAGCTATTTTGTCGTCACTTTCTCTGCGAAGTACCTCCCATATTGCATGCTCGCGATGACCTTCCTCATGGCATCTCCCGAAGCAGCATTTGTGCAGTCGTCAGGACTGATCGCTGCGCATATGTACGAATTTCTTGCGAAGATCTGGCCTGAGTACGGAGGAGGCCGATCTATCATCTCCACGCCGGTCACGGTGCGAAGGTGGTTCGAGACACCCGGTGGAACAGCTGCAGCAAGACCTTACGGCACTGCGATAAGTGGGAACACCACGACGGTGCCTCAAAGGGCAACGGGGAGCGGAGGCAGCTGGACCAGTGGCGCGGCAGGAGCATGGAATGCCCGAGGCTCGGGCAGACGGCTCGGCGACTAGGCACGTGTATCACACTTTACACGTTCTTTCATTTGCACGCTCGTCAGGACTGCTACATGTCCGTGCAGTCGCGAGCGGAGCATCGATCCCATGATCGTAGTCTCGCGAGAAGCTGCGCACGATCTCCCATCGACTCTCGAAAGGCAGAGGCATTCATTCGACAAGACAAAGGTAGGTTTCTTTGTCATTCTCCCACCTCATGTTACTTGGTCTAAAGAAAGTCTTTTATTGGACAAAGGATCACGTCCACACAATGGCCTTGGTCAAGGGCCATGGTCACGATATCCACACTGTATTGCCGAGTAACATTTGCGACCTGAGGACCGTTGACCTTGACATGACAAACACGCTAAGCCCTTGAAATCATCCATAACACAGACACAACTCCGCAGGATCGGACACGATGGTCAACATGAAGCTGAAGGTCCCGAAAATCCCTGGTGGATGGCCCTCGGACACAGAAGCAAGCTCAGAAGAGTCAAGGATCCCCACGCCACCACCTACCGAGAGGAAGCCAAAGCGTCAGGGAATTAGCGACATGGCATCTCACTCTCGCCCAGCGAAGAAGATCCGAGTCCAAAGTAAGGCCTCGCGCGTGCTGACAGCCCTGAAGAGGCCCGCTAATATGTTGAAGAGACGGCCGATTGCGACCAGGCCGGCTCAGGCGAGACCAGCTGCGACGCAGCCAGTCGTTGCTAAGCCAATTGTAGTCGTGATCAAGCCCACTGCGATGGCAGCTAAGTCAGGCGCAGCTCCGCCACAGCCCAAGCCTATCCCACAAGATGAGCCTACTGAAGTTGCAGAGCCCGCCTCGAAGCCTGTACCACAAGGAACGCTTTTCGCGGCGGCCGTAAAGCCTCGTCTCACGCCAGCAGGCTATGTTGACGCGACTATAGAGCTACCGAAAATCATCATGATCGAAATTGAGGGTTGCAAGATACTTTCCAGGGAGCCCTACGACGTGACTGGTCTGATCGCGAACGAGTATGAGCCCTTGCATGAACTCGGATCTTCTGGAGAGGGCTGCGTTGAGTTGGCTAAACCAAATAGCGGCAGTGGCCCAACTGTCGCGGTCAAGGGATTCCATGACAAGGTCAAGAGAATTTGCGTCTCCCACTTTCCAAACGAGGTGAAGACTATGTTCGGCCGAGTTGGAATCCATCCAAATATCATCAAGGCTTTTCAAGCAGACATCTACACCGACCTCGATTGCTGCATGACGTTGGAGTTCTGCGAATTGGGCGATCTAAGTGATAGGCTGAAGTACTTCTCCAAGTTGCAGATCGCCACGCCGGTAATCTTCACCTTACACCTCACTATCCAACTTGCTGAAGCGCTCGCCTTCATTCACAATGGCTTGACGTACGGGAGACGCGACTATGAACAGAACACGGCATTGCATCCGCTCATCCACGGCGACTTGAAGCCCGACAACATCCTTCTCCGACGCGACAATATGGACTACGGCATGCCAACATTCGTGCTTGCTGACTTTGGTCTAGCAGCGCCAGCTAGCAAGCCTCATTCTTGTTCTGGCACGCCTGGCTGGTACGCACCCGAGGTGAGAGCTGCTTTCGAGGGCTTGAAAGCACCTCCAATGACGGTGAGGAGTGACGTGTACACCTACGGTATGGTGATCTTTAACGCCGTCACCAGGAGACGTTGGCAGACTGGCGCGAAACCGCAGACGCTCAGACTGCCGGCACCGTACGAGAGGGTCAATCTTGAGAAGGAGCTTAAGTGGTGTCTTGCGCTCAACTTCACTGATAGACCTGCGATGCATGGTGGGTCTAATGGAATTCTGCCGTTTGTGTTGAGGTTGAGGAAGGAGAGGGAGGCGATATTTAAGCGGGATGGTCCACTTGATAAGACGCTGTGGGGGCGCAAGAAGAAGGCCAAGAAGATTGAAGAGAAGCCAGATCAGGATATCGATCTGGACATAGAGTAGTGCGGCCCAAGGTAAGTGAGGTAAGTGCAGCAGTTTCCTTTCCCCTACTCCACAAAGTCCGTCGAGTTTACTTCTGTCCCCGCACCTCTTCCCTTCTAGTAATCATGCACTTTTTCTCGAGTTTGCTTCCATGAAGGATGACCTCCGCGTTCGCGACGAGCTCAATTCCCCAGATACGGCGCCTTGTCGCATGGGCATTCGATGTTTGAATCGAGATAAGATCATGTTCATCTAGGAGATCGATCCAGAGAACCTGGGACGATACGAGGTGTTGACTGCATAAGTTCCTCCATTCCAGACAGCGAGTGCCGGCAAAAAAACTGTAGCGCAGTCACTACTCACCAGCAGCGTGGTATCTACGGGCTTTCGGAAGAGCACATGAGAAGGTACTTTACGAGAATGCGCTTAGAACTCAGTGGCCCAAAGTCCTCCGCTCTGCAAGCCACTGAGTCAAAGCAGCACGTCTGATACGCTGACTCCCTCACGGCACCTCGAGGCTTGGGTATGCAGTGCCATCGGTCAGCCACCAGATCTATTGCACAAAGGCAAGCTGTGTCCAGTAGAGTCGGCTTTCTACCGCTTTGTCAGGCTGAGCATTGTCAGTGGATATGACAAGAACCGCTTTGTTATATACAAGATTGCATTGCGGCTTGCTCCTCGGTAGGAGTCTTCTGCCTGGACTCGACCACCCGGCTGATCTGCAACACACGAACGATACTAATCTGAGGCCCTGCAGTGTTGACCACTGCAATCATTATCTCAACAGAGACTCTACGAAATCCAAAGATCGGAGTCATCATGCTACAAGCGACCATAAAGGGATTTGAGAGCGCGCTCTCCGTCCTTACACCAAAGCCCAATGGGACACAGTTGAGATCGATCAAGGCTACAAGCGCCCCCAAAGTCGATGCCCAAGGCGAGCCTGTGGCGGACTGGATTCCGGCAGACAAGTATACCCTCGTGAAAGCGCTACAATCCGGCGCCGAAGCAAGTACATCACTAACAGCATCGGCAACAACAGGTCGGATCTTTGTTGTCAAGAAGTTCAGCGCATACTACGACGAGTGGACGGAGGATGGGAAGGTCCAGGCTCATGGCCCACTGCCGAACGAGGCCGCAGTGCTACTTGAGAAGATCACACCACATGAGAGCATTCTCAACGTGCTTGGCGCAGACTTCGTGTGTATTTACAAGGGCATGCACTGTAATCTGTACACAGACTTTTGCGATGCCGGGGACCTGGCTGCTCAGATCTCACACACGCACAAACAGAGAGGCATTGCTCCAGAAGTATTCATCCTGCATCTCTTTGTCAGCCTTGCTGATGCAATCGCTTATATCCATACAGGCATTATTTGGGATGCTGGCGACAAGCGACACCGTCAGATCTCGGACCATCAGGGGTATCTGCACGGCGACGTGAAACCCGGCAACACCTTCCTGCAATGGACAAAAGACCAGCCCTTACCGCGTGTCGTTCTCGGTGATCTGGGGATGAGTCAAGAAGAGTCCAAAGCCAGAGGCATCTTCGGTACAAGAGTCTTCTTTGCTCCCGAGATGCAGGCTGCATATGAAAAATCAAGGTCCCCTCCCGATGCTCGTATGGAGATGCGCAAAACGCTCGGCGTCACGACACAGAAGTCAGACGTCTACGCCCTCGCGCAAACGATCATAGACGCCATGACGTACGACCTGCACGAAATTGGCGCTGATCCTTATACCGAGCCTGTAACGCACGACGACAGGAAAGGCTGGCAGGGTGTCTTTCTGCCGAAGAGCTTCGAAGTAGTCGCACTGAAAGGAGCGCTACAGAGGTGTCTGGTCGCTGACCCAGCGAAGCGCTGTAATCTATACGAATACTCTGCCGATGGACTACAGGGGACTATCGGTGTACTAAGAGCGGAGAGGGATCGGAAGCTGGAGGAGGCGGAAAATATCCCAAGGGAGTTCTGGAAAACCCCGAGGGAGGTCGTGGAGGTGGACGACGAGTTCCTGGTTGTGCCGGACAAGAGCGAAGAGTTTCAAGCCGTTGGTAAGGATGATGGGGAAATGCTGAGATAGAATCAGGGCAAGTTGAACGCAGGTAAGTCATTCCGTATCTCATATCTCGTTCTTTCAATACAAGCGCAATGCTTCATCCACAGCAAGTTCAGCCTCCCTCTCATGTATATACTCTCGAAGAGCTGGGTATCATACGTGCCTATCATCCCACCATCCCAGTCCAATCTATTTCCTTGCAAACTTACTCACTACTTGCCACCCGATTCTAAGCACCAGTGCTGCCGTACTCACCGGAGCAAACATCTGAAGGAACTCCAAGGGCGAGCGCGGCGCGACCTCAGTACTTATATAAGCGGTCTTGAACTCATCCGTCGGCCCACCTTCGATGTTCACTGCCTCAGCATGCGCAGGGAACTTGTCCGTCTGCCTGAAGGCTTCGAGCAGATCGTCCTTCTCGTGCCATCGAGCAACGATCCACTCGTACATGGCCTTCGAGTCATCAATCGGCATATCCTTGATGGCAAATCGCCGCCAGTGCATATTGACTGACTTCGGAGGTCGACCCTGGAAGTACACTGATCGTAGTGTGAAGATGTCCTGCCCGTACTGACCGGCGGGGATGCCTTCATATGCTATCGTGCAGTCGTACACGTAGTCTACAGTGTTGCGCAACTCCTGCAAGCAGAATTGTAGGCCTGTCGATCGTGGCAGTATTTGGTGCCTGACGTCTGGTATGCCAGCTTTCTTCGCGAAAGCTGCGGATGAAGCTCGCGTGTTGGCACTGAGGTTCGTGCCCTCCGGGAAGAGCAGTAGCCACATTGGATCGTACTGTGATCCACCGTGAGATCCTGAGAGCGGCCCAGAGTGGCGTGTGTCCAATTTTCCTAAGCGATATCGGAGGCGGGCCTGATCTTGATCCCACTTCCGTGCCATGAAGACGAAGCTGTAGAACTGCATCGCAGGGCCAATGATGGGCACCCACTTCAGGCTCTGCTTCAGAATGATATAGACATGCCCGTGAACGGGTGGCATGTTAGTGTAGGACGTCCACCAGAGGTACAGCCAGTCCGTGTAAAGTTGATGATTCGAGATCAGCACGAGTCTTTCAGGGAAGTCTACACGTAGCGAGCCGTCTGCTGCCTGATGGAGCTGCCCTGCTACGGACTTGTCGCCGCTGACTCTGACAAGCGTCGGACTCCACCACTGGGTCATTGTCGTAATCAAGAGGCCGAAGTACTGTTTCGTAAGCGCCATGTAGGCGTAATACCAATCTGCGCTGAAGAGGTAGAGTGGCCATCCCAGTATCTGGCCGCCGTGTATGCAGATCGCTGAGCCGAAGAAGTAAAGACCAAAGAGGAAGATTCGTAAAGCCTGCATCGGCAAGCCATATTGTGGAGGGCCCATGGGGTGTGCTGAGTCTGGTCGAGGTGGGTTCCCAGTTCCGTTCGGGATGTCCAACTTGACCTTTGGTGGAGGGAAGCGAAGCCTCTGACCTTCGGTATTCATTTGAGGCATCTTGTATTGCTCAGCTCCGGGTACCCGGTGCGATCCGGTCCAGAAGTTCCTTCAGGCAGACGCCAAATTCATGCACCGCGGACGATCAGCAGGCAAGGTAGTGCTTGGTGAGTAAGCAAGTGGACGATTTTTGCTCACCGTCTGGTGAATTCGTCCCAGACTTTGTTTGATGCTGGAAGTCGATAGAGCCATTTGATCTTGCTCCTAGAAGCGAAGTCTATTTCGCGCCTGCTGACACTGGCCGCCTGGTGTTGTTGGCACTGACGTCGATCTTGGAGGATCTCGCATCAGATCACTCCGTTAACTCCGGCTTCCGTATGTGCAGTGTTTCGTCAATCATCATCACTCGATGTCCATCTCATCAACATTGTGCGACCTTACGATGGGAGCATGACACGCGTATGGCGATGCTTGCGCAGCATACAGCCAGCGATAGCGACGCGATGCTTTACCAGCACAGTCCGAAGACGTGAGGTCCGCAGTTTGGCGGAACTGCCACCACGTCTCAATCCTGGGTTCAGAGGTAGGAAGACAGCGTGCACTAGTGGAATGATTGGAAGCTGACAGGGCGTCAGAAACTAGCAGTCATGATCTGCTCGCCCTGCAGTGGCCCAGCCCACCACGCAATGTCCTCCTGGTCCCGAAGACGGATGACACGCCTGTACGTGCCGCACTGATTGAGTACGCGAGTCACATACACTCCGCCTACCCGGACGTGTCGTTGTGCTTTGAGCCTACGGTGGCAAGCGAGATCGAAAGCGAGCTGGGCTTTGATATATACGCGCCGCAGCCGGACTGCAATACACACTACAATGACAAAATAGACTTGACAAGTACGTTGGGCGGAGACGGTACGATCCTGCATGCTGCCTCACTGTTCGCTACGGTGAAGAGTGTGCCGCCTGTTCTGTCTTTCAGTATGGGCACACTCGGCTTTCTGGGAGAGTGGAAGTTCAGCGAGTACAAGCGGGCTTTCCGAGAGGTCTACGTGTCTGGTGCACCATCGCCTCTATCACCTGGATCGGATGCCAAGTCAGAGGTCAGCGACAGTGGCAGTGGGCCGAGAGCTGTAGACAATGCTGGCTGGTCATCTATCCGCGGCAAGACTATGGGAAAAGCGCGCAGCTCTCGCATCCTCTTGCGCGACCGTCTGCGCGTTGGCATATTCTCCACCGAAGGCGAGCGAATGCCTCACGAACCACCGTTTGCGCACCAGGACAGCAGATGTGAAGACATCTTCGCCCTCAATGAAGTGCTGCTACATCGAGGTGCATTGCCACATCTCGCACACATCACAATCCTCATTGGATCCGGACCGCAGCAGAAGGTCCTGACAACAGCGATTGCAGATGGCTTTCTCGTCAGTACACCCACAGGGAGCACAGCCTACTCACTTTCTAGCGGCGGGTCGATAGTCCACCCTCTCGTCTCCAGCATCCTTCTTACGCCTATCTGCCCACGATCGCTCTCCTTCAGGCCCCTCGTATTACCTGCAAACACCCCGATCACACTCCGCATCGACTCCGAGAACCGTTCAAAGGAAGTCGAAGTGTCGATCGACGGCGTGAGGCGAAAACAGGGACTGAGAGCAGGAATGGAAGTCAGGGTTGTTGGAGAGGAAGTGCGGACTGCTGGAGCGCCTGGATCGAGGGATTGGGTTGGCGGTGTGCCATCTATCGTCAGAAGTGGTGGAGCGGTGGATGGAGATGACCATTGGGTCGGAGGATTGAACTCGTTGCTGAAGTTTAACTACCCATTTGGCGAACATGGGTAGCACTGTTTCTAGCGATACAATCCCGCCGCGACAAGTCACAGCACTCTTCTGATCACATCAATATCACATTGACTCTGTTGGTCGTCCACGTCACTTATTCTGGTGACGTGTTCGTGGCATACCGTATTGGCCTCAACAATGGCAGGATACATGTACAGTTGACTTGCCCAGCCTGCCAGCCCTGAAAGCAGCCAGTGGAGTCCGGGCCGCTCGGCACCCAGTTCGCCGTTTTCGAGCCTAACAACACTTCATCTCGCTTGATCACGCTATTGCCAGGCGAACCGTTTTCACGGGTGGCTGGCATCGCGACATCAGGGGCAGATGGGCGACTCGTGCAACAGAAACCATTCGCCTTATACGAGGATGATGATGGTGTGTACTCGAGAGATTCATAGCCAGAGAATACTACGAGTTCGCTCATGCGGCGCACAAAGGATGAGCTGCAGCCAACCTCAACTCCGCGTTCGAAGATCTCGGATGCAGGTGCATGCACAGCCTATCACATCACCTTCGGAGAATTCGTCCGAGTGATTTGCCGGCACGCAGGCGCTTGGTCCTCGGATACTGAGATTAACAAAGGGACCAAAGAAGCCCAATGCTGACAACATTCTCGAAACAGACTGTGACTCCCGACCAGTGGCTCCACCACCGCGGGCAGAGGGCAATGCGTGTTGCGCGAATTGCGCGGTGCAATCTCGCGACGCTCGGAAAGTTATTTGACTTCTGGGGTGCTTTGCTTTGAGTTCGTGCATGCACCGTTGTGCTGTGTGGTTGGTCGTCAGGACCCTTCTCCGATGGTATACCCGCAGGACGCGGTTGGTGGTCCAACGGCGCGTGAACCCAGCCCTCTGCGCGCGCATGGGCGCCGGCAGTGGCATGTCGATAATGGTAAGGTTGATCTGTCGGTCAGACCACGAACGCGTTCCTTCCGTACCCTCCCTCACATGCATCTTCCTTGACTTCTGTCGGCTTCTTTGGACATTACGGATTGACTGGGGAAATCTCCGAAATCGAGTTTGATTGGAGTTGATGCGATAGCTCAAGGATCTGTGATGCGGGTGAAAGAAGAGGCGTTTCTCGGTCCTGTCTACACACGCGGCACGACGTTTCATAGGCGCGCAACATGCGGCTCTCGAATGTCACCACGACTCTAGTCACTGCGGTACTATGCGCGCAGGGCATCACAGGCAAGGAAGTCTGGCAACGGCGGCAGGGTACAACAAACGTAGATGCGACATCGACACAATCCGCAACGCAGACGACGACCGGAGGCACTTCTACCCAACCGAGTTCGCAGAGTAGCGGCTCCTCAGCTACAGACTCGAGTGCAGCAAGCGCAGCTTCGTCGAGCGCGCGATCGACCGGCGATGCTATTTCGACTTCGGCGCCGAGCACTGCAAGCGATATCGCTAGCTCGAGCGCGCTGTTCCAGTCGACATCGCTTGCATCATCGGCATCGACCGCAACACCCACAGATGCCGTGGCGGCGAACGCGACCACTGCGGCTGGAGACCAATTGCCCATCGAGCCGAAGATCACGCCAGCTATAGGACTCGCAGGAGCTTTCCTGATCTTGGCTGGTGTGGCGCTCTGCTTGATCGGCATCAAGCATGACTGGCTCCAGGTCTTCCTCTCTACGGCCCTGCTGGCCAGTCTGGCGGTTACAGTCCTGATCATATATGTTATGAACCCGCCAGTGAGCGATGCAGTGCAGGGCGCCTACTTTGTCGCTGCGCTGTTGACGGGTGTGATCTTGGGATCAGTGTCAGTGGTTTTCAAAGAGATCACCGACGGGCTGGGTTGTCTACTTGGAGGGTTCTGCCTGGCAATGTGGCTGCTCGTGCTCACGCCTGGTGGAATCATCCAATCTACCGCTGGACGTGGCATACTAATTGGCGTTCTTTGCCTGGTCTGCTTCTCCCTGTCGTTCTCGCAGTACACTCGGACGTATGGCCTGATAGCTTGCACGGCATTCGCTGGAGCCATGATCACAATACTGGGAGTGGACTGCTTCAGCCGAGCTGGACTGAAGGAATTCTGGCTATACCTGTGGAGTAAGTGCAGATGAGTGAGACAGTAGTACAGGCAGCTGACCCGTTACAGATCTTAACGACTCCGAATTTCCGCTGAACACAAATACATACCCCATCACACGTGGTATACGGGTAGAGATAGCGTGTACCATAGTTGTCTTCCTCTTCGGCTTGATGTCACAATTCAGAATCTGGAAAGTCGTCAAGGAGCACCGGAGCAAGCGAGAGCTCGAGCGGATGCGTGATGAGGAGAGTCGAGACGAGCTCGAGCACGCTGTTGGCCGTGAAGTCGAAACCAACAATGAGCGAGACAGGAGGGAGTGGGAGGCGGTGTACGGCGAGAAATCGGTAGCACGCGCAAACACAGACTCCGGTGTAGGGTCGTCCGTTGTGACCTGCGACAAGAACGGCGAGACCGATGTCGATGCGATTGAGATGGCCGATGTGCCGCGGAGGCAGTCCAATCGATTCAGTAAGCGGCTATCAGGCATCGCTGGACTTCGTCAGAGTGGCAGTGCACATGTACAGCGACCCGCTGGCGAGTCGCGAGATGGTCTGATTGGTGAAGGGGACGGGATGGTTTCCCAACACTCGACCAAGCGCAACAGCATCGCGTCTGTAGCGACCCACGACCATGCATTTACCGCCAATTCTTCGACAGCCGGATTCGCACCAGGAGCGCCTTTGGTGGTGCCACTGCCATTCCGACTTCCTAATGAGACCGACGGAGAGCCTGTAGGCGAGGCCGAAGGATCGGTCAGATCGAGAGCAGTAGAAGAAAAAGCCACAGCGACGTCCGAGGCTGGTGCGCCCGTCGTGCAGCCGCTGTCTCTCCAGAGGCTCATCGAGCACAATCGCACTGCACCTGATGCGCGAGATGCTGACCGAGCGTCCTCAATAGCTGCGACTGCGGACGATCGACCAGATCTGGACGCGCTGTCAACTTACCGCCAATCAAAGGTGCCCTCACTGAATGGCGTTGCTTTCGATTCGGAAGGATTGATGCCAGCTCACTCAGCTGAGCGTGATGACCACTCGAGACGATCGTCTTGGCGTGCGGACGCCGGTGAAGCTTTAGAGGAGGACGACGATGACGAGGCACTCGAACGCCCTCCTACGGCCCTTGACGGCCCCATCTCACCGGTCGACATGGCAGTCCCGCGGCCACGCAAGCAGTCACTAGTTGCACCACATGGGTCCGACGCAAAGGAGCCGATATTGGCAGTCGGATCGGATAAGGCATCAGTATCGGCAAGCGCAGTAGATGAACTACCTCCGAAGTTCTCGAAGATCGCAATGACCTACCGTACAAACGAGTGGGCGAAGCACATCGCTGATGCCGACACGCCTGAGATTGAAGAAGCACCAGAGCAAGATCAGCCTGGTGTACAAGTCGATCACAGTGCGCCAGTGGAAGTTGCCAGACCTGTGGATGTAAAGGATCTCCAGCAGTCGACGGCCGTACCAGTACCGCCACCGACGCTTGCACGCAAGGATTCGGAGACACTAGGGAGGAAGCCGAGTAAGCTGAACAAGTACATGCCGAGCATGTCGCGAGCCTCATCTTCGCAAAGCATTACGCCGGTCTACGCCTTTAATCGCAGCGACTCGCAGATGTCCATCGATCGCCACGGCAGCTCAGCCAGCCTCTCGCGCGGCTCGAAGCTCGCCGGCCTCAGCATGCGCAACAGCTCCGCTCCACTACACAACCAGCCTGTGATTGAGTCGCCTATAGCTGAAGACCTTCTTGCAGCAAATGACCCGCACAACGTCCCGCGCTCGCCTTCAGCAATGAGCAGCGCTAACCTCCTGGAACAACGCAACGAGCGCCTTGTCCGTCGCACGACTTCGACATCCTTCAACGTCCTCGGCTCGTCCCCCCACGTCAACATCACGACACCTTCCGAGCCCGCACTCTCCCGCGGTCCGACACCAGATCTCCTTGGTCGTGTCGCCTCCCCTACAAACGAAGATGATTTGACTTTGAACCAACGCCGCTCCGCAGTCCGCCGAACTTCCAACCCGCTCTCACCACAACGCACCACGTCTGCATCGAACATCCACCCGCACTCCTCCGTCATCTACGACTCCCACCAGCCCAGCCGCCATACCTCGGTCAACCCCATAAAGCAGTCCGCACGCCTGTCGCAATGGCGGTCCTCGCTACAGCCCGCTCAGTCGCCGCAACAAGTACAGCAGGCGCACATAGCCGAGGAGCAAGCGCGGTTGCAGCTTCTCGAAGACAGGCGAGTTGCCGAGATGAGGGAAGCGAAGAAGCGAGAGGAGAGGGACAGGAGGGAGCGGGGAATGGACAGAGCTATGAGGAGTGGAGCGCTGCATGAGGCGCATCGGGAGGCTATGCGTAGGATGCAGAGGAAGGCTAACGAGAGTTGATGAAGGGCTGCTGGGACTGGATTCTCGAATCGCATGGGCGACGGTACTAAGGTGGCACGTATCTGGTGGTTTTCCACGGGTTCGGAACTTGAATGGGCCTCAGATTGTACAGGATGGGGCAGGTCGGAACCGAGGGTACTGGATGATATATGACAGGATCTGGCATAGAACTAAAAGGGGTGTGCGTAGTCAAAGCGTTGGAGATGGAAGAGGTGGCTGGAGTGGTATATCACAGAGAGCGCGATACCCTTCTGATTTTGCGATTGTAGGCGAGCTTGCGGTACATAATGTGTGATAATTCGTGAGACAAAGAATTGCTGCAGCTTAGACCAAAATGCATCTTGCGAATGCGCAGGTGAGCTGTCAGGCAAAGAAGGCAAAGACCCGATCGAATGGGACGCGCTAGCTCGATAACGATTATGCACCTCGATCTTCCAACATCATGCCTTGGCGAGGTCTGGACTGCAGCCGTCGATTGTGAAGTCACGGATCATGATATAGTGTAGACGACGCGGCAGGTGCAAACAGCAGGCGCATCGTGCTTTCACATGCTTTCATGTATAAGGTATATGCTGTGCTGAGGCTGCTGGGACTTCGCGCTGAGCAGACAACGTGAGCATGTGCACAAGAAAGCCTTGCCGTGCATCCTCACTACTGCCGCATCACTCACCAACCCACACCCTCAGTCGTGCCTTCCTCGTGATATCACCGGCGAAGGAATCGTTGTGCAAATAGGGTTTTAGCCAACACCAAGTCACCGCAGCGACACAAACATCTCCGCAATCGAAAGCCAACCGCCATCTTCCACGACTGACGACACCACCACCTATACTGCGCCTTGCGCGCGAACAAGAGCATGGCGTCCGGGGGACATCAGATGATTGAGAAAAGGCGCAGCGTAGAGGCCCACATCAAACAGCTGCTCAACCCCATATTGAAGGACATTTGCAAAGCCTATGGCCAGCAAGTATCGGGGACAAAGGCCATACTGCAGCAACGAGTGATCGATGGTAAGGCGATATCCCTCCCGATTGAATGGGAAGATGTGGGGTAGTCATCAGGCAACTGGTCGCGATCTCAGATTGCGATCCGACTTCACCACAGGTATATCGGACCATGGGCTGACATTCTGTGTATGCAGTGGCGGACAGCTTCGTGCAGAAGGGCGACCCCGTTGGACTGGATAAGCTGTACTACCGCGTCAGAAATCAGGGTGCTGCTCCGCCACCTGGAGCTTCCACATCGACCACCAGCGCATCGCACGGCATGGCGCCTGGTGGCGCAAGACCACCAGCAGCACGGAGTGAGTGAAGTATGATCGTTTACATGTACGAGAGCGCACTGACGACTGGACAGTGGAGTTCAAGGCCAGTCCATTCTACGAGTTCCAAGACGTCATACTCAGACAGCAAGATCTTCCAGGTAGATACGCCATTTCCTTCACCCCTTCTAGTGACCCACTTACGAGATGCTGAAGCAGGTGCAGAGATGCCGCAGAACCGACACACTGTTCGCGTGAATATTACGCTGTCAGACGAGCAAGCTCGGCGACTGAAGGAAGACTCCAGCATGAGACTACTCATCTACTGCGGTCAAACATCCGACATAGCCGCCTGGTCACGCCTCGACATCGCCTTCCCGAACCAGCTTGAGGTGAAGCTCAACAGCGATGATGTTAAGGGCAACTTCAAAGGGGCTGAAAAACAAGCCTGGTTCAACGAAGCCTGCAGACATCACCGACTGGGTGCGCAAGGTGGCAGGGTATGGAAATCAGCTGTCTATATGCTATGCACTGACTTCAAAACGCTACGCCTTCACGGTACATCTGGTCAAATCTCGGACTGCCGAGGAACTCACACAACGCATTAGGACCGCAAGAGTGATATCGAAGCAGAAGGTTATTGATGAGATGAAGCAGGCGAATGCTGACCCTGACATCGCGGCGATGAGTTCGAAGATGTCGCTCAAGGATCCTGTGTTGACGACGCGGATCAGGATACCCATTCGCTCGACAGTGTGTCATCACAATCAGTGCTTTGATGGAGGGTACTTCATGCTACTGCAGGAGCAAGCACCGACCTGGAGCTGCCCAATCTGCAGCAAGATGGTCAGCTTCGAGAGCTTGTGCGTGGACAAGTACTTTGAGGAGATCTTATCAACCACGGCGTCATCCATCGAGCAAGTCACCATTGAGCCAGACGGCACCTGGCGGGTGGAAGAAGACGACGAAGACAAGGGGAAGAGTAATCAAGCACGTGGCGAAAAGCGAGCATCATACGATGATGACTTCGACGATGATTCGATCATAAACTTGGACGACACCCCAAATGGACCAACCGCGAAACCCAACTTTCCGACCAGCTGGGGCGAGCCACCGTTCGGTCAGCCAAATCTAAACACCCCGCCACTGTCGTCTCGTGAGCCAAGCGTCGCCCAGTCTGTTGCCTCTGCCCAGCGAGTCGCGGGGCAGAAGAGACCATCGGCTGTGATCGACCTCACACTATCGGACGAAGATGAGCCGCCTCGACCTGCCAAGCGGGTCCAGACGAGCAATTCGGCGCCGCTACTAAGCTCACGATCGTACGCCACTTCCGCTCCAACTCCAGAACTGCCACGACCCTCGATCTTCGCGCAGCGCCCCGCTGAGCCCGCGCAACGATCTACGTCTACCTCCTCCTTCCATGCGCCACCCCAGCCACCCCGCACGCCTACCGGATTCAACGTCGACATGTCCATGTCGCCCCCCGCGCAACCCGGGACTTTCGGCGGACCCAGTCCTAGCTCCACGGCCTTCGGTGCGCCACCGAGACCTAGCGCTAGTCCAGGGAGGCAGGATAGTGAGGCGTACAATGGGTTTGCGGATCAGACGACGCCTCCGGCCATGGGATTCAGGCCTGCTTGGAATCCTGGGCGTGGGAGCGCTAGTGGACAGCAAGCGAATGGAGGGCTGAGATTGCCCTACAATGGATCGGGTGCTAGCGGTAGTGCGAGTGGGAGTGCGAGCGCGAGCAATGGCCAGGGGTGGCGGGAGAGGTATCCATGAGCTTGGTGCTCTGGGATTCATGATGAGATGCTATGTGTTTGGGAGCGGGAGTTTGGCATAGCGTAGTGGCGACGGCATGGCGTACGCTGAGCGAGCGGGCGAGTCACGATACTGATGCTGGGGAGCAACGGCGAACGAGTGTAGACATGTAGCGAAAGTACAGCAGCTGCTATGAGAACGATGATGCCTCTCGTGTGACAGCCGTGCTACAACAGACATCGATTATCATGCCTCGCTCATCGTTATCAGATCCTGCAGGGGAGTGAACTCCGCTGGCACGTTTCTCCAGGCGAAGAAGCTTAATCATTTATCTCAGCGAATCGGAAGTCGCATGGCAGACCCTGCATGGCGCTGCAGATGCAGGACCCACTTCAAATTGTGCTCGAAGTCGTACGGTTTTGTGTGGAGCTCGGTATGTTAATAAGCTCATACCTGGGAGGCGTTCACGGCGTTCTGGAGTCTTTCCTGTGCATATCGCATCAACTTGGGAGAATCGCGACACTAGGATCTTAAGATTGGTCTACAGCTTGTACCATTGGGAGAGACGACAAGTAACAGCGACAGCACGATCACACCTCACCGCAATCGCGGGCAGACCACATAGCATCTGGATAAGCTTGCGGGCAACCAATACCTGCACCATGGACGTCGTTCTCGAGCTTGCGGATACATTCTTCTTCGATCGACTCTACGCCACAGTCCTACCAAGTGCGCCAACCTCATTCTCGGTCTTCAATCCTGTCAGCACGTTGGCCGCTGGCTTTAAGGGCTACGATAATGAGACCTATGCACAACAGCTCGGCGGGCTGGGCGGGTCGAGGAGTACATGGCAGTTCGAGCCAGCGAGCCAATACTTGAGCGTACAACCGAGTCAATACGCATATCAGAGCCAATGGGATCGGGACAGCATATATCGCCAATTCGTGAGCTTGTATATGATCACATGGTGGGATCGCTCTTCCAAATCTAGACAACGACCTCTCAACTAACAGGAACCCCAGGCTCTTCGGCTCTCTAATCTACTTCACCTGCGCAACCCTAAGCTACATCTTCGTCTTCGACAAAACAACCTTCAACCACCCCAAATACCTCA
>KZ111147.1:861950-900897 GCA_002077045.2 Rachicladosporium sp. CCFEE 5018 | reverse complement strand
CGACCTCCTTCCGAGATTCATCACGGCAACAATCGCATGTGCTTTCTCCATCAGAGCAAGAAGATCACGATCTTGCCCTTGCGCTCCAACTACAAGAAGAGGAAGAGTCCTCCCATCGCCAAGCCGAAGCCCAGCGTCGTCGTGAAGCAGAGTTATCGGAGCAATTCCTCTCGCGAGAATCTACATCAGGTCCACCCACCATACCGCCTCGACGAGGTGCCGGCCGCGTGCCTTCTGCTGGCGGCGTAAGGCCTGGAGTCACTCGCCCCACTGCTCCCGGAGACCCGGAAGCGCCACCAAGCTATGCACAGAGTCGTGTTGATAGGCCGTACAGGGAAGATGGTACCACCCCGGCGCCTGTAGCGCAGGGGAACCCTTTGAATGCTTATGATGCGCTACGAAGACAGCAGCAACAGCCGGGCTTTGGACCTGGGCCGACACTGCAGCATCAGCAGACTGGGAGCATTGCCGGCTCACAGGTACATGGTAGGAGACCGTCTGCTGGGAGAGGCAGGCGAACTAGCCAAGGTGTGCCGGGAGCTTTCGGTAGCGTCGCGCCGGGAGGCGGTATGGGAGGTGGTCCTGGCGCGCGGCCGCATCCGCCGCAGAAAGGCACCGTGCAAGAAGCGGAGGAAAGGTGTAGCGTCATGTGAATGACTAAGATGAAACAATTAAGATACCCTCGAATGCGACCTTGTATAGATAGGCAATACTCATGATTACATTCTTGCATCCAGAAACGCGCCAGTCACGTCCCTCACGGTTGATTGCGCCATGTCAATTGCCAAGACCTGTGGTCATGATCCCGTCCTCCGACGAGAACCTCTCAGGCTGCGTCCGTCTCTGTATACCTTACACCCTGCGAACACTTCACCGCAAAGCAGTCATGAATTCGAGAAGGCATACCCAGATCCACCTCGATGAGAGGATCTAGATCCATCTGCAGGTACCATCCAAACTCTCGCTGCCGTTTTTACGTCATGACCTACGAAGGTAGCTCTCATTCCATTGAGTCGATTAGCGGAGTCATTTCCAGAGGTAGGCTTATACTGCGTCTCATTGTACTTTGCTCTCTCCTCGGATTCCCCTCAATAGTATTCAGCTCTTCGAATCTCCCTCTCTGACCTCAACCATGCCTACCCTTACCATTCTCCGCCCGCTGCTTCGCTCCTCTCTCCCCGTCCAGCGCCGTGCCCTGAACTCCGCAACAGCACCCATATTGTACTCGGCTCGCGCGACCGTAAAGGGAGCCCGCACTGGCGTCGTCCATGGCGAGAACCTCGATGTAGAACTTACCATGGCGAAAGCGCTTGGTGGGCCGGGAGACAAAGGCAAGACCAACCCTGAAGAGCTTTTCGCAGCAGGCTATGGAGCGTGCTTCCAGAGCGCTATGAACGCAAGTGCGATGAGATTGAACATCACAATGCCGAAGAAGCAGGACGATAGTATTGTGGAGAGTGTGGTGCACTTGGTGGGAGATATGAAGGGCTTAGATATGGGGATCAGGGTCGACATGAAGGTGCGTTGGCCGTAGCGGGTGCTCCCAATCACGCCTCCCCCGAGCTGGGCACTCACCCTCTGCTGCTACGAGTGCGCCCGCATTAGAACGGATGCGTATGGCAGCGGAGAGTCCGAATACGAAGCGGTGATACCAATCCTCTCAGCCTCTCGTGGGCAGCGCATTACACTAATGACTGCTGTGGCTGCGCTGATAGTAGTGTCGTTAGCGAAATCGGCCATAGGAGACATGGAAGTACATGAGGGGCTGATGCTGACAAGTGGAGCTAGGTATCCGTAAGAGGACTATCCGACAGTGACCTCAACAAGGTTATAGAGAAGGCTAAGGAGGTTTGCCCGTATAGTCGCGCTACCAAAGGTACGCTAGTACTCCAGTAGAGCTACTAGCGAATTGCCTGCTAATCAACGAGCAGGCAATGTCGAAACGACCATCGAAGTCGTGAACCTGTCATAAAGCAGTGGAGTAAGAATGATGCCCACCCTGTCGAGGAGGAGTCTAGGGGTTAAATGGACAAAGACAATCGCAATAACTGCTGATCTGGCTGCGTAAACCTATCTTGGCTTCTCCGGATGCCCATAGCGTTGGCAGTGCTTCCTTCACCCGGCTGCGGAGACCGTGCTGCGCCAGCGAACTGCTGGCTTTGCGAGAGTGGAGCGTTAAGTGCCATTCGCATCCCGTCCATTTGCGTCTCGTCAGGAGTCCAATGCTGGGACATCGACACTGTGCACACGTGTAGGAACAGAGGAGCGTGTCGGGCTTTGCGAGCGCAACCAGTATGTACAAGAAGGTCTAAAGGGTGAACTTCGGTTCGAGCTCGTCAGAAGCTTATGAACGATCTGCCAACCTCTTCCTCAAAACTTCCCTCGCGTCCTCCACCAACTTCCCCACATTGACCTCCCCAGTCCTCGCATTCCTCTTCTTGATCTCCTCTTCCTGCATCCCAAAGTCCCTCCCATACTCAGTCTGCCACTCATAGATTCTCCCCTGCCTCGCACTACTCTGCACCAACCCATCGCCTCTCTCCTTCCTCAATTCGGAGAAGGTCGCAAAGACCACTTCCACATCTTCGCGTGTCTGCACAGCCGTGTCGGCGAGCAGCTCCGCCATAACGGCAGAGTCTTCTATGCACATCCCTGCGCCGGCACCGTGATGCGGAGAAGTGGCGTGAGCTGCGTCGCCGAGAATGGCAATGTTGCCTTTTGCGTAGGAAGGCGGTGGGTTGTCGCCGAGGTGGAAGATGGCCCAGATGTCGAGGTCTTCGGCCGTGAGTCTGAGTAGACGCTGAACGTCGCCGCTGAAACCGGCGAAGTCTTTGATCGCCTTCTCGCGTTTCGTAGGCGCGGTGAGTTTGTCAGAGCTCTGACCTGTAAGCGTCGTCCAGTCTTCGTCTTTGGTTGTGAATGCAACGATGTTCAGAGTCTGACCGTGATTGACTGGGAAAGTAAGCATGTGGCCGCCGGGGCCAAGATACATGCAAGCGTTCGAGGCTCGCTCTTCGCCGACTGCTTTGATCGCTTGCTCCATGGGTACAACGCCACGATAGGCTATCTTGTGTGTGAACGTCGGCTGTGCACACGGATGGTCATCGCCGTGTAGTAGGCGGCGGACGTTGGACTTGATGCCATCGCAGCCGATGATGGCGTCGGCTTCCGCGGTCGAGCCATCTGCGAAGTGCAACGTTGACCGGCCGGCATCGGTCTGTACGATGTTTTTGAGTCGCTTGTTGAAGTGGCAGAGCTCGTCGGGGACGAGATGGATCAGACACTCGAGGTATCTCGCTCGGTGTACGCCGTTCTGGCCGATGCTGCTGTATATCGTCTGTAGCCCATCGTCAGCCGGTTGCTCGAATGGTGAGCTGTACTTAAGCCTGGAACTCACATAGACCAACTTTGATGTCTCAAGCTCATCTCCTTCATCACCAAATGCATCATGATAGTCGAACCATACCTTCTCCTTACTTGGCCACAAGTTCCTAGTTCGCACCTTGAGGAACGCATCGTAGACTTCGTCGTGGCATATCTTCATCGACCCGACTGCGTTGGCATTGAATGACACACCAGCACCAATCTCGCCGAATGCCTTTGCCGCTTCGTAGATCTGAATTTTGATGCCGCGGTGGTGTAGAGCAATCGCTAGAGTCAAGCCAGTGATGCCACCACCGACGATGGCGATCTCGAATGGCTTCTGTGTGGCCATAATCAAACTCAGTCACTTGGACTACTTTAATTTCTAAGTAGATGTTCTCCGTCCGCACAATATTGATTTCAGCACACCTTCATTGCATCCTTAGAGTTCCCTGTTTCCATGGACTGCATGTGTCAAGGTCGTCGGATATCGACACGAGGACAATCGCGCCTAATGTCGACGAATGTCTTGAGCGTCTCTTCGCCTGCGATGGACGGCTTTATTAGTCGGCCGTTTTAAGGCCTTCAGAGGCGCCCAGCCCATGGCTGCCAGCCGTATTGAGTGCCGGATTGTCGGTCGTCTTTCGGGATGTCGTGTTAGTTCGGGCCTCCACGCCAACCCCCGCACTTTGCTCGGTGCTCCACATGCCTCACATTCACACCTGAGCAGTTGATACCATCACCTTTTGCTCTTCCTGGGGTTCGTCAAGTAGTAATCGACATGCCTCCCCAGAGAGTGCTGCGGAGCTTCCGCTGTCTCAACCTCGACTCTCTATCGCAGCAATGCGCTCTAGCATATCGGCCTTCCACTCCACATAGTCTGCTCGCCTTCCTTCGCTCAGCCAGTCCACAGCAAGCTGGAACATGGTTCCCAGCCCAGGTCGAAGTCCAGCAGCTCCGGCGTCAGTTTCATCGAACTTGGTCTGACGTTGCGCGTGCTTTTCCTTTCGCCGCAAGGGTGTCTTCGCAGGCGGTTTCTTGCCCTTGATAGCAATGCCTTCGTCGTCGTTGGTGCGATGATCCATATCGACGTCGCCCTCTGTGAGAGGCAGATTGAGGTACCAGTCCATCGCTAGCCAGCCGTCGGCTTCGGCATGCTGTAGGTAAAGCGCAATGGAATAATGCACGGCCTCATCGCCCGAGTCTTCCGCACTTCTCTTAGTCCCGAGGAAGCCCAGTGTCATATCAACGACATCGCGCAAGGATGGAGGTTGTTGAGACGTCCTCGCCGTTGCGAGCAGATGTATCGCACCAACGAGAGCATGGGTCTCAGACTCAGTCAGAGCCTCTGCAGCTTGCACAATGAGTTTATCTAGCTTGCGCATCTTACTTGGTGTATTCTGAGCAGGGTCATCGTCCTGCGGTTGCTGCAAGTGATCGGTCACTGACTCCACGCCTGCATATACGTGCGTGGCGATCTCTGGAGTTCCAAGCGTCTTGCACAAGTACTGAATGAGCTCCCTCGTTTTCTTCGGCAGGCCCTGTGCGTCTTTCGGTTGCGATATGCCTTGATGGCGCTTCCCCAGCGTCAATACACCGGACTTTTGCACAGGCGTACTCTTTGCACTTCCCACCTCCTTCGTCCTGACACTCAACGGCGTCACCTTCTCCCCGCCCTCGTCCCCGCCATCCACTCCCCTCTTCCTCTTCGGCGTCCCCACCGCAACAGGCAGCGCGGAATCCAGAAACCCATATAACTTCTTATACACCCTCGGCCCACATGGCGGTGCGATCTTTCCGATCTCAAGGTTCGCCTTATGCTTCAGACGCTCGCAGGCCAGATGACAGCAAGCGTATGTGCGGGCAATTTCTTCGTCCTGCTTGAGCTTGGGGACTTTGGCGCGGGATTGGGCGAGTAGGGAAGAGGCGAGATCGATGAGACTCGAGGGGAGGGAAGTGGCGGTGGGGACGATGAGGTGGAGAGAGCGTTCTATGGCGGCCGCCATGGCTTGGCCGGGCTGGCTATGAAGGCAGTTGATGTCCTATGTCATGGAGAAGCACATGCATGTACAAGATAGGTGTGGGCGCGGAGGAAGACGCGTAGAGTGACACGCGAGATTGACGCGAAGTCACGCTACCATGGCCTTTCACCAGTCCACCGGAGTAGTGAGACAGTGGTTGACCAACTAACAAGTCGGATATGTTAAGGTCTCTCAAACGGCAATTCAGGGCTTCCAACGATGCCGTACATGTATCTACAATAGTTATGGTGTACTTATGCTGTCATTGAGAGTAAGCTAGCGTTTGAGCTCACGCTCCGTGGCACGTACTACCTTGATACTGCACCTTTCCAGTGTCCCGCGACAGTGAGATTCGCCTGCGTGATCCCAGGAGAGCCATAACATCATGCATCATGTACCGTCTTCATCTCCCCAAACCGAGGTCATCTCACAGGTGACCCATTGCCCAATCTCGTATGCACAGCTCACACGACCACACCCCAGCCAACTCTCAACTCTCATCCTCGTTTCTGCCTCTTCCCCGCTGATTCCGGCGTCTCCGCCTCCTCAACAGCAGGCACACCAGACCCATCCCCGCCTTCCCCAAACTCCCAATCCACAGCGCCACCAGGATCTGCCCCAAAATCGAAGTTAAGGTCGTTATCGTCGTAGTTGATGAAGGCGTTCGGGTCGAAGAAGCCCCCAGTCTCGCCAAGACCTGGTATGGTACCTGTGGGACTTAAGGGCTGTAATCGACGATTGAGTTCGGAGACGCGTTCGTCTTGAGCGCGTTGCATCGATGTGAGGAGAGCGAGTTGATCTTGTTGTTGTTTGAGCATGTTGAGATCGGGCATTGAGGGGGAGACAAGGGCATTATTTGATGACGCGCCGGGTTGTTGTTGTTGCTGTTGAATGAGGGCTAGCATATCGTCGCGTTGTTGAGGGGTTAGGGGGGTATTCGACGCGTTAGCGAAGTCCAAAGAAGGTGCAGTAAAGCCTGGCGTCGATGCGTTCGTTGCATTGACGGAATTGATCAGACTCATCATCTGGTCGCTCTCAGGCACTGTAGATAGGAGATCTGGTGTCGGAGCATCATTCTTCACCCTTGGGCTGTCTGTGGCTCCCCCTTGAGAGACGCTCTGAGTGCTTTCGCGTCGAGGTGCGCCAGATTGGTTCGCTGCTCTCCCTGGTGGCGACAAGGAGCTTCTCGACGACGTTGGTGCAGTGTGTACGACTCCAGGAGGTATAGGAGATGCGGGTGAGAGACCAGGATTGGTAGGTGCATGGAGCAGAAGAGGTCGCTTTTGGTATCGCTGCACTTGCTGGTTATTGCCTTCGGGAGACGTTTCAGAGTAATCTTCAACCACACTACCCTGCTGTTGCTGCTTATTCTGTTGATGGAACATGTCCATGAGATTCTGCCCAGCGTGATCCTCGAGCGACCGATTGTAGAACGTCGCCAGAAACGTCAATATCGCGTTGATCGAGGTTTCATGGCGATTGTGCAGTGCTTGGAATGCCGATGCTTGCTCATAGAACATCTCATTCTGTCGCTGAAGCTGCTGGATCATATCCGAAATCTGCCGTTGTGAGGTCTTGAGATCTGCGAGCTCTCGTCGAACAGACGCCAACTCGCTTCTAGGAAGTGGCGCAAGATCTCGACCTCCTCCTCCTGAAGACGACAGCTTGAGCTCTGCTGCGAGACGCCCCTCAACATCTGGTGAGCCACGCGCATCGTCGTCGCTCTCATCTCCCTTGGCTGTGCCATCTCGCTTGCGCTTTACGCCTGCTTTAGTCATCGGTTTTTGTATCAACCACAGCAGATCAGGGCGATTGCGCCGGAAGTAGGGATGTGAGTACATGCTAGGTGGCTTCACCCCCTTCCTGGCCTTCTCTGACTGTCGCAGCGATCCGTCTGTGATATTGACGGTCTTGTGGAAGCCGTACATGTTCAGCTGCCGCACGAACGAAGCATAGTTGTTGTGCTTGAAGAGCTCAGGAATCAGTGTCCGCGCAAATTCGTCCTCGTCAATCACGATGAATGACCGTCCGTCGTCTGCCCAACGTATGAGGTCTGTGTTGCCACTGTCCAGAAAGCTAGACTTTTCGTCAGTGTCACACTGCGTAGCTCGAGCCGTTTGCTCCACGCACCTGCTAAGTTTCTGCACAAACGGCGGTATCTGCTTGCGCTTGCCTTGCGCATCCTTCTTGGCCGAAGCCACCCTCATCTCCAGCTCCTTCTCGTCTTCCTCATCCTGTCGAGCCATGTCTCCACCACCAGTACCACCATACCCATTCCACGCTTCCTGCTGAGCACTTTGCGCCGTCAATTGCTGATTCCGCGACCTCCGCACAAGATCTGTACTAGGGACTGGCGCAAGGTTGCTTCCATACGTAGGCGCTTGTGCTGGGTTCAAGTTTTGCGCATAAGCATTCGGATCCAGCAGAGAAGGGTCCTGATATTGCGGATCGAAGTTGTAATTCGTGAAATCGGTATTCTGCGGGATCGAGGTGAAGTCGAAGGTATCGGGCTCCTGCATCACGTTTCTGGAGGATGCCGGACGTTGCATCGTATGGTCGGTAGAGATAGATGCGCCCAGACCCTACTTATGAGGCAGGAGGTTGTCAGCTTTAGGCATCCGAGGAATACTGGTAAGGCTGAGGCGCTTCTAGTGCATATTGCATTGTCGCTCTTTACATCCACAAAGACCTGGAGTGGTCAATGTCTTGGTACACTTGGGACAAGGCTGAGTCATGTAAGGCTGAAATGGAGCTCAGTCCGAGTCTGATC
Source organism: Rachicladosporium sp. CCFEE 5018 (assembly GCA_002077045.2). Taxonomy (NCBI): domain Eukaryota; kingdom Fungi; phylum Ascomycota; class Dothideomycetes; order Cladosporiales; family Cladosporiaceae; genus Rachicladosporium; species Rachicladosporium sp. CCFEE 5018. Next base: position 892,743 of record KZ111147.1, on the reverse strand, counting down.
GTGGAACAAGCTGACATAATGGAGAGTCTATCACGACCTCCATGGGACAGACGTGGTCTGTTCGATCATCTATCTTGTTACCATGGGCGTCTATTTCCTCTGTTACATATTGGCCTACAAGTGCTCATACTTAGCCTTTCGCTGCAGGATGACGCTGTGGTCTCGCGTCCTCGAGCATGACAGCATCAACAGACTTCGGCACGATCTACATGTTTGCCTGCAAGATTGTGGGTTTCTAGGTGGCATGCCAGAGCCTAGTTGACAGCGCTAGAAAGTGTTCCGTGTCGAGTCTCCCGATACAAAACTGCATACGGCTGTCTGGCCATTCTTGGGCCCGAATCGGGAGATATGAGTGTGACCAATTTGCTGTGCAAGACACCATCCTCCAAGTACTGGCCACCTACAGCCGTAGATGATCATGGCATGTCGATACTCTATGCTCCTCATACGCACCAGCGACGGCGTCTTGTCTGCATCACGGCGTCAGATGAAAGCTTGCCGACGTCCCCTGGGCAAATGCAAAAGGTTTATGTCTCGTATGGTCGACATGAGGCTCGTGAGACACACGGAAAGTCACTTTCAACATCTCTATTGTCTCTCCACGTTGACCCATGATTGTCCGGCCCCAGATTCCTCCAGGTTCCGGGTGCTTCCGCTTCACTATAGTCGATCTCCCGCGCCTATCACGTGATTACACAATCATGGTTGGTTCCTGCCTACAGTGAGCCTCAGGTGGACCTGCCAGTCCCAAAGCGGAAAAGTGCGCGCGATATGATTGCGCCATTCATGCAGGCAAGTCCCAATACACCCTCTTCACGTGCTTCAATCTCCTAGAGCCCCACCACTAGCCTCTCGGCGATTGGTTGGTGAGCTTAAGTATCATTGTGAAGTCGGAGGCTTTGTCCAACACACACGGCCCAACAACAACTTCATCTCGCAACACTTGGGCCAGAAGCTCTCGAGGCCACCGGCAGTCACTTGGATACAAGGACAACGACACATACCATCTCCGTAACCACCAAGGTATGTGCTTCCCACCACCGAAGACAAGGTATTGTTGACAGCTCGATGTCTACCTTTGCGCTACGTTCCGTAGCATAGGGTGCACATCGAGCTGTGGCATATCTACGACAACTAAGACCACCTGTGGCATACTCCAGAGCGCTTGACTAGTATCAAGATAACTGACGGTTTCCCTTGCAGATCACCTACACCATGTCCTCCCCCGGCAACGACAGCGACGGCGGGACTCCGAGGCTCAACGGGCGCAAGAGCGCGAGAGGTCGCCAGCTCAAGCGTTGGAACCGTAAGTGTCCTACCCAAAGATGACCCCAACACCGTGCACAAACACTGACACCTTCACAGCCAGCGAAGACCAGCTCCTTCTCCTCTACATCGACAGCGTCTGCTGTGTCCAGGGTGTCGCCCTCCCGTGGGATGAGATTGGCTACGCCATGGAGCCCCGCGAAGGCGAGGGGCAGCCCTTGAGCGGTGAGGCGATCAAGCAGCATCTGGCGAAGGTGCGCAGTGCTCGTGTCGAGGAGGGTCTCCGCGTCCCTGAGAAGCCCAATCGCAACCAGCGTCGTGTTCCGCCACCAAAGTCCACCCTCGCCACCCCCGTCAACGGCAAAGGCCGCGGTGGGGTCAAGATCAAGACCGAGCCACTCGCCACCCCTTCCAAGCCCTCTCGCAGCACTTTGCTTGCTCCACCAACCAGGGCCGAGGAGGCAGCTGCCGCGAAGTTGAGAGAGAAAGCTGCTTGCGCTGCTGCCACCAAGAATAAGGCTGCGGAGAAGGCTGCGGCTAGGTACGCCACGCCTCGCACGCCTGCCAAGCGTGGGCGTCAGTCAAGAGCCGATGTTGTGAGCGACGACGAGAGTGACTACCAGTCCGATGCGCCGGCGAAGGGCCAGGTCAAGAGGCTTCGCAAGACTCCTCGTAAGAACTACGCTGAGCCTGCGCCTGCTGACAGCGAGGACGATCATGATATCCTGGCCGACAACGGGAAGGCCTACACCGGGGAGTCGGAGGATGAGCTGCCAATTAGGGAGCGTTTCGGCATTGCTCCGCCGTCGAAGCAGTCCGGTCGTACGCTCGCCTAGTTGTCACTGCTTTCGTACCCCACTGACAGGACAACAGGTACCTCTGCCGCCACCACCGACGCTCCTGCTTTCAAGGTCCCCATTGCTCCAATGGCGCCTCCTCCCCCGCAAATCCCCAACTTCACCTATCCTGGCGGCCGTGCCACCTTCCCTTTCGACCACAACACCAACTACGCGCTTCCCAACTACAACATCGGCGATGCGGACCAGAACACCGCCTCGCCCTCCTCCTACGATCTCCCCACCTACGGCAACAACCACCAGACCCTCAACAACATCTATACTCCATACCACACCCCTACCCTCGGCCACTCGTCCTCTGACGACGCAATCTTCACGACCAACACCAGCATGAATTCCTCGTTCACCAGCGCTGGCCAGCAGGCTAGCTTCGACTTCAACAATGCCATCTTCGGCATGGGCCAGCCTCAGGGTGCTGGTGCAGGTGGCATGGGTAGCTTCTTCCCGCAGTTCGACGCCACCTTGCCGCGCTTCGGTGGGGAGAACGATGGGTTCGGGGACATCATCGACTACGAGCGGGAGGGCGAGAAGGGGCAGGACCAGCAGATGGGGGAGGGAGGGGATAGTGAGACGCAGATTAAGTATGAGATCTGAGAGGGTGAAGGTGGAGACGGAGGATGGAGATGATGCTGGAGACCAGCCTGCTATGACACTGCCTTCTACATCAGACTAGCATGAGGTGTGGCCAAGCTACCAGTGAGGGAGACAAGCCCTTGCAACAATTTCGTTCTGGACGTCTCTCCCTGGAGCAACTGGCAAATTCCAGGGCAGGCGATCGAGAAGGCGGCGACTCTAAGATTACAAGCTAAAATGCGTGAAGGGGCTATAGCAATAGGCCCTGGGTAACCTGCTTGATCAGATCGCCTCAACCAAAACTCCAAAGATATACATCGTAGTAACAGTGCGTGCATACACAAGGGTGTCCAGATAACGCGAGGTTCGAATATGCTCCCTCCGGTCTGAGTGGGGCATGCGGAGAGTCGCACATTGTGACGTTTGGTCGGACGTAGCGCTGTTAAACGGGCACTGTTTGAGATATGAGCAATATACAAAATGACCCATTGCACATTTTGCGTTCAGCGTAAACGTTCACAAGGTTGTAGAGAGGCGCTTCGTAGCTTCAATCGTTCGTCCACACCCTCACAACCGCTTTCTCCAAACCAGCACCGCCAACATGATCGACATCAACGACTTCATAAAAGAGCGCGGCGGCAACCCAGAGAAAATCAAAGAGTCCCAACGTCGCCGCCATGCTCCCGAAGAAGTCGTCGACGAGATCATAGCCATGTTCGAGGACCACCGGAAAACACAGTATACCGCAGCAACTGAGCTTGGCGCAAAGCTGAACAAAGTCCAGAAGGACATGGGCCTGAACAAGAAGAACAAGGGCGATGCTGCAGAATTCGAGAAGTTGAAGGCGGAGAAGGATGAGGTGACCAAGGAGAAGGTTGAGATGGAGCAACTGGCTGCGAGGAAGCAGGTTGAGCTGCTGAAAAAGGCGAAGAGTGTGGGGAACTATGTGCACGAAAGCGTGCCTGTGAGCGACAATGAGGATAGCAATGCACTGCAACGAGACTGGGCGCCTGAGGGCACGAAGGTGGAGAAGAAGGACTGCTTGTCACATCACGAGGTCTTGCTAAGATTGGACGGCTACGACCCAGATCGAGGCGTCAAAATTGTCGGGCACAGAGGGTACTGCTTGACTGGCTACGGGCTCTTCCTAAACCAGGCACTGATCAACTACGGCCTCGAATTCCTCTTCAATCGCGGCTACAAGCCGAATCAACCACCTTTTTTCATGCTACGGGAAGCCATGGCCAAGACCGCACAACTGGAGCAGTTCGATGAGGAGCTGTACAAAGTCACAGAAAGGGACAATGACCCCGGAACCGACAAGTACCTCATCGCCACCTCAGAACAGCCCATCTCAGCCATGCACGAGGGCGAGTGGCTGAGCGACGCAAGCCTACCGATCAAATACGCCGGCTACTCCACAAACTTCCGAAAAGAAGCAGGCAGCCACGGCAAAGACGCATGGGGCATCTTCCGCGTGCATCAATTCGAGAAAATCGAGCAGTTCATTTTCTGCAAGCCAGACGAATCATGGGGCCATTTCGACAACATGATCGAGACGTCAGAGGACTTTTACAAGTCACTGAAGCTGCCCTACCGAGTTGTGGCGATTGTGAGTGGTGCATTGAACAATGCGGCGGCGAAGAAGTATGATTTGGAGGCTTGGTTTCCGTTTCAGGGGGAGTATAAGGAACTCGTGTCTTGTTCGAATTGCACGGACTATCAGACACGGGAGCTGGAGATACGGTGAGACTACCTCGTCGAATGGAAGCATAGTTTTACATACTGACATCCTGCAGGTACGGACCCAAAAAGCAGACCGACATGTCCTTCCAAAAGACCTATTGCCACGCGCTCAACTCCACCCTTTGCGCCACAGAACGCGCACTGTGCTGTGTGCTGGAGAATTACCAAACACCTGAAGGTCTGAATGTGCCTGAAGTGCTGAGGAAGTACATCCCCGGCCAGCCGGAGTTCTTGCCTTATGTCAAGGAACTTCCGAAGGATTCGACGAGCTTGAAGGCTAAAGGGAAGGCTGAGGGTGCGAAGGAGAAGCCGGCGCCGAAAGTGCCTAGTGCGGGCGAGGTGGCGGAGCGGCCGAAGGCTGTGGCGGACGAGAAGAAGTCATGAGCTGATAGACGGCTCATTTACGATCGGCGAAGCATAGAAGTCTGCGCAGCACGGAGTAACTACGTGTGGCATCTGATGTTGCGCGCTACCGAATCTCGTCGAGCCGTCCGAAACAGAGCTGCGCGGGGCTAACTGATTTCCCTGCCGAGGCCTGGGTGGCTACGACGTTAGCGGACTGCGGAGCGCCTTTAGGGAGCATCATGGCACGAGCGAAGCTAACACGAAGACATGGACTACGGGGAAGACCATTGCTGTCAGAGCAGTGATACATGGTGATTATGAACCTCTCATCTTCGCACATACCACGTGCAAAAAGTGCTCTGTCCATCAATTGTATGATTCATTGTCTCCTTGATCTCATCATTGCTCGCTTCGTCATCTCACCGTCACTTATTACTTGGTCGCAGCTTCCCGATCAAGGCTCCCCGGCATCCAGCATCTCACAGTGACCCGTGAAAGCCACTGCACAAGATCACTCCGCCCGGAATCTACGGTCAGAAAGCTCAATCAGAACGCACGGCCAACTCAGTCGTCTCCCTCCGCCTCGCCCTTGACCTTGATCTTCCCGTCCTCCTCATCGTCATCCTCGCCCTCCTCAACCTCGTCGATCTTACGCTTCTTCGGCGTGACCTTGGTGCCTCTGCCCTTCTTGGGCGAAGCGCTTCCATCCGTGCTGACCTTGCCATCCGCACCTTTCTTGATTCCGGCAAGGTCGTCTTTGTACTTGACGTTGAGGCGGGAGAAGCGCTTGGAGCTGGAATCGAGGTCAGTTGATGGGGTGGGCTGAGAGGGGAAGGGGAGAAGGGCGGGTGGTAGGGCGTACGCAGCGGCTTTGGAGACGATTGTGTTGGCATCTGCCACGGCTTGCCAATCGATGCTTCCGATTCCAGCAACCTTTATGATTGAGAGGAGAAACTTGACTTCCTCATCGGAAGGAGTGGCGGTGGTGGTCTTGGTGGGTGTGTCTTTCGCCATTGTTGCTTGGTGCTTGTGTCTTGGTGTCGGTATTATTAGCTAGGTCGAAGTGTCTGGGTCGAGGTAAAGTTGTGGAGGAAGAGTGTCGTTGTCCAAGGGGAGGAACAGGTAGCAAGGATGTGGAAGTTGAGGTCTATCTCATGGAATGTGATCAAAGGTGCAGCGGACGGGTATGTGCTCTGCCAGGTGAGTCGGAAGTGAGCGCTGTTTTGGTGGCGCTGCCATACAAACCTGTCTCAGTTGCACTTCACCTGCCATTCTCGCCACCCACTGACCTCGAGTATCACGAGCTGCACCTCTGCTGCAGTCTGAATTACTTCAACTCTTTCTCCTTCTCCTTCCCTTCCACCTACACTGACTCAAGGACAACATACCTTCCACTTCCCAACTATCAACCATCCAGCTTCGACACCATGCCTTACGACTACGAAATTGCCAAAGCCGCTCTCTCGGAGGCGGACAAAAACCGCATCCTCTGCCTCTACCTCAACTGCGATGCTAAAGCCGTACACCCTCTTCTCTCCTTTCCTCCACTGCTCCCCACCTCCCGTACTGACGAACTCATAGATCAATTGGGAGAAAGCCACGAAAGACTTCGGCTGCGCCTCCGTCGACAGCATGAAAGTCATGGCTCGCACGGCCCTCAAGAAGATCGAGACTGCGGGAGGCAAGCTCGACGATGCTGGAACCGCTGTTGCGGTTGCCGGCACTCCGGCCAAGGTTAAGCGTGGGAGGAAGGCGAAGGCCAAGGACGATGTGGATGGAGCTGGGGATGACGATGAGGAGACGCCGAAGAAGCGTGTCAAGACTAAGGAGAAGAGCAAGAAGGGGAAGAACGTCGAGAAGGGTGAGGAGGGTGAGGAGAATGGTGATGGGGCGGGGGAGGGCGTTAAGGTCGAGCAGGATGGCGATGAGTGATTTTTCTACAAGGGGATGTTAACGAGCGATGGACATACGGCTTGGTGGGTCTTTCATACCAGGGAAGAATGCAGCGACTTTGTGAGAGGGCGAGAAGTGATAGCAGTAGTATGTGAAGACTTGAGTGGCGACATACTCTCAGCACTTACGTATCTTTCCTCCGTCCGCATATTGAGATCTTGTGCGAGTATCAGTGTCGCGCTTACAGTGATTTCACGCGAACGACACTTGTGGGAGTAATGAGCTGAAGTCAGCCGAAGGTTTTGCTTCGCTTGGCGCGTGGAATATTGCGGTCATTAGCGCAAATGCATATATATTGACCAGAAGCTGGTCTCCGCACGCCTGCGAGAAGTGATGTCCGCAGCTTAGGCTTGCTCTCCGCACATCATCAGTCCGTCTTTGGCGATCCAGATAGACTTTGAACCCCCTTCCTTGCTTTGCCGACTCCACCAACTCCTCACCAATAAGCCAGTCTTTACCACGCGGAGGGTCAGAGTGCCACAGCGCCGGTACAATGCGCGACATCATGCCCACTCCTAATGCCCTTACCCCTCGTGCTCCTTCGGACCTCATCTCTCTTCTCGTAGCTGATGTGCGTGGTGATTCTACATCCACTCTGCGAACATGTCGGGTGTGACGCTCGTGGACGAGAAGAATGCCGACACAGTCGACCTCCGCGCTCCGCCAGCTCTGTACAAGAAACGCAAGGGCTCCAGACCATGTGGGTCATGTGCAGTGAGTCGGGATACCGCGTCTCACTAGTGACGTCCTAGCAGGCTGACAGTAACACAGGGCTGTCTGATCTTGCAGCAGGAAGCAGAGAATCTCGATCCCCTAGCCACACTCGCATCGCCGACGGGAGATGAGATACATCCGGTTAACATACCATGCCATGCCCAGCTTGTGCGTGCAGGCTCCATGTTGACTCCTTCGCGTCGCTACATGCTGACCTTCGGACAGGCTGCATGGAGAGAGCCCTGCTGGAACCAAGCGACGGAGAAGCGTGCAAGTACAGCATGGCCCGGGGAACTTCACATCGGCACATATCGACCATCTGGAACCAGCATAGTCAGGGACGGTCCCAGGTACCCGAGGACCAGCGAGTGGCGTCCGGACTACGTGCAGCCTGTTGTCGAGGATCCGGAGCCAAGACGGGTGCGATTCAGTCTGCGCGACCGAATCCGTAGGGATCCGTTGCTGCATTTCGCTGTGCTGATCATTGTAGTCATTGGCTCCATCTTGATCATTGCGGGCGTGGTGTATGAGGAGACTGAGGGAACCATCAAGAGGTTGGACGATTACCAGCATTGAATAGCACATCCAGGGGACAGGGTGCATTGAGGCATGCACACCCGTCCAAACACCTTGGGGCCAGGCGAAATCATACAGCACATCAATCCCACTCATCATCATCGTACTCAGCCTCCCTGGCTGCTCTCTTCTGCTCCAGCTTCCTCAAATCGTCCTCCTTCGTCATCTTCGCCCTGACCAGAACTCCACTCCCCATCAGTCTCCCCTCCAGCTCGCTCAACGTGAAGCTATCAGGCTTTGCTCCCAAGCCCTCAAACCCAATGATCCGATCAACACCTACCGCATCCACGAAAGAAATGACACAAGGCAACACCTGCACCTTCAACTTCACGACCAAAAAGGCAGCGTTCTCGACATTGATACTCACAAACCTCGTATCGAAGTGCTTCTCAGCCAGCGGTCGTAGCTTCTCGTCCATAATCCGGCAGCGATTGAAATCCGGTTTCATGAAATGAACAACACACAGCTTTATGCTGGTCGTGATGTCCATTAACTGCTTCTCGTCCTTAATCTCCTTGTAAGTGCCATGAGACGAGTTTTGCATCATCTTGGCACGGGAGACTTCGGCGTGGAGTTGCTCGAGGCGTTTCTCGCGGTGGGCGGAGAAGGCCCCTGAGTCGTCGTCTTCCAGCTCTGCGATGAGGGCATCTTCATCGTCGGAGTCTGTTGGCTGGTGCCGGTCGAGCACTTTGGCTACGGCGGCATCGAGAGAAGGCATGGCTTGGCGAGGTTGTCTGTAGCCTTTGATACATGGTTTTGATTGAAGACGCGTGCCACGGAAATCTGCGACGCGTAAGCTTCGTCGGACCGTGCCGGATCTTCTCGGTTTCAGGAGCCACAGGGCTTCGGAGTATCCCAAGGACGAGCACGAATATACATGTTCGACACGGTTAGAGGCAATTCGTCGAGACGGATCACCATCCGTCCCCTTATCGGCGCCGCTGTCATGCCACGGCACGTTCAATGGTTGTGGCAAGCCACGTGAGGGGCGAGGAACACCGAGGCATGTAGATCGCGGTGACAAAGTCAAATGGTTGGGTGCATAAAGTTATATTTACCACTCCCGAACCCTGCGTCGCTCGTTGTGAGGAAGAAGATCGAGTCTCATATCACTGCCAGTCTCCTTCGTCCCATAGCGCATCTGCGCAAGAAGTGAACCCAACATTACCACCTTCATCGGCGTCAAGTCGTCTTTCGCGCGGCATCCTCGACTCCAGCAATCGCAGTGGACCAAAGCCCCCCTTGCACCCCCGGCTTCCCCCGCGAAACCTCCCAGGAAACAGCCACACCCCTTTGCGAATATGAGCAGCAGCAACGAAGAACCGAAGCGCGACCTCACAATCGAGCTGGGCGACAAGCAGGACAACGGCTCGTACGAGCCACCACGACAAGCACCCATGGCCCCTCCAGCGACTTCAGTCGCGAACAGCCCTCCCATCTCGATTCTGGCGTACTGCGGGAGCAGTATATTGATGACTGTTACGAACAAAATTGTGCTCACTGGGACGTTCAATTTGAACTTCTTCCTGCTGGCTGTGCAGGTGGGTTGCCATGCGTAGCAGGGGAAGTACGGGCAGGACAGTACTGACCGACAGCGCAGAGCATAGTATGCATCATCGCGATCCAAACCCTCAAACTCATGGGCATAGCGCAGTTCCGCGATTTCAACACAGACGAAGCACGAAAATGGTTTCCCATCTCGCTCCTCCTGATTGGCATGATCTACACTGGAAGCAAGGCACTACAATTCCTCAGCATACCCGTCTACACGATCTTCAAGAATTTGACCATCATTCTCATTGCCTATGGCGAGGTGATCTGGTTCGGCGGCTCAGTTACGAGCATGACACTGCTCAGCTTTGGGCTTATGGTGGTCAGCTCGCTCATTGCGGCGTGGGCGGACATTCAGCATGCTCTTACAGGCTCCGGCGAGGCATTGACTGGCGAGGCGGCGGAGAAACTCTCGACGCTGAATGCGGGATACCTCTGGATGCTGTGCAACTGCTTCTGCTCTGCGGCGTATGTGCTAGGCATGCGCAAGCGGATAAAGCTCACGAACTTTAAGGATTTTGACAGTGAGTTCCGCGCGTGGAAAGTACATCTCCACTCGTTGCGATGTGCTGACAAGGATTTTCTAGCAATGTACTACAACAACCTCCTCTCCATCCCTGTCCTCCTCCTCTGCTCCCTTTTCCTCGAGAACTGGTCCGCTCCGAACATCGCTATAAACTTCCCCGCCGGCCACGAAGCGAAAGTCTTCGCCATCATGGTCATCTCAGGCCTCTCCTCGGTCTTCATCTCCTACTCCTCCGCCTGGTGCGTCCGCGTCACATCCTCGACGACCTACTCCATGGTCGGAGCGCTGAATAAATTGCCAATCGCTCTGAGTGGGCTGATATTCTTCGATGCGCCGGCGACTTTCGCTAGTGTGGGTGCAATATTTGTGGGCTTTGTTAGTGGAGTTGTGTATGCTGTGGCGAAGATGTGGCAGAGTAAGAACAAGGCGCAGACGGCCGGGGTGTTGCCAACTACGAGTGCGAGTGTGCAGAGCATGAGGGATTCGTTGAAGCAATGAGAAGATGATAGGAGATGAGACTTTGGCATGGAGACAGAAATTGTTCTGTGCAGTGGGATTGTTAAAATGGACAGCTACGCAGGGCAGCGTTGTGGGCTCGCTGAGTGCCCTTCGGGCCTGGAAATAGAGACATGGCGTTCACGGCAAGGGATCGGGACGTCTTCTGCAGGTATAGCGCTTGTATACTTTACATACTCCATGGACACAAAACGTTGTTTTGTAACCGACGATTTGATCGTCGAGTATCAAAAGGCCTCAGGTGTCAAGGCAAGATTTTACGCGCGCCCAATTGTCCGCCGGTTCCCGACACGCCACATCACTATCGGTCAACCCTGCTTTTCCAAATGGAATTTGACGTTGGAGGCTACGGATCCTCCTGCACGACCGTGAACAAGACATGCACATCTTGCTCTTACCTTAGCTTCGAGAAGCTTATGTATCTCTAATCTTCCGATGGGTACGGTATCTTTCCTTCTTTTAAGCCTTTCGTCATGTCGTCGCGTCGTTCTGAAGTTGTGTATGAGGAGCGGCGTACTGATAGCAGTGATCGGGGCGGCAGACGGAGAGAGGATAGGTATGAGGTAATTGAGAGGGAGAGGGAGACGGTGTCGCCGAGACGGCGGAGGGTGCAAGAGATCTCGTATGAGGAATTGGAAGCTGTTCGGAATCGCGCTATGGCGTTGGTGACGAGACCGAGATCGTTATCCCGCGAACGGAATGACAGACTCGACGTTCCCCGAGAACGCAGCTACGATAACGACCAGGATGATAACGACAACTACTACGCCGTCCGCCGCGTTGTAACTCGCGGCCCCGGACCTCTAGGAGAACGACGCAGCCACGACCTCACCCGCTATCGGGACCCTCCTCGCTCTCGCACCCGCAGCTCAAGCTCCTCCTCCAGCCGGCACCGCCATCACCGACGACACCGCTCTCACAGTTATCGACCAGCTGAGAAAGTCGTCGACGAAGACACCGGCAGCGTGCTCTGGTACTCCGGCCGCCCGCGCCGGGAGGGCAACTTTTTCGAGAAAAATTTCGACTCCTCTTACGATTGGCTTATAGCTGGTGTGGCGGGGGCGGCTATCGGCTCGATTACTGCTGCGAGGTTTGTGACGCCGAAGCATGAGGGCTTGGAGGGGGAGAAGAGGGAACGGACGAGGAATGCGGTGTTGGGGGCTGTGGTTGGGGCGGGGTTGTTTAATGTGAGTTGTGTCTGATTTAGGTTTGAGAGGGTTCTTGTATGGGTGTACTGACGCGGTGGACAGGCTGGAGAGAATTGGTTCCGTGTTTACACTGAGGAGAAAGAGGAGAGAATCGAGAAGCGAGAGAAGCGGGAGGAGTTGAGGGAGCGGCGGTAGTGTGGCCGCTCTCCCTGCTTTCTATCCGAATGTCCATCCCTCTGTTCAGCTCTCTGGGCACATGTGTGCCGTTACGACTTTCATGACTTTCTCTAGGGTCTTCCAGCGTTTCGTACTGCATTCCTACAACTCCGACTTCTCAGTCAACTCTATCCCATACTGCTCCTTCAGCTTGATCCGTATCGGCTCACTCAGCTCTGGCGTCACAGGTGCGAGCACACCGCGATCCTTGATCTCGCCATCCAACACCATCTTGACGGCCACAGCGCAGGGCACACCCACCAACTTCGCCATGGCGCTGTACCCTCCGCTGCCCTCAGGCTCACCATACTCGACCAGTGTGCTCGTCCGTGTCTCTTTCTTCCCATCCGCCCACTCGATGAAGAACTTGTGCTGCAACATCACCATGTCCCTCTCACCCTTCTCGTATTGCATCTTCTTTTCCAGACTCGCGCAGAGAACGTCTAGGGGTGTGCTGCGAGGCTCGATGCGCTCGGTGGAGCTAAAGACGCCGATCCACCGCAGCCCAGCGATGATCTGGTTGCGCTCTTCCTCGTCCTTGAAGGATGTCTTGCCAGCTACGGCGAGTACAAGATCTGCCTCGCTGTGACTGCTCGCGCCGAGGATCTTGGCGAAGGCTTCGGCCCATGTTGGAGGTTCGGTCGAGGTCTTCTTGAGGATGTCGATCTCGTCTGTGCTGAGGAAGCCGAGATCGGTGAGTTTCTGAATGAAGGCTGGAGCGCCTTGGTAGCGTAGTGTGCCGCGGATGAGGAGCTGTGCTTCGGGGATGTTGTAGCGCTCACGGAAGGGTGTGCTGTCGCGGTTGGGGTAGGCTTCGAAGGCGTAGCCGGGGTAGATGCGGTAGGGCTTTGCGGTGGACATGAGTTCTGAGCCAGGAGTCGTCTTCTTCTCGCCGTTCTCGTAGTAGACACCGGTATTGCGGGCTGCGAGGAGCACGCCACGAGGTGACCAGGAGAACTTGTAGCCGAGAGGGTTGTCGCTGTTCTCCGGTGCTGGGAGACCGCCACAGTAAGAAAGGAAGCCGGTGATCTTGCCACCTGCTTCATGAACTTCGGAGATGGTCTTGACGGCGTAAAGGTGGTCGATTCCGGGATCTAGACCGATCTCGTTGAAGCATGTGATGCCTGCGTTGATGCAGTCTTGGTTCAGCGCACGCATCTCGTCCGAGACATAAGAAGTCGTGACGACGTGCTTCTTCATCTTGATCGCGGCCTTGATGACTGTAGCATGGAATGTGTAGGGAATCAGAGAGATCACGAGATCGTTCTTCTCAATCTCCTTCTCGAGGGCCTCCAGGTCGTTGACATCCAGAGAGATCGGGGTGGCATGGCTAAGTCCTTCGGAGAGTTTCTGTGCGCTTGCGAGAGTGCGGCATGCTAGATTGATTGTCAGACGCAGTACTTCTGTGGGCGTGATTCAATGGATCTGGTCGTACCGACTGTGATGTTTACGCCGAGTTTGTCCAACTCAACTGCTGTTGGCCTTGTGACAAAGCCTGCTCCGAGAAGGAGCACATATTGGCCTCGCTTGCTGGTCAATATCGTATCCATTTTGAGGATTGATTGTGGTTGAGTAAGTTGATGTGACAATTGCCCGTGCAATCAGAACATACTGCAGAGTCAGAGGTTCAAAAAATGTCCCTCCACCTGCAATTGCCCCGCGAGACGTCACGAGCGCCACAAGGGACGTCGATTCTTGCCAAGATTTCACTTCTGCGCCACACAGCAAACTGGACACGTCTAAGTTCGCGTTCACTGTCAAAGCAATGCGTCCTTGACACTGTCAACCACCAGATCAGCCTTCGAGCTGCACCTTCACCGTCAGGATGTCAGCCATGGATATGTTCTGGGCGATGCCGCCTGTGACGAGGTCAGTGACTATAGTTCTGTCCTATCAACACCGCACTCACGCGTACTGATGCTGATCTGTAGGACCCTCATAGCAGCTGCCGTCGGACTGTCATGGCCGGCGCACTTGATCGACATGCCAGACCCATACTACCTCTACTTCCTGGACTACAAGGTCTTGACGCTCAAGGCGTTGCCTGAGCTCTGGCGTCTGGTGACTCCATTCCTTCTCACAGGACCCAAATTGAGCTTGATCTTGGACCCGTACTTCCTGTACCAGTACGGGAGTGAGCTCGAAATACGTTCGTCTCGCTTCTCCGACCCGGGCGACTTTCTTGTCTACCTGGTCTTCATCTCGGTCGTCATCCTGGTGAGTCCGTCCATTAGTTGAACAGCAGCTTCATAGCCTTTTATTCTTTCTGTCACTGCATTACAACCTCGCAATACTGCCCGGCCGACTGCCTCTTAGTCGTGATCGGTTCCAAAGATTGAGGGAGATCACCCTCGCATCTTGTGGGCGTCCGTCATTCGCAAATAATATAGGGCGTCTGTGGGGTGTGGGATCGGTGGGAAGCCGCATTGAGATTGCTGCTTTTCTGAAATTGTGATTAGTTGTGGTTTATGGCCCCTACATTTCTCGAGATCAATGTCGACTGCATATCGCGCCATATGTACAGAAGTCACTGACGCTTCTGCAGGTCGTGTGTGGCTACTTCATGGGTGGCATCATGTTCATGAGTCCGCTTACTCTGGCACTCGCATACACGTACGCACAAGAGAACCCACAGAGGCAGCTCAGCTATTTCGTCGTCACTTTCTCGGCGAAGTACCTTCCATATTGCATGCTCGCGATGACGTTCCTGATGGCATCTCCCGAAGCAGCGTTTGTGCAGTCATCAGGACTGATCGCAGCGCATATGTACGAATTCCTTGCGAAGATCTGGCCCGAGTACGGAGGAGGCCGATCTATCATCTCCACGCCAATTACGGTGCGAAGGTGGTTCGAGACGCCCGGTGGAACGGCTGCAGCAAGACCTTACGGCACTGCGATCAGTGGAAATACCACGACGGTGCCTCAACGGGCAACGGGGAGCGGAGGGAGTTGGACTAGTGGCGCGGCAGCAGCATGGAATGCCCGTGGCTCAGGCAGACGGCTCGGCGACTAGGCATGTCTATCACATTTCACACGTTCTTCCATTTGCACGCTCGTCAGGACTACTATACGTCCGCGCAGATACGAGTGGAGCATCGATCCTGTGCTCGTAGCCTCGCTAGAAGCTGCGTACGAACTCCCGTCGGCTCTCTTGAGGCAGAGGCATTCATTTGTCAAGACAAAGGTATGTTTCTTTGTGATCTTCCCACCTCATGTTACTTGCTCTAAAGAAAGTCTTTTACTCGACAAAGGATCTCGTCCACACAATGGCCTTGGTCAAGAGCCATGACCACGATATTCACACTGCCTTGTCGAGTAACATTTGCGACCTGGGAACCGTTGACCTTGACACGACAAACACGCTAAGCCCTTGACATCATCCATTTCACAAACACAACTCCGCAGGATCGGACACGATGGTCAACATGAAGCTGAAGGTCCCGAAAATCCCTGGTGGATGGCCCTCGGACACAGAAGCAAGCTCAGAAGAGTCAAGGATCCCCACGCTACCACCTACCGAGAGGAAGCCCAAGCGTCAGGGTATTAGCGACATGGCACCTCACTCTCGCCCAGCGAAGAAGATCCGAGTCCAAAGTAAGGCCTCGCGCGTGCTGACAGCCCTGAAGAGGCCCGCTAATATGTTGAAGAGACGGCCGATTGCGACCAGGCCGGCTCAGGCCAGACCAGCTGCGACGCAGCCAGTCGTTGCTAAGCCAATTGTGGTCGTGATCAAGCCCACTGCGGTGGTAGCTAAGCCAGGCGCAGCTCCGCCACAGCCCAAGCCTATCCCACAAGATGAGCCCACTGAAAGTTCAGAACCCGCCCCAAAGCCTGTACCACAACGAAAGCCTTCTGCGGCGGCCGTAAAGACTCGTCTCACGCCAGCAGGCTATGTTGACGCGACTATCGAGCTACCGAAAATCATCATGATCGAAACTGAGGGTTGCAAGATACTTTCCAGGGAGCCCTACGACGTGACTGGTCTGATCGCGAACGAGTATGAGCCCTTGCATGAACTCGGATCTTCTGGAGAGGGCTGCGTTGAGTTGGCTAAACCATATAGCGGCAGTGGCCCAACTGTCGCGGTCAAGGGATTCCATGACAAGGTTAAGAGGATTTGCGTCTCCCACTTTCCAAACGAGGTGAAGACTATGTTCGGCCGAGTTGGAGTCCATCCAAATATCATCAAGGCTTTCCAAGCAGACATTTACACCGACCTTGACTGCTGCATGACGTTGGAGTTTTGCGAATTGGGCGATCTGACTGACAGGCTGAAGTACTTCTCAAGGTTGCAGATCGCCACGCCGGTGATCTTCTCCTTGCACCTCACCATTCAACTCGCTGAAGCGCTTGCCTTCATACACAATGGCTTGACGTATGGAAGACGCGATTATGAACAGAATACAGCACTGCATCCGCTCATCCACGGCGACTTGAAGCCCGACAACATCCTTCTCCGACGCGACGATATGAACTACGGCATGCCAACTTTTGTGCTTGCTGACTTCGGTCTAGCAGCGCCAGCTAGCAAGCCTCATTCTTGTTCTGGCACGCCCGGCTGGTACGCACCCGAGGTGAGAGCTGCTTTCGAGGGCCTGAAAGCACCTCCAATGACGGTGAGGAGTGACGTGTACACCTACGGTATGGTAATATTCAACGCCATCACCAGGAGACGTTGGCAGACTGGCGCGAAACCACAGACACTCAGACTGCCGGCCCCGTACGAGAGGGTCAATCTTGAGAAGGAGCTTAAGTGGTGTCTTGCGCTCAACTTCACTGATCGTCCAGCCATGCATGGTGGGTCTAATGGTATCCTGCCGTTCGTGTTGAGGCTAAGAAAGGAGCGCGAAGCAATTTTCAAGAGGGATGGTCCGCTTGACAAGATGCTGTGGGGGCGGAAGAAGAAGGCTAAGAAAGTTGAAGAGAAGCCTGATCAGGATATCGATTTGGATATAGAGTAGTGCGGCCCAAGGTAAGTGAGGTAAGTGCAGCAGTTTCCTTTCCCCTACTTCACAAAGTCCGTCGAATTACTTCTATCCTCGCACCTCTTCCCCTCTAGTAATCATGCACATTTCCTCGAATTTGCTTCCATGAAAGAGGACCTCCGCGTTCGCGATGAGCTCATTTCCCCAGATACGGCGCCTTGTCGCATGGGCATTCGATGTTTGAATCGAGATAAGATCATGTCCATCTAGGAGATCGATCCAGAGAACGTGGGACGATACGAAGTGTTGACTGCATGGGTTCCTTCATTCCAGACAGCGAGTGCCGGCAAAAAGCTGTAGCGCAGTCACTACTCACTAGTAGCGTGGTATCTACGGGCTTTCGGAAGAGCACATGAAGAGGTACTTTACGAGAATGCACTTAGAACTCAGTGGCACAAAGTCCTCCGCTCTGCAAGCTACTGATCCAAAGCAGCACGTCTGACACGCTGACTCCCTCACGGCACCTCGAGGCTTGGGTATGCAGTGCCATCGGTCAGCCACCAGACCTATTGCACAAAGGCAAGCTGTGTCTAAGAGAGTCGGCTTTGTACCGCTTTGTCAAGCTGAGCGTTGTCAGTGGATATGACAAGAACCGCCTTGTTATGTGCAAGATTGCATTGCGGCTTGCTCCTCGGTGGGAGTCTTCTGCCTGGACTCGACCACCCGGCTGATCTGCAACACACGAACGATAATGAGCTGAGGCCCTGCAGTGTTGACCACTGCAATCATTTTCTCAACAGAAACTCTACGAAATTCAAAGATCTGAGTCAACATGCTACAAGCGACCATAAAGGGATTTGAGAGCGCGCTCTCCGTCCTTACACCAAAGCCCGATGGGACACAGTTGAGATCGATCAAGGCTACAAGCGCCCCCAAAGTCGATGCCCAGGGCGAGCCTGTGGCGGACTGGATTCCGGCAGACAAGTATACCCTCGTGAAAGCGCTACAATCCGGCGCCGAAGCAAGTACATCACTAACAGCATCGGCAACGACAGGTCGAGTCTTCGTTGTCAAGAAGTTCAGCGCATACTACGACGAGTGGACGGAGGATGGAAAGGTCCAGGCTCATGGACCGCTACCCAACGAAGCCGCAGTGCTACTGGAGAAGATCACACCGCACAAGAGCATTCTCAACGCGCTTGGCGCAGACTTCGTGTGCATCTACAAGGGCATGCACTGTAATCTGTACACGGATTTCTGCGATGCCGGGGACCTGGCGGCTCAGATCTCGCATACGCATAAGCAGAGAGGCATTGCTCCGGAAGTATTCATCCTGCATCTCTTTGTCAGCCTTGCTGATGCAATTGCTTATATCCATACAGGCATTATCTGGGATGCTGGCAACAAACGACACCGTCAGATCTCGGACCACAAGGGCTACTTGCACGGCGATGTAAAGCCCGGCAACACGTTCTTGCAGTGGACAAAAGACCAGCCTCTGCCTAGAGTCGTCCCTGGAGATTTTGGGATGGCCCAACCACAATCGAACGCCCGCGGTATCTTTGGCACAAGAGTGTTCTTCAGTCCGGAGCAGACCAAAGCTCACGATGCCTCGCGTGAACCTCCCGAAGCTCGGAAAGAGATGCGCAAAACCTTGGGCGTCACAACCCAAAAGTCGGACGTCTACGCTCTCGCGCAGACAATCATAGATGCCATGACGTACGACCTACACGAAATTGGTGCTGATCCTTATACCGAGCCTGTAACGCATGATGACAAGAAGGGTTGGCAGGGTGTTTTTCTGCCGAAGAGCTTCGAAGTGGTCGCGTTGAAGGGAGCGCTGCAGAGGTGTCTGGTGGCTGACTCAGCGAAGCGCTGTAATCTACATGAATACTCTGCGGATGGGCTGCAGGGTACCATTGGGGTGCTAAGAGCGGAGAGGGATCGAAAGCTGGAAGAGGCTGAAAATATCCCGAGGGAGTTCTGGAGGCACCCGAGGGAGGTCGTGGAGATGGACAACGAGTTCTTGCTTGTGCCGGCCAAGAGCGAAGAGTTTCAAGCCGTGGGTAAGGATGATGGGGACATGCTGAGATAGAGACAGGGTCAGTTGGACGCAGGTAAGTCATTCCGTATCTCATATCTCGTTCTTTCAATACAAGCGCAATGCTTCATCCACAGCAAGTTCAGCATCCCTCTCATGTATATACTCTCGAAGAGCTGGGTATCATACGTGCCTATCATCCCACCATCCCAGTCCAATCTATTTCCTTGCAAACTTACTCACTACTTGCCACCCGATTCTAAGCACCAGTGCAGCCGTGCTCACCGGAGCAAACATCTGAAGGAACTCCAAGGGCGAGCGCGGCGCGACCTCAGTGGTTATATAAGCGGTCTTGAACTCATCCTTCGGCCCACCTTCGATGTTCACGGCCTCAGCGTGTGCAGGGAACTTGCCCGTCTGCCTGAAGGCTTCGAGCAGATCGTCCTTCTCGTGCCATCGAGCAACGATCCACTCGTACATAGCCTTCGAGTCGTCGATCGGCATGTCCTTGATGGCGAAACGTCGCCAGTGCATATTGACTGACTTTGGAGGTCGACCCTGGAAGTATACTGATCGTAGCGTGAAGATGTCCTGGCCGTATTGTCCGGCGGGAATGCCTTCGTATGCTATTGTGCAGTCGTAGACGTAATCTACTGTGTTGCGTAGTTCCTGTAGGCAGAACTGTAGACCTGTTGAGCGAGGCAGTATTTGGTGCCTGACGTCTGGTATGCCAGCTTTCTTTGCGAAAGCTGCGGATGAAGCTCGCGTGTTCGCACTGAGGTTCGTGCCTTCGGGAAAGAGCAGTAGCCACATCGGATCGTACTGCGAAGCACCCTGCGAGCCTGAGAGGGGACCAGAGTGGCGTGTGTTCAGCTTGCTCAGACGATACCGGAGACGGGCATGATCTTGATCCCACTTCCGTGCCATGAAGATGAAGCTATAGAACTGCATTGCAGGACCAATGATGGGCACCCATTTCAGGCTCTGCTTCAGAATAATATAGACATGCCCGTGAACGGGTGGTATGTTGGTGTAGGACGTCCACCAGAGATACAGCCAGTCTGTGTAAAGTTGGTGGTTTGAGATCAGCACGATCCTTTCAGGGAAGTCTACACGTAGCGAGCCGTCTGCTGCCTGATGGAGCTGCCCTGCTACGGACTTGTCGCCGCTGACTCTGACAAGCGTCGGACTCCACCACTGGGTCATTGTAGTGATCAACAGGCCAAAGTACTGCTTCGTCAACGCCATGTAGGCGTAAAACCAATCTGCGCTGAAGAGGTAGAGCGGCCATCCCAGAATTTGGCCACCGTGTATGCATATTGCTGAGCCGAAGAAGTAGAGACCAAAGAGGAAGATTCGTAGAGCTTGCGTTGGCAAGCCATATTGTGGTGGACCCATGGGGTGTGCTGGGTCTGGTTGAGGTGGGTTTCCAGTTCCGTTCGGGATGTCCAGCTTGACTTTTGGTGGAGGGAAGCGAAGCCTCTGACCTTCGGTATTCATTTGAGGCATCTTGTATTGCTCAGCTCCTGGTACTCGGTGCGATCCGGTCCAGAAGTTCCTTCAGGCAGACGCCAAATTCATGCACCGCGGACAATCTGTAGGCAAGACAGTGCTTGGTGAGTAAGCAAGTAAATGACTTTCACCCACCCTCTGTTGATTTGGTCTGAGATTTTGTTTGACTCTGAAGGTCGAAAGAGCCATTTGTTCACACCGCCTCAGACAAAGTCTATCTCGTGCCTGCTGACACTGATCGCCTGGTGTTTGGCTGACGTCGATGTTGGGGGATCTCGCATCAGATCACTCCGTTAACTCCGGCTTTTGTATGAACAGTGTGTCGTCAATCATCATCACTCGATATCCATCTCATCAACATTGTGCGACCTTACGATGGGAGCATGACACGCGTATGGCGATGCTTGCGCAGCATAGAGCCTGCGATAGCGACGCGATGCTTTACCAGCACAGTCCGAAGACGTGAGGTCCGCAGGTTGGCGGAACTGCCACCACGTCTCAATCCTGGGTTCAGAGGTAGGAAGACAGCGTGTACTAGTGGAATGACTGGAAGCTGACAGGGCGTCAGAAACTAGCAGTCATGATCTGCTCGCCCTGCAGTGGCCCAGCCCACCACGCAATGTCCTCCTGGTCCCGAAGACGGATGACACGCCTGTACTTGCCGCACTGATTGAGTACGCGAGTCACATACACTCCGCCTACCCGGACGTGTCTTTGTGCTTTGAGCCTACGGTGGCAAGCGAGATCGAGAGCGAGCTGGGCTTTGATATATACGCGCCGCAGCCGGACTGCAATACACACTACAATGACAAAATAGACTTGACCAGTACGTTGGGCGGAGACGGTACGATTCTGCATGCTGCCTCGCTGTTCGCTACGGCGAAGAGTGTGCCGCCTGTTTTGTCGTTCAGTATGGGCACACTCGGCTTTCTGGGGGAGTGGAAGTTCAGCGAGTACAAGCGTGCTTTTCGAGAGGTCTATGTGTCTGGTGCACCCTCGCCTTTACCGACAAATCTCGACGACAAGCAGACTGTCAGCGATGGTGGGAGTGGGCCCAAGGTCGTGGGCCAATCTGGCTGGTCGTCTGTGCGTGGCAAGACCATGGGTACGGCGCGTAGCTCTCGCATCCTCTTGCGCAACCGTCTGCGCGTTGGCATATTCTCCACCGAGGGCGAGCGAATGCCTCACGAATCACCGTTTGCGCACCAGGACAGCAGATGTGAAGACATCTTTGCCCTCAACGAAGTGCTGCTACATCGAGGAGCATTGCCACATCTTGCCCACATCACAATCCTCATTGGATCCGGACCTCAGCAGAAGGTCCTCACGACAGCTATTGCAGACGGGTTTCTCGTCAGCACACCCACAGGCAGTACAGCCTACTCACTGTCGAGCGGTGGGTCGATAGTCCACCCTCTCGTCTCCAGCATCCTTCTCACGCCGATTTGCCCACGGTCCTTGTCCTTCCGGCCCCTCGTATTACCTGCAAACACCCCGATCACACTCCGCATCGACTCCGAGAACCGGTCAAAGGAAGTCGAAGTGTCGATCGACGGCGTGAGGCGAAAGCAGGGACTGAGAGCAGGCATGGAAGTCAGGGTTGTTGGTGAGGAAGTGCGGACTGCTGGAGCGCCTGGATCGAGGGACTGGGTTGGCGGTGTGCCATCTATCGTCAGGAGTGGTGGAGCGGTGGATGGAGATGATCACTGGGTCGGAGGGTTGAATTCGTTGCTGAAGTTTAACTACCCATTCGGCGAACACGGGTAGCACTGTTTCTAGGGATACAATCCCCGAGACAAGTCACAGCACTCTTCTGATCACATCAATATCACAACGAATCTGTTGGTCGCCCACGTCAATTGTCTTGAGGCTTGATACGCTCCATATCGTATTGGCCTCGACGATAGCAGGGTACAGTAATAGTTGGCTTGCCCAGCCTGTCAGCCCTGAGAACAGCCAGTGGAGCCCGGGCCGCTCGGCACCCAGTTCGCCGTTTTCGAGCCTAACACCACTTCATCTCGCTTGATCACGCTATTGCCAGAGGAACCGTTTTCACGGGTGGCTGACATCGCGACACAAGGGGCAGATGGGCGAGTTGCGCACAGAAATCATCAGCCTTACACGAGGATGATGATGGTGTGTTCTCAAGTGGTTCATGACCAAGGGAGACAACGATCTCGCTCATGCGGCGCACAAAGGATAAGCTGCAGCCAACCTCAACTCCGCATTTGAAGATCTCGGATGCAGGTGCATGCACAGCCTATCACATCACCTTCGGAGAGTTCGTCTGAGTGATTTGCCGGCACGCAGGCGCTTGGCCCTCGGATCCCTGAGATTCACACAGGGACCAAGGAAGCCCAATGCTGACAATATTCTCGAAACAGACTGTGACTTCCGGTCAGTGGCTCCACCGCCGCGGGCAGTAGGCAACGCGTGTCGCGCAAGCTCCACGCTGCAATCTCGCGACGCGCAGAGAGTTCTTTGACTTCTCGGGTACTTTGCTTTGAGTTCGTGCATGCACCGTTGTGCTGTGTGGTTGGTCGTCAGGACCCTTCTCCGATGGTATACCCGCAGGACGCGGCTGGTGGTCCAACGGCGCGTGAACCCAGCCCTCTGCGCGCGCATTGGCGCCGGCAGTGGCATGTCGATAATGGTAAGGTCGATCTGTCGGTCAGACCACGAACGCGTTCCTTCCGTACCCTCCCTCACATGCATCTTCCTTGACTTCTGTCGGCTTCTTTGGACATTACGGATTAACTGGGGAAATCTCCGAAATCGAGTTTGATTGGAGTTGATGCGATAGCTCAAGGATCTGTGATGCGGGTGAAAGAAGAGGCGTTTCTCGGTCCTGTCTACACATGCGGCACGACGTTTCATAGGCGCGCAACATGTGGCTCTCGAATGTCACCACGACTCTAGTCACTGCGCTACTATGCGCGCAGGGCATCACAGGCAAGGAAGTCTGGCAACGGCGGCAGGGTACAACAAACGTAGATGCGACATCGACACAATCCGCAACGCAGACGACGACCGGAGGCACTTCTACCCAACCGAGTTCGCAGAGTAGCGGCTCCTCAGCTACAGACTCAAGTGCAGCAAGCGCAGCTTCGTCGAGCGCGCGATCGACCGGCGATGCTATTTCGACTTCGGCGCCGAGCACTGCAAGCGATATCGCTAGCTCGAGCGCGCTGTTCCAGTCGACATCGCTTGCATCATCGGCATCGACCGCAACACCCACAGATGCCGTGGCGGCGAACGCGACCACTGCGGCTGGAGACCAATTGCCCATCGAGCCGAAGATCACGCCAGCTATAGGACTCGCAGGAGCTTTCCTGATCTTGGCTGGTGTGGCGCTCTGCTTGATCGGCATCAAGCATGACTGGCTCCAGGTCTTCCTCTCTACGGCCCTGCTGGCCAGTCTGGCGGTTACAGTCCTGATCATATATGTTATGAACCCGCCAGTGAGCGATGCAGTGCAGGGCGCCTACTTTGTCGCTGCGCTGTTGACGGGTGTGATCTTGGGATCAGTGTCAGTGGTTTTCAAAGAGATCACCGACGGGCTGGGTTGTCTACTTGGAGGGTTCTGCCTGGCAATGTGGCTGCTCGTGCTCACGCCTGGTGGAATCATCCAATCTACCGCTGGACGTGGCATACTAATTGGCGTTCTTTGCCTGGTCTGCTTCTCCCTGTCGTTCTCGCAGTACACTCGGACGTATGGCCTGATAGCTTGCACGGCATTCGCTGGAGCCATGATCACAATACTGGGAGTGGACTGCTTCAGCCGAGCTGGACTGAAGGAATTCTGGCTATACCTGTGGAGTAAGTGCAGATGAGTGAGACAGTAGTACAGGCAGCTGACCCGTTACAGATCTTAACGACTCCGAATTTCCGCTGAACACAAATACATACCCCATCACACGTGGTATACGGGTAGAGATAGCGTGTACCATAGTTGTCTTCCTCTTCGGCTTGATGTCACAATTCAGAATCTGGAAAGTCGTCAAGGAGCACCGGAGCAAGCGAGAGCTCGAGCGGATGCGTGATGAGGAGAGTCGAGACGAGCTCGAGCACGCTGTTGGCCGTGAAGTCGAAACCAACAATGAGCGAGACAGGAGGGAGTGGGAGGCGGTGTACGGCGAGAAATCGGTAGCACGCGCAAACACAGACTCCGGTGTAGGGTCGTCCGTTGTGACCTGCGACAAGAACGGCGAGACCGATGTCGATGCGATTGAGATGGCCGATGTGCCGCGGAGGCAGTCCAATCGATTCAGTAAGCGGCTATCAGGCATCGCTGGACTTCGTCAGAGTGGCAGTGCACATGTACAGCGACCCGCTGGCGAGTCGCGAGATGGTCTGATTGGTGAAGGGGACGGGATGGTTTCCCAACACTCGACCAAGCGCAACAGCATCGCGTCTGTAGCGACCCACGACCATGCATTTACCGCCAATTCTTCGACAGCCGGATTCGCACCAGGAGCGCCTTTGGTGGTGCCACTGCCATTCCGACTTCCTAATGAGACCGACGGAGAGCCTGTAGGCGAGGCCGAAGGATCGGTCAGATCGAGAGCAGTAGAAGAAAAAGCCACAGCGACGTCCGAGGCTGGTGCGCCCGTCGTGCAGCCGCTGTCTCTCCAGAGGCTCATCGAGCACAATCGCACTGCACCTGATGCGCGAGATGCTGACCGAGCGTCCTCAATAGCTGCGACTGCGGACGATCGACCAGATCTGGACGCGCTGTCAACTTACCGCCAATCAAAGGTGCCCTCACTGAATGGCGTTGCTTTCGATTCGGAAGGATTGATGCCAGCTCACTCAGCTGAGCGTGATGACCACTCGAGACGATCGTCTTGGCGTGCGGACGCCGGTGAAGCTTTAGAGGAGGACGACGATGACGAGGCACTCGAACGCCCTCCTACGGCCCTTGACGGCCCCATCTCACCGGTCGACATGGCAGTCCCGCGGCCACGCAAGCAGTCACTAGTTGCACCACATGGGTCCGACGCAAAGGAGCCGATATTGGCAGTCGGATCGGATAAGGCATCAGTATCGGCAAGCGCAGTAGATGAACTACCTCCGAAGTTCTCGAAGATCGCAATGACCTACCGTACAAACGAGTGGGCGAAGCACATCGCTGATGCCGACACGCCTGAGATTGAAGAAGCACCAGAGCAAGATCAGCCTGGTGTACAAGTCGATCACAGTGCGCCAGTGGAAGTTGCCAGACCTGTGGATGTAAAGGATCTCCAGCAGTCGACGGCCGTACCAGTACCGCCACCGACGCTTGCACGCAAGGATTCGGAGACACTAGGGAGGAAGCCGAGTAAGCTGAACAAGTACATGCCGAGCATGTCGCGAGCCTCATCTTCGCAAAGCATTACGCCGGTCTACGCCTTTAATCGCAGCGACTCGCAGATGTCCATCGATCGCCACGGCAGCTCAGCCAGCCTCTCGCGCGGCTCGAAGCTCGCCGGCCTCAGCATGCGCAACAGCTCCGCTCCACTACACAACCAGCCTGTGATTGAGTCGCCTATAGCTGAAGACCTTCTTGCAGCAAATGACCCGCACAACGTCCCGCGCTCGCCTTCAGCAATGAGCAGCGCTAACCTCCTGGAACAACGCAACGAGCGCCTTGTCCGTCGCACGACTTCGACATCCTTCAACGTCCTCGGCTCGTCCCCCCACGTCAACATCACGACACCTTCCGAGCCCGCACTCTCCCGCGGTCCGACACCAGATCTCCTTGGTCGTGTCGCCTCCCCTACAAACGAAGATGATTTGACTTTGAACCAACGCCGCTCCGCAGTCCGCCGAACTTCCAACCCGCTCTCACCACAACGCACCACGTCTGCATCGAACATCCACCCGCACTCCTCCGTCATCTACGACTCCCACCAGCCCAGCCGCCATACCTCGGTCAACCCCATAAAGCAGTCCGCACGCCTGTCGCAATGGCGGTCCTCGCTACAGCCCGCTCAGTCGCCGCAACAAGTACAGCAGGCGCACATAGCCGAGGAGCAAGCGCGGTTGCAGCTTCTCGAAGACAGGCGAGTTGCCGAGATGAGGGAAGCGAAGAAGCGAGAGGAGAGGGACAGGAGGGAGCGGGGAATGGACAGAGCTATGAGGAGTGGAGCGCTGCATGAGGCGCATCGGGAGGCTATGCGTAGGATGCAGAGGAAGGCTAACGAGAGTTGATGAAGGGCTGCTGGGACTGGATTCTCGAATCGCATGGGCGACGGTACTAAGGTGGCACGTATCTGGTGGTTTTCCACGGGTTCGGAACTTGAATGGGCCTCAGATTGTACAGGATGGGGCAGGTCGGAACCGAGGGTACTGGATGATATATGACAGGATCTGGCATAGAACTAAAAGGGGTGTGCGTAGTCAAAGCGTTGGAGATGGAAGAGGTGGCTGGAGTGGTATATCACAGAGAGCGCGATACCCTTCTGATTTTGCGATTGTAGGCGAGCTTGCGGTACATAATGTGTGATAATTCGTGAGACAAAGAATTGCTGCAGCTTAGACCAAAATGCATCTTGCGAATGCGCAGGTGAGCTGTCAGGCAAAGAAGGCAAAGACCCGATCGAATGGGACGCGCTAGCTCGATAACGATTATGCACCTCGATCTTCCAACATCATGCCTTGGCGAGGTCTGGACTGCAGCCGTCGATTGTGAAGTCACGGATCATGATATAGTGTAGACGACGCGGCAGGTGCAAACAGCAGGCGCATCGTGCTTTCACATGCTTTCATGTATAAGGTATATGCTGTGCTGAGGCTGCTGGGACTTCGCGCTGAGCAGACAACGTGAGCATGTGCACAAGAAAGCCTTGCCGTGCATCCTCACTACTGCCGCATCACTCACCAACCCACACCCTCAGTCGTGCCTTCCTCGTGATATCACCGGCGAAGGAATCGTTGTGCAAATAGGGTTTTAGCCAACACCAAGTCACCGCAGCGACACAAACATCTCCGCAATCGAAAGCCAACCGCCATCTTCCACGACTGACGACACCACCACCTATACTGCGCCTTGCGCGCGAACAAGAGCATGGCGTCCGGGGGACATCAGATGATTGAGAAAAGGCGCAGCGTAGAGGCCCACATCAAACAGCTGCTCAACCCCATATTGAAGGACATTTGCAAAGCCTATGGCCAGCAAGTATCGGGGACAAAGGCCATACTGCAGCAACGAGTGATCGATGGTAAGGCGATATCCCTCCCGATTGAATGGGAAGATGTGGGGTAGTCATCAGGCAACTGGTCGCGATCTCAGATTGCGATCCGACTTCACCACAGGTATATCGGACCATGGGCTGACATTCTGTGTATGCAGTGGCGGACAGCTTCGTGCAGAAGGGCGACCCCGTTGGACTGGATAAGCTGTACTACCGCGTCAGAAATCAGGGTGCTGCTCCGCCACCTGGAGCTTCCACATCGACCACCAGCGCATCGCACGGCATGGCGCCTGGTGGCGCAAGACCACCAGCAGCACGGAGTGAGTGAAGTATGATCGTTTACATGTACGAGAGCGCACTGACGACTGGACAGTGGAGTTCAAGGCCAGTCCATTCTACGAGTTCCAAGACGTCATACTCAGACAGCAAGATCTTCCAGGTAGATACGCCATTTCCTTCACCCCTTCTAGTGACCCACTTACGAGATGCTGAAGCAGGTGCAGAGATGCCGCAGAACCGACACACTGTTCGCGTGAATATTACGCTGTCAGACGAGCAAGCTCGGCGACTGAAGGAAGACTCCAGCATGAGACTACTCATCTACTGCGGTCAAACATCCGACATAGCCGCCTGGTCACGCCTCGACATCGCCTTCCCGAACCAGCTTGAGGTGAAGCTCAACAGCGATGATGTTAAGGGCAACTTCAAAGGGGCTGAAAAACAAGCCTGGTTCAACGAAGCCTGCAGACATCACCGACTGGGTGCGCAAGGTGGCAGGGTATGGAAATCAGCTGTCTATATGCTATGCACTGACTTCAAAACGCTACGCCTTCACGGTACATCTGGTCAAATCTCGGACTGCCGAGGAACTCACACAACGCATTAGGACCGCAAGAGTGATATCGAAGCAGAAGGTTATTGATGAGATGAAGCAGGCGAATGCTGACCCTGACATCGCGGCGATGAGTTCGAAGATGTCGCTCAAGGATCCTGTGTTGACGACGCGGATCAGGATACCCATTCGCTCGACAGTGTGTCATCACAATCAGTGCTTTGATGGAGGGTACTTCATGCTACTGCAGGAGCAAGCACCGACCTGGAGCTGCCCAATCTGCAGCAAGATGGTCAGCTTCGAGAGCTTGTGCGTGGACAAGTACTTTGAGGAGATCTTATCAACCACGGCGTCATCCATCGAGCAAGTCACCATTGAGCCAGACGGCACCTGGCGGGTGGAAGAAGACGACGAAGACAAGGGGAAGAGTAATCAAGCACGTGGCGAAAAGCGAGCATCATACGATGATGACTTCGACGATGATTCGATCATAAACTTGGACGACACCCCAAATGGACCAACCGCGAAACCCAACTTTCCGACCAGCTGGGGCGAGCCACCGTTCGGTCAGCCAAATCTAAACACCCCGCCACTGTCGTCTCGTGAGCCAAGCGTCGCCCAGTCTGTTGCCTCTGCCCAGCGAGTCGCGGGGCAGAAGAGACCATCGGCTGTGATCGACCTCACACTATCGGACGAAGATGAGCCGCCTCGACCTGCCAAGCGGGTCCAGACGAGCAATTCGGCGCCGCTACTAAGCTCACGATCGTACGCCACTTCCGCTCCAACTCCAGAACTGCCACGACCCTCGATCTTCGCGCAGCGCCCCGCTGAGCCCGCGCAACGATCTACGTCTACCTCCTCCTTCCATGCGCCACCCCAGCCACCCCGCACGCCTACCGGATTCAACGTCGACATGTCCATGTCGCCCCCCGCGCAACCCGGGACTTTCGGCGGACCCAGTCCTAGCTCCACGGCCTTCGGTGCGCCACCGAGACCTAGCGCTAGTCCAGGGAGGCAGGATAGTGAGGCGTACAATGGGTTTGCGGATCAGACGACGCCTCCGGCCATGGGATTCAGGCCTGCTTGGAATCCTGGGCGTGGGAGCGCTAGTGGACAGCAAGCGAATGGAGGGCTGAGATTGCCCTACAATGGATCGGGTGCTAGCGGTAGTGCGAGTGGGAGTGCGAGCGCGAGCAATGGCCAGGGGTGGCGGGAGAGGTATCCATGAGCTTGGTGCTCTGGGATTCATGATGAGATGCTATGTGTTTGGGAGCGGGAGTTTGGCATAGCGTAGTGGCGACGGCATGGCGTACGCTGAGCGAGCGGGCGAGTCACGATACTGATGCTGGGGAGCAACGGCGAACGAGTGTAGACATGTAGCGAAAGTACAGCAGCTGCTATGAGAACGATGATGCCTCTCGTGTGACAGCCGTGCTACAACAGACATCGATTATCATGCCTCGCTCATCGTTATCAGATCCTGCAGGGGAGTGAACTCCGCTGGCACGTTTCTCCAGGCGAAGAAGCTTAATCATTTATCTCAGCGAATCGGAAGTCGCATGGCAGACCCTGCATGGCGCTGCAGATGCAGGACCCACTTCAAATTGTGCTCGAAGTCGTACGGTTTTGTGTGGAGCTCGGTATGTTAATAAGCTCATACCTGGGAGGCGTTCACGGCGTTCTGGAGTCTTTCCTGTGCATATCGCATCAACTTGGGAGAATCGCGACACTAGGATCTTAAGATTGGTCTACAGCTTGTACCATTGGGAGAGACGACAAGTAACAGCGACAGCACGATCACACCTCACCGCAATCGCGGGCAGACCACATAGCATCTGGATAAGCTTGCGGGCAACCAATACCTGCACCATGGACGTCGTTCTCGAGCTTGCGGATACATTCTTCTTCGATCGACTCTACGCCACAGTCCTACCAAGTGCGCCAACCTCATTCTCGGTCTTCAATCCTGTCAGCACGTTGGCCGCTGGCTTTAAGGGCTACGATAATGAGACCTATGCACAACAGCTCGGCGGGCTGGGCGGGTCGAGGAGTACATGGCAGTTCGAGCCAGCGAGCCAATACTTGAGCGTACAACCGAGTCAATACGCATATCAGAGCCAATGGGATCGGGACAGCATATATCGCCAATTCGTGAGCTTGTATATGATCACATGGTGGGATCGCTCTTCCAAATCTAGACAACGACCTCTCAACTAACAGGAACCCCAGGCTCTTCGGCTCTCTAATCTACTTCACCTGCGCAACCCTAAGCTACATCTTCGTCTTCGACAAAACAACCTTCAACCACCCCAAATACCTCA
>KZ111147.1:849438-861850 GCA_002077045.2 Rachicladosporium sp. CCFEE 5018 | reverse complement strand
GGGGAAATCTCCGAAATCGAGTTTGATTGGAGTTGATGCGATAGCTCAAGGATCTGTGATGCGGGTGAAAGAAGAGGCGTTTCTCGGTCCTGTCTACACATGCGGCACGACGTTTCATAGGCGCGCAACATGTGGCTCTCGAATGTCACCACGACTCTAGTCACTGCGGTACTATGCGCGCAGGGCATCACAGGCAAGGAAGTCTGGCAACGGCGGCAGGGTACAACAAACGTAGATGCGACATCGACACAATCCGCAACGCAGACGACGACCGGAGGCACTTCTACCCAACCGAGTTCGCAGAGTAGCGGCTCCTCAGCTACAGACTCGAGTGCAGCAAGCGCAGCTTCGTCGAGCGCGCGATCGACCGGCGATGCTATTTCGACTTCGGCGCCGAGCACTGCAAGCGATATCGCTAGCTCGAGCGCGCTGTTCCAGTCGACATCGCTTGCATCATCGGCATCGACCGCAACACCCACAGATGCCGTGGCGGCGAACGCGACCACTGCGGCTGGAGACCAATTGCCCATCGAGCCGAAGATCACGCCAGCTATAGGACTCGCAGGAGCTTTCCTGATCTTGGCTGGTGTGGCGCTCTGCTTGATCGGCATCAAGCATGACTGGCTCCAGGTCTTCCTCTCTACGGCCCTGCTGGCCAGTCTGGCGGTTACAGTCCTGATCATATATGTTATGAACCCGCCAGTGAGCGATGCAGTGCAGGGCGCCTACTTTGTCGCTGCGCTGTTGACGGGTGTGATCTTGGGATCAGTGTCAGTGGTTTTCAAAGAGATCACCGACGGGCTGGGTTGTCTACTTGGAGGGTTCTGCCTGGCAATGTGGCTGCTCGTGCTCACGCCTGGTGGAATCATCCAATCTACCGCTGGACGTGGCATACTAATTGGCGTTCTTTGCCTGGTCTGCTTCTCCCTGTCGTTCTCGCAGTACACTCGGACGTATGGCCTGATAGCTTGCACGGCATTCGCTGGAGCCATGATCACAATACTGGGAGTGGACTGCTTCAGCCGAGCTGGACTGAAGGAATTCTGGCTATACCTGTGGAGTAAGTGCAGATGAGTGAGACAGTAGTACAGGCAGCTGACCCGTTACAGATCTTAACGACTCCGAATTTCCGCTGAACACAAATACATACCCCATCACACGTGGTATACGGGTAGAGATAGCGTGTACCATAGTTGTCTTCCTCTTCGGCTTGATGTCACAATTCAGAATCTGGAAAGTCGTCAAGGAGCACCGGAGCAAGCGAGAGCTCGAGCGGATGCGTGATGAGGAGAGTCGAGACGAGCTCGAGCACGCTGTTGGCCGTGAAGTCGAAACCAACAATGAGCGAGACAGGAGGGAGTGGGAGGCGGTGTACGGCGAGAAATCGGTAGCACGCGCAAACACAGACTCCGGTGTAGGGTCGTCCGTTGTGACCTGCGACAAGAACGGCGAGACCGATGTCGATGCGATTGAGATGGCCGATGTGCCGCGGAGGCAGTCCAATCGATTCAGTAAGCGGCTATCAGGCATCGCTGGACTTCGTCAGAGTGGCAGTGCACATGTACAGCGACCCGCTGGCGAGTCGCGAGATGGTCTGATTGGTGAAGGGGACGGGATGGTTTCCCAACACTCGACCAAGCGCAACAGCATCGCGTCTGTAGCGACCCACGACCATGCATTTACCGCCAATTCTTCGACAGCCGGATTCGCACCAGGAGCGCCTTTGGTGGTGCCACTGCCATTCCGACTTCCTAATGAGACCGACGGAGAGCCTGTAGGCGAGGCCGAAGGATCGGTCAGATCGAGAGCAGTAGAAGAAAAAGCCACAGCGACGTCCGAGGCTGGTGCGCCCGTCGTGCAGCCGCTGTCTCTCCAGAGGCTCATCGAGCACAATCGCACTGCACCTGATGCGCGAGATGCTGACCGAGCGTCCTCAATAGCTGCGACTGCGGACGATCGACCAGATCTGGACGCGCTGTCAACTTACCGCCAATCAAAGGTGCCCTCACTGAATGGCGTTGCTTTCGATTCGGAAGGATTGATGCCAGCTCACTCAGCTGAGCGTGATGACCACTCGAGACGATCGTCTTGGCGTGCGGACGCCGGTGAAGCTTTAGAGGAGGACGACGATGACGAGGCACTCGAACGCCCTCCTACGGCCCTTGACGGCCCCATCTCACCGGTCGACATGGCAGTCCCGCGGCCACGCAAGCAGTCACTAGTTGCACCACATGGGTCCGACGCAAAGGAGCCGATATTGGCAGTCGGATCGGATAAGGCATCAGTATCGGCAAGCGCAGTAGATGAACTACCTCCGAAGTTCTCGAAGATCGCAATGACCTACCGTACAAACGAGTGGGCGAAGCACATCGCTGATGCCGACACGCCTGAGATTGAAGAAGCACCAGAGCAAGATCAGCCTGGTGTACAAGTCGATCACAGTGCGCCAGTGGAAGTTGCCAGACCTGTGGATGTAAAGGATCTCCAGCAGTCGACGGCCGTACCAGTACCGCCACCGACGCTTGCACGCAAGGATTCGGAGACACTAGGGAGGAAGCCGAGTAAGCTGAACAAGTACATGCCGAGCATGTCGCGAGCCTCATCTTCGCAAAGCATTACGCCGGTCTACGCCTTTAATCGCAGCGACTCGCAGATGTCCATCGATCGCCACGGCAGCTCAGCCAGCCTCTCGCGCGGCTCGAAGCTCGCCGGCCTCAGCATGCGCAACAGCTCCGCTCCACTACACAACCAGCCTGTGATTGAGTCGCCTATAGCTGAAGACCTTCTTGCAGCAAATGACCCGCACAACGTCCCGCGCTCGCCTTCAGCAATGAGCAGCGCTAACCTCCTGGAACAACGCAACGAGCGCCTTGTCCGTCGCACGACTTCGACATCCTTCAACGTCCTCGGCTCGTCCCCCCACGTCAACATCACGACACCTTCCGAGCCCGCACTCTCCCGCGGTCCGACACCAGATCTCCTTGGTCGTGTCGCCTCCCCTACAAACGAAGATGATTTGACTTTGAACCAACGCCGCTCCGCAGTCCGCCGAACTTCCAACCCGCTCTCACCACAACGCACCACGTCTGCATCGAACATCCACCCGCACTCCTCCGTCATCTACGACTCCCACCAGCCCAGCCGCCATACCTCGGTCAACCCCATAAAGCAGTCCGCACGCCTGTCGCAATGGCGGTCCTCGCTACAGCCCGCTCAGTCGCCGCAACAAGTACAGCAGGCGCACATAGCCGAGGAGCAAGCGCGGTTGCAGCTTCTCGAAGACAGGCGAGTTGCCGAGATGAGGGAAGCGAAGAAGCGAGAGGAGAGGGACAGGAGGGAGCGGGGAATGGACAGAGCTATGAGGAGTGGAGCGCTGCATGAGGCGCATCGGGAGGCTATGCGTAGGATGCAGAGGAAGGCTAACGAGAGTTGATGAAGGGCTGCTGGGACTGGATTCTCGAATCGCATGGGCGACGGTACTAAGGTGGCACGTATCTGGTGGTTTTCCACGGGTTCGGAACTTGAATGGGCCTCAGATTGTACAGGATGGGGCAGGTCGGAACCGAGGGTACTGGATGATATATGACAGGATCTGGCATAGAACTAAAAGGGGTGTGCGTAGTCAAAGCGTTGGAGATGGAAGAGGTGGCTGGAGTGGTATATCACAGAGAGCGCGATACCCTTCTGATTTTGCGATTGTAGGCGAGCTTGCGGTACATAATGTGTGATAATTCGTGAGACAAAGAATTGCTGCAGCTTAGACCAAAATGCATCTTGCGAATGCGCAGGTGAGCTGTCAGGCAAAGAAGGCAAAGACCCGATCGAATGGGACGCGCTAGCTCGATAACGATTATGCACCTCGATCTTCCAACATCATGCCTTGGCGAGGTCTGGACTGCAGCCGTCGATTGTGAAGTCACGGATCATGATATAGTGTAGACGACGCGGCAGGTGCAAACAGCAGGCGCATCGTGCTTTCACATGCTTTCATGTATAAGGTATATGCTGTGCTGAGGCTGCTGGGACTTCGCGCTGAGCAGACAACGTGAGCATGTGCACAAGAAAGCCTTGCCGTGCATCCTCACTACTGCCGCATCACTCACCAACCCACACCCTCAGTCGTGCCTTCCTCGTGATATCACCGGCGAAGGAATCGTTGTGCAAATAGGGTTTTAGCCAACACCAAGTCACCGCAGCGACACAAACATCTCCGCAATCGAAAGCCAACCGCCATCTTCCACGACTGACGACACCACCACCTATACTGCGCCTTGCGCGCGAACAAGAGCATGGCGTCCGGGGGACATCAGATGATTGAGAAAAGGCGCAGCGTAGAGGCCCACATCAAACAGCTGCTCAACCCCATATTGAAGGACATTTGCAAAGCCTATGGCCAGCAAGTATCGGGGACAAAGGCCATACTGCAGCAACGAGTGATCGATGGTAAGGCGATATCCCTCCCGATTGAATGGGAAGATGTGGGGTAGTCATCAGGCAACTGGTCGCGATCTCAGATTGCGATCCGACTTCACCACAGGTATATCGGACCATGGGCTGACATTCTGTGTATGCAGTGGCGGACAGCTTCGTGCAGAAGGGCGACCCCGTTGGACTGGATAAGCTGTACTACCGCGTCAGAAATCAGGGTGCTGCTCCGCCACCTGGAGCTTCCACATCGACCACCAGCGCATCGCACGGCATGGCGCCTGGTGGCGCAAGACCACCAGCAGCACGGAGTGAGTGAAGTATGATCGTTTACATGTACGAGAGCGCACTGACGACTGGACAGTGGAGTTCAAGGCCAGTCCATTCTACGAGTTCCAAGACGTCATACTCAGACAGCAAGATCTTCCAGGTAGATACGCCATTTCCTTCACCCCTTCTAGTGACCCACTTACGAGATGCTGAAGCAGGTGCAGAGATGCCGCAGAACCGACACACTGTTCGCGTGAATATTACGCTGTCAGACGAGCAAGCTCGGCGACTGAAGGAAGACTCCAGCATGAGACTACTCATCTACTGCGGTCAAACATCCGACATAGCCGCCTGGTCACGCCTCGACATCGCCTTCCCGAACCAGCTTGAGGTGAAGCTCAACAGCGATGATGTTAAGGGCAACTTCAAAGGGGCTGAAAAACAAGCCTGGTTCAACGAAGCCTGCAGACATCACCGACTGGGTGCGCAAGGTGGCAGGGTATGGAAATCAGCTGTCTATATGCTATGCACTGACTTCAAAACGCTACGCCTTCACGGTACATCTGGTCAAATCTCGGACTGCCGAGGAACTCACACAACGCATTAGGACCGCAAGAGTGATATCGAAGCAGAAGGTTATTGATGAGATGAAGCAGGCGAATGCTGACCCTGACATCGCGGCGATGAGTTCGAAGATGTCGCTCAAGGATCCTGTGTTGACGACGCGGATCAGGATACCCATTCGCTCGACAGTGTGTCATCACAATCAGTGCTTTGATGGAGGGTA
Organism: Rachicladosporium sp. CCFEE 5018; assembly: GCA_002077045.2. Taxonomy (NCBI): domain Eukaryota; kingdom Fungi; phylum Ascomycota; class Dothideomycetes; order Cladosporiales; family Cladosporiaceae; genus Rachicladosporium; species Rachicladosporium sp. CCFEE 5018. The sequence continues at coordinate 856,368 of KZ111147.1, read as the reverse complement.
CTTCATGCTACTGCAGGAGCAAGCACCGACCTGGAGCTGCCCAATCTGCAGCAAGATGGTCAGCTTCGAGAGCTTGTGCGTGGACAAGTACTTTGAGGAGATCTTATCAACCACGGCGTCATCCATCGAGCAAGTCACCATTGAGCCAGACGGCACCTGGCGGGTGGAAGAAGACGACGAAGACAAGGGGAAGAGTAATCAAGCACGTGGCGAAAAGCGAGCATCATACGATGATGACTTCGACGATGATTCGATCATAAACTTGGACGACACCCCAAATGGACCAACCGCGAAACCCAACTTTCCGACCAGCTGGGGCGAGCCACCGTTCGGTCAGCCAAATCTAAACACCCCGCCACTGTCGTCTCGTGAGCCAAGCGTCGCCCAGTCTGTTGCCTCTGCCCAGCGAGTCGCGGGGCAGAAGAGACCATCGGCTGTGATCGACCTCACACTATCGGACGAAGATGAGCCGCCTCGACCTGCCAAGCGGGTCCAGACGAGCAATTCGGCGCCGCTACTAAGCTCACGATCGTACGCCACTTCCGCTCCAACTCCAGAACTGCCACGACCCTCGATCTTCGCGCAGCGCCCCGCTGAGCCCGCGCAACGATCTACGTCTACCTCCTCCTTCCATGCGCCACCCCAGCCACCCCGCACGCCTACCGGATTCAACGTCGACATGTCCATGTCGCCCCCCGCGCAACCCGGGACTTTCGGCGGACCCAGTCCTAGCTCCACGGCCTTCGGTGCGCCACCGAGACCTAGCGCTAGTCCAGGGAGGCAGGATAGTGAGGCGTACAATGGGTTTGCGGATCAGACGACGCCTCCGGCCATGGGATTCAGGCCTGCTTGGAATCCTGGGCGTGGGAGCGCTAGTGGACAGCAAGCGAATGGAGGGCTGAGATTGCCCTACAATGGATCGGGTGCTAGCGGTAGTGCGAGTGGGAGTGCGAGCGCGAGCAATGGCCAGGGGTGGCGGGAGAGGTATCCATGAGCTTGGTGCTCTGGGATTCATGATGAGATGCTATGTGTTTGGGAGCGGGAGTTTGGCATAGCGTAGTGGCGACGGCATGGCGTACGCTGAGCGAGCGGGCGAGTCACGATACTGATGCTGGGGAGCAACGGCGAACGAGTGTAGACATGTAGCGAAAGTACAGCAGCTGCTATGAGAACGATGATGCCTCTCGTGTGACAGCCGTGCTACAACAGACATCGATTATCATGCCTCGCTCATCGTTATCAGATCCTGCAGGGGAGTGAACTCCGCTGGCACGTTTCTCCAGGCGAAGAAGCTTAATCATTTATCTCAGCGAATCGGAAGTCGCATGGCAGACCCTGCATGGCGCTGCAGATGCAGGACCCACTTCAAATTGTGCTCGAAGTCGTACGGTTTTGTGTGGAGCTCGGTATGTTAATAAGCTCATACCTGGGAGGCGTTCACGGCGTTCTGGAGTCTTTCCTGTGCATATCGCATCAACTTGGGAGAATCGCGACACTAGGATCTTAAGATTGGTCTACAGCTTGTACCATTGGGAGAGACGACAAGTAACAGCGACAGCACGATCACACCTCACCGCAATCGCGGGCAGACCACATAGCATCTGGATAAGCTTGCGGGCAACCAATACCTGCACCATGGACGTCGTTCTCGAGCTTGCGGATACATTCTTCTTCGATCGACTCTACGCCACAGTCCTACCAAGTGCGCCAACCTCATTCTCGGTCTTCAATCCTGTCAGCACGTTGGCCGCTGGCTTTAAGGGCTACGATAATGAGACCTATGCACAACAGCTCGGCGGGCTGGGCGGGTCGAGGAGTACATGGCAGTTCGAGCCAGCGAGCCAATACTTGAGCGTACAACCGAGTCAATACGCATATCAGAGCCAATGGGATCGGGACAGCATATATCGCCAATTCGTGAGCTTGTATATGATCACATGGTGGGATCGCTCTTCCAAATCTAGACAACGACCTCTCAACTAACAGGAACCCCAGGCTCTTCGGCTCTCTAATCTACTTCACCTGCGCAACCCTAAGCTACATCTTCGTCTTCGACAAAACAACCTTCAACCACCCCAAATACCTCAAAAACCAGATCCGCCAAGAAATCTCCCAAACCGTCCGCTCAATCCCCATAATGGCCATCTTCACCGTCCCAGCCTTCGTAGCCGAAGTCCGCGGCCACTCGTTCCTCTACGACGCCATTTCAGCGCCAGGCTTCTCGCACCCGATCTTCGATGTTTTCGGCAAGAGCTGGACCTACATCCAATTCCCGTTCTTCCTGCTCTTCACGGACTTCCTGATCTACTGGATTCACCGCGGGCTGCACCATCCGATTCTGTATAAGAAGCTGCATAAGCCGCATCACAAGTGGATTATGCCTACGCCTTTTGCGTCGCATGCCTTCCACCCGCTCGATGGCTTCAGTCAGAGTGTGCCTTATCACCTCTTCCCGTTCCTCTTTCCGCTGCAGAAGTTCGCCAATATCGCGCTCTTCACTTTCATCCAGATCTGGACGGTCATGATCCATGATGGAGAGTATGTGGCCAACAGTCCGATCATCAACGGAGCGGCGTGCCATACGATGCACCATTTGTACTTCAACTACAACTACGGCCAGTTCACAACACTGTGGGACCGGCTTGGTGGGAGTTACAGGCAGCCTAACCCGGAGTTGTTCGCTAAGCAGACGACGTTCGGGCAGGATGAGTGGAGGCGGCAGGCGAAGGAGATGGAGAAGATGGTTGTGGAGGTCGAGGGTGGGGATGATAGGAGCTATGGCGAGGAGAAGAAGTTGAAGTGAGAGATCCGCAGGAGGATCGAGAGGGTAACATTCACATTAGCGGGCTGGAGGCAGTAGTCTGGCGTTTCATGGAGTACACAGTAGGGTACACATGGGTGGCGAAAAGCCGGGTATGATTATGCAGCAGCTCTGATGCTTGCGCTCAAGCCATCTTCCTAACACTGATCCTCGATCATTTCTCCTCATATCATGTCAACAGCTGGACCTTTCCTCAATTTGGCAATGCTTTCATGCGCCTGGCAACGCTTCCACAACCACTGACTTGGCGCGATGTGCCATCTAGTGTCGGCTCATCATATCCGCTCCAAAGCGGCACTGACGAAAGGGCCCTGAAATGCAGCGGAACGGCGTAAATTTTCGCTGTTGATGCAATGTCGACTTGCGCACTGGAGAGTCTCGAGGTTTCTAGGAGCAGGAGGGACACCATCGTCTTTCCCCCATCAACAAACCACGAGATACTTTGGTAATATCGAGTCAAGGCGAACCGTTCCGATGATTCACCCCAGAGCATCAGCCAACGCATCCTCAACTTTCTCCGCAATCCGCGCGTCCAGTCGCTGTGCAATGCGCTCCTCGATCCTTTGCTCTAGTCGCCCTTCGAAGCCCGTGACGATGCGTCTAAGTCGATCTGGCTGCTCCTCGTTGACATCAATCGCCTCGTCGCTCTCCATGCGCTGCCGCTTGATCGGCCGCACTCGCTCAATGGCGTCTCGACTCTGCTGCTCAAGAGCTTCCAGGCGCGCCTCGAGACTTTCGACGGCGGCGAGTCGGTTCTTGAGCTCCGCGGCCTCGTCCTTGAGAGCTGCGAGGTCGTCTTTTAGGCCGGCGCAGCCATCGCAAGTCGTGGCGTGGTCGTCTGCAGAAGCCGCTGGCGTCTCGAGCGCGGATCCTTGAGTGGTAGGCTCACAAGTCCGATGCTGGATAATACATCTCGCGCACCGCTGACTCAACGTCGCATCCAGTGCCCTCGCCTCGGAACTGAACATCTGACAACTCCAGTACTCATCCGGCTCGAGAGCTTTGATGCAAGCTACGCATGGCTCGCCGGTTTGAGAGGGCGTGCCTTCGTCCGTGAAGAGGATGCGGATGACGTTTCGCCATTGGCGCTGTGCGATTTTGTCGAGGCCGTCATAATGATCTTTCGTGCAATGATACCAGGCACCTGGGTCTTCGGCTAGTCGTGGGTGATGGCCGTTTGTGGTCATCCGTTGGGGGATTTTGTTTCGGATACGGGAGGCACTAGGTTGGTCTAGAGAAGCGGCTTTGCATTTGCTCATATCGTCGCCTAGAAGAGGTTGCCTTTTGCGATATGAACGGATGTCTTCGGTGGTTGGCGGCCGTATCCGATGGAAGTCATTCAGTGTACAGCTTCTTGCGCTAGAATTGCCAAAAAGTGGTTTGCAACACACTCCTCGCTGGATTGGTCGGGACGCACGTGCGAGTCAATGTAATGAAGTCTCTCTCGCCAATTGACCTGTGTTTGTTAGGCTGTGGCAGGCAAGTCCAGCCACACACCAGGTCCCACCCCCACACTTTGAAATACTTTATGAACGATAAGCTCTGATCCGAGCTCCGATAGCAACTCTAAATTTATCAATCTCTGTTGCATTTCGAGGCAGCCGCATCTCAAATAGTTACAGGTCTTGTACTCTGCAGTTCGGTATCACGAAATAGTCACCATGGCCAAAAGCGCGCGCTCCTCCGGTATCAAGAAGAACAACACGGCCCTGCGAAGGAAGGTCTTCGGTCCCGTTGAGAAAGCACGAAATGAGCGACTTTCCGCGAAGCTGCTCGCACTTGCACAGCAAGAGAAGCCACCAAGGCGCGAGATGGAAGTGGAGCAAGGTACTGATATCGAAAGCAATCGCAGTACTCCGTGGGCTAACAGTGCGCAGACGAGATACCACTAGACCCCAAAGCAGACCCCGACGCAATGGACGATGCAGATGGTGCGGCGCTCACAAAGACCACTACTCGGGAGACGAGGAGCAATTCACAGATCAAGAAAGCGAAAGAAGTGCGGAAAGGCAGGAACGACAAGCACAGGCATCGCAAAGTGACGGCCAATATTGCGTTTGCGAAGCATCCTAGTAAAGTGAAGAAGGGTGGGAAGCGATGAGGTGTTTGATGATGATGTTGATGGGCGATGCTAAGGAACCAGAGTGGATGACATGCGAGATGGCCACCGAGCTGGAAGTGTCTGATGCCCGCGGGTCTTGAAGATTGTCGGGACGAGATGTGCTGCGGGCGATGCAGGAAGTGAGGGCGATCATCAGCAAGCTGCTGGTTGGAGTCGCGGCTAGCCGATACGTTTGGGTGAAAGTACGGCAGAACGCCGTGAGCAGACTGTTTTAGCTGTCAAACGGCGGCAATGGGAATCGAGAACGTCACGGCAGGCGTGATCTGCTACATCGCAGAAATACGGTTCTGGGTGTTATAATCGTGTTGAGTGGCGTGGTACATATAATAGACTACACACTCAAGCTTAAGCTCAAGCTGTTAGCTCCAACCCCAAAGGTCCTTCAAGGCTTTCACTTTGCCCTCCGTGACAACGCCCGTGTCTCCCTCCACAGCACCGAGCAATTCGATCACCAGCTTTCTCTCCTCGTCAGTCTCCATGCACAGTCCTGCGGCATAGAGCGGCAGTGGCATCTCAACTCTAACGGCGGGATGTGGACGCCCGATCGCTATCCCCAAAATCTCGTACGCGTGCGCCAGAGCCTCTTGAGGTACAGGAGCGCTGAAATCTGGTACAGGTGGACTGAGCAGCAGCGTAATGCGCGCGAAGTGGTACAGGAGCATCGTCGCTGCCGTGAGAGGTATCGGATAAAACCTTTCCGTCAAAGTGGGTGAGATGTTGGAGGTGACCGAGGGCGTGAGACCACGCATCGGGCGTCGACGAAGCTGTGCGCATGGCTGGAAGACTGTGGGAAGGGTGTTGTGCCAGCTGTCAAGACTTGAGGATAGTGATTCGTGTATTGCCTGGCGGGCGGTTGGAGGTATGCTCGGAGTTGCTAGATAGTTCATAACCTGCAGTACGAGGTAGAGGAGAGTATGTGAGACCAGCTCCGTCGTTGTGGACTTGTAACCGGGATCCCTTTCGACCTTGTCAGGATGGTGGTACAACTCTCCCCACGTTGAGACTTCTAGACCGCAATCTTGCCACATGCTCACATCCTCTGTATTGAGTAGTGTGACGGTGTGGTTAGTGTACGCTGCTTGGCAGTCGGCTCGTGCGAAGTTCCAGAACGATGCTAGTCGACCGACGCTTTGGTCTGGTGGCTTCTGTGGTGTCTCTGCTGGAGGTCTTACGACGCTTAGTAGCGACTTCATGCCTGTGAGATGTCTAGCTTGTGTCAGTGCCCAGCCCGCAGATTATCGCATTGTATGTGCTTACTGTAGCCAACCCATCTCTATCGTGTCAAGCGACTCGTACAGTGTGAACATCGACACTGCCAATAGTAGGTCGTCGGAGCTTAACGACGTTCCTGTCGCAGTGATCGCTGGCGAAGGCGGATTGCTCAAACTTCCCGACAACTGCTGCAAGTATACTCTCGAGTAATGGATGGCCTTGTCGTAGTAGTTGGCAGCCTTGTAGTACCAGTCGATACTGCGTGCATCATCAATGATCTCCATCAACGCAGGCTTTTGGCATTGCGCGCTGGCAAACAGCTTCCGACCACCCATGCGACCAAGCTGCTTGGCAGCTACTGCTGCTATTGCGTTCTTCAGTAAGGCGTCACCCAGCGCTCTCAAGGGTACTAGGTGACTGAAGTGATTGTCGCAGTCATATAAGTCCATCCAAGGTCCAATGAACTCCGTGAAATGTCGTATCAGAAACGCTATTTCATGTTCGCGCTCGTCCGTGATGAGACCACTCGTGTGAAACTGGCTGTCGGTGGCCCATGGCAGGCTTTGCGATGTTCCAGGTCGGGGCAGTCTTAGATCGGACTTCTCTATCGACGGCATAGCATCGAACTTGTCGACTTCATCCACGATCTCGGGGAGATTCGGGATGAAACCACACGAGTTGTTGTTCTTGCCATAGAATGAGTCTGGTTCGAGGTTGAACCAATCGGGATCGAACTGCAGCGGGTCCAAGACTTCGTTGAGTATGTTATCGAGGT
>KZ111147.1:835223-849338 GCA_002077045.2 Rachicladosporium sp. CCFEE 5018 | reverse complement strand
GGGGAAATCTCCGAAATCGAGTTTGATTGGAGTTGATGCGATAGCTCAAGGATCTGTGATGCGGGTGAAAGAAGAGGCGTTTCTCGGTCCTGTCTACACATGCGGCACGACGTTTCATAGGCGCGCAACATGTGGCTCTCGAATGTCACCACGACTCTAGTCACTGCGGTACTATGCGCGCAGGGCATCACAGGCAAGGAAGTCTGGCAACGGCGGCAGGGTACAACAAACGTAGATGCGACATCGACACAATCCGCAACGCAGACGACGACCGGAGGCACTTCTACCCAACCGAGTTCGCAGAGTAGCGGCTCCTCAGCTACAGACTCGAGTGCAGCAAGCGCAGCTTCGTCGAGCGCGCGATCGACCGGCGATGCTATTTCGACTTCGGCGCCGAGCACTGCAAGCGATATCGCTAGCTCGAGCGCGCTGTTCCAGTCGACATCGCTTGCATCATCGGCATCGACCGCAACACCCACAGATGCCGTGGCGGCGAACGCGACCACTGCGGCTGGAGACCAATTGCCCATCGAGCCGAAGATCACGCCAGCTATAGGACTCGCAGGAGCTTTCCTGATCTTGGCTGGTGTGGCGCTCTGCTTGATCGGCATCAAGCATGACTGGCTCCAGGTCTTCCTCTCTACGGCCCTGCTGGCCAGTCTGGCGGTTACAGTCCTGATCGTATATGTTATGAACCCGCCAGTGAGCGATGCAGTGCAGGGCGCCTACTTTGTCGCTGCGCTGTTGACGGGTGTGATCTTGGGATCAGTGTCAGTGGTTTTCAAAGAGATCACCGACGGGCTGGGTTGTTTACTTGGAGGGTTCTGCCTGGCAATGTGGCTACTCGTGCTCACGCCTGGTGGAATCATCCAATCTACCGCTGGACGTGGCATACTAATTGGCGTTTTTTGCCTGGTCTGCTTCTCCCTGTCGTTCTCGCAGTACACTCGGACGCATGGCCTGATAGCTTGCACGGCATTCGCTGGAGCCATGATCACAATACTGGGAGTGGACTGCTTCAGCCGAGCTGGACTGAAGGAATTCTGGCTATACCTGTGGAGTAAGTGCAGATGAGTGAGACAGTAGTACAGGCAGCTGACCCATTACAGATCTTAACGACTCCGAATTCCCGCTGAACACAAATACATACCCCATCACACGTGGTATACGGGTAGAGATAGCGTGTACAATAGTTGTCTTCCTCTTCGGCTTGATGTCACAATTCAGAATCTGGAGAGTCGTCAAGGAGCACCGGAGCAAGCGAGCGCTCGAGCGGATGCGTGATGAGGAGAGCCGAGACGAGCTCGAGCACGCTGTTGGCCGTGAAGTCGAAACCAACAATGAGCGCGACAGGAGGGAGTGGGAGGCAGTGTACGGCGAGAAGTCAGCAGCACGCGCAAACACAGACTCTGGTGTCGGGTCGTCCGTTGTGACCTACGACAAGAACGGCGAGACCGATGTCGATGCGATTGAGATGGCCGATGTGCCGCGAAGGCAGTCCAATCGATTCAGTAAGCGGCTATCGGCCATTGCTGGACTTCGTCAGAGCGGCAGTGCAGATGTACAGCGACCCGCAGGCGAGTCGAGAGATGGTCTGATCGGTGAAGGGGACGGGATGGTGTCTCAACACTCGACCAAGCGCAACAGCGTCGCATCTGTAGCGATCAACGACCCTGCATTTAGCGCCAATTCCTCGACAGCCGGATTCGCACCAGGAGCGCCTTCGGTGGTGCCACTGCCATTCCGACTTCCTACTGAGACCGACGGAGAGCGTGTGGGCGAGGCCGAAGGATCGGTCAGATCGAGAGCAGTAGAAGACAAAGGCACAGCGACGTCCGTGGCTGGTGCGCCTGTCGTGCAGCCGCTGTCTCTCCAGAGGCTCATGGAGCACAACCGCACTGCACCTGATGCGCGAGATGCTGATCGAGCATCCTCAATAGCTGCGACCGCTGACGATCGACCAGATCTGGATGCGCTGTCAACTTACCGCCAGTCCAAGGTGCCCTCACTGGATGGAGTTGCTTTCGAGTCGGAAGGATTAATGCCAGCTCACTCAGCTGAGCGTGATGACCACTCGAGGCGATCATCTTGGCGCGCAGACGCCGGTGAAGCATTAGAGGAGGACGATAACGAGGCACTCGGGCGACCTCCTACTGCACTTGAGGGCCAGATATTACCGGTCGGTGTGACAGACTCGCGTCCGCGGAAGCAGTCTCTCGGTGTAGACGATGGCCATGATACAAGCGGGCCAATGCCGGCAATCGAATCGGACACGGCATCGATTTCGGCAGGCGCAGTCGATGAGCTACCACCGAAATTCTCAAAGATCGCAATGACCTACCGCACAAATGAGTGGGCGAAGCACATTGCGGATGCGGACACGCCTGAGGTCGAGGAAGCGCCAGAGCAAGATCAACCTGGCGTACAAGTCGATCACCGGGCGCCAGTAGAGGTAGCGAAGCCGGTCGACGTTAGAGATCTACAACAACCCACGACCATCCCGGTGCCGCCACCGACACTGGCGCGCAAGGACTCGGAAACACTGGGGAGGAAACCTAGCAAGCTGAACAAATACAAGCCAAGCATGTCGCGGGCATCATCTTCACAAAGCATCACGCCAGTGTACGCCTTCAACCGCAGCGACTCGCAGATGTCCATCGATCGCCAGGGCAGCTCAGCCAGCCTCTCACGCGGCTCCAAGCTCGCTGGTCTCAGCATGCGCAATAGCTCCGCTCCACTACACAACCAGCCTGTCATCGAGTCGCCCATAGCAGAAGACCTGCTCGCCGCCAATGACCCGCACAATGTCCCGCGCTCACCCTCAGCGATGAGCAGTGCCAATCTTCTGGAGCAGCGCAATGAGCGTCTCGTTCGTCGCACGACCTCGACATCCTTCAACGTCCTCGGCTCGTCCCCCCACGTCAACAGCACAACACCTTCCGAGCCCGCACTCTCTCGCGGTCCGACCCCAGATCTCCTCGGTCGTGTCGCCTCCCCTACAAACGAAGATGATTTGACTTTGAATCAACGCCGCTCCGCAGTCCGCCGAACTTCCAACCCGCTCTCTCCACAACGCACCACCTCTGCATCGAACATCCACCCGCACTCCTCTGTCATCTACGACTCCCACCAGCCCAGCCGCCATACCTCCGTCAATCCCATAAAGCAGTCCGCACGCCTGTCGCAGTGGCGATCATCGCTACAACCCGCGCAGTCGCCGCAACAAGTACAGCAGGCGCACATAGCTGAGGAGCAAGCGCGTTTGCAGCTCCTGGAAGACAGGCGCATTGCTGAGATGAGGGAAGCGAAGAAGCGAGAGGAGAGGGAAAGGAGAGAGCGAGGGATGGACAGAGCTATGAGGAGTGGAGCGCTACATGAGGCTCATCGGGAGGCTATGAGGAAGATGCAGAGGAAGGCCAACGAGAGTTGATGCAGGTGGGTGGTGATGGTCTCTAGGATCGACTGAGCCAAGACAGCAACGTGATGCGGATCTAATGGTGATGCACAAGCTCGGTAGGGACTGACGTCGGGTTATACAGGACAGGGCAAACGGGAGAGGGGTACAGGATGATATACGAACGTTTCTGGTATACCTACGTAAGGGCAAGAGAACTGGAGGGTGTGGTCAAAAATTGGCTTGGGCAGGGGTGAATTGCTTGCGATGTTCAGAGAGCGCGATACCCTTTCGATTCTGCGGTTATGAGAAAGCTAGCGGTACATATTGTGTGATGTTGAGGTGAAGTAAAGGCTTGTTCAGCCTATCAATTGGACGTATGGCTTCAAAGAGCAGTCTGGTCGTTCAAGATTAGTTGCATGATGGCGAAGACCCGACTGCGTGGGCCGCGCTAGGTGAGATAACGATTATGCACCGAGATCTTCCAACATCATGCCTTGGCGAAGTCTGGACTGCAGCCATCAATTGCGAGGTCACGGATCATGATAGAGTGTACATTGCCGTGGCAGGTGCAAACAACAGGCGCATCGTGCTTTCACATGCTTTCATACATAAGATACCTGCTGTGCTGAGGCTGCTGTGACCTCGCGCTAAGCAGACAACGTGAGCATGTGCACAAGAAAGCCTTGCCGTGCATCCTCACTACTGCGGCATCACTCACAAACCCACACCCTCAGTCGTACCTGCCTCGTGATATCACGGTCGAAAGAATCGTTGCGCCGATAGATCTCCTGCCAACACCAGATCACCACAGCGACACAAACATCTCCGCAAACCGAACCTCGCCATCTTCCACGACTGACGACACCACCACCTGCACTGCGCCTTGCTCGCAAACAAGAGCATGGCGTCCGGGGGGCATCAGATGACTGAGAAAAGACGGAGCGTAGAGGCCCATATCAAACAGCTACTGAATCCGATTTTGAAGGACATATGCAAGGCTTATGGTCAGCAAGTATCGGGGACGAAGGCGATATTGCAGCAACGGGTGATCGATGGTAAGGCGATATTCCTCACGATTGACTGGGAAGGTGTGGGGTAGTCATTAGGCAACTGGTCGCGACTCCAGATTGCGATCCGACTTCACCATAGGTATATCCGATCATGGGCTGACGATCTGTGTGTGCAGTGGCGGATAGTTTTGTGCAGAAGGGCGACCCCGTCGGACTGGATAAGCTGTACTACCGCGTCAGAAATCAGGGTGCTGCGCCGCCACCTGGAGCTTCCACATCGACCACCAGCGCGTCGCACGGCATGGCGCCTAGTGGCGCAAGACCACCGGTAGCACGGAGTGAGTGAAGTACGATTGTTGACATGGAAGAACTTGCACTGACGACTGGACAGTGGAGTTCAAGGCCAGTCCATTCTACGAGTTCCAAGATGTCATACTTAGACAGCAAGATCTTCCAGGTAGATACGCCTTTTCCTTCACCCCTTCTAGTGACACACTTACGAGATGCTGAAGCAGGTGCAGAGATGCCGCAGAACCGCCACACCGTTCGGGTGAATATTACGCTGTCAGACGAGCAAGCTTGGCGACTGAAGGAGGACTCCAGCATGAGACTGCTTATCTACTGCGGTCAAACTTCCGACATGGCCGCCTGGTCACGCCTCGACATCGCCTTCCCGAACCAGCTTGAAGTGAAGCTCAACAATGATGATGTTAAGGGCAATTTCAAAGGGCTGAAGAACAAGCCTGGTTCGACGAAGCCGGCGGATATCACCGACTGGGTCCGCAAGGTGGCAGGGTATCAAAATCAGCTGTCTATATGCTATGCCCTGACCTCGAAACGCTACGCCTTCACGGTACATCTGGTCAAATCTCGGGCTGCCGAGGAACTCACACAACGCATTAGGACTGCACGAGTGATATCCAAGCAGAAGGTGATTGATGAGATGAAGCAAGCCAACGCGGATCCTGACATCGCTGCGATGAGTTCGAAGATGTCACTCAAGGACCCTGTGTCGACGATGCGGATCAGGATACCGATCCGCTCGACAGTGTGTCACCATAACCAGTGCTTCGATGGAGGGTACTTTATGCTACTGCAGGAGCAAGCACCGACTTGGAGCTGCCCAATCTGCAGCAAGATGGTAAGCTTCGAGAGCTTGTGCGTGGACAAGTATTTTGAGGAGATCTTGTCGACCACGGCATCGTCCATCGAGCAAGTCACCATCGAGCCAGACGGCACCTGGCGTGTCGAAGAGGATGACGAAGACAAGGGGAAGAGCAATCAAGCACGTGGCGAGAAGCGAGCATCATATGATGATGACTTCGACGATGACTCGATCATAAACTTGGACGACACCCCGAATGGACCAACCGCCAAACCCAATTTTCCGACCAGCTGGGGCGAGCCGCCGTTCGGTCAGCCAAACTTTAACACGCCGCCACTGTCGTCTCGCGAACCGAGTGTGGCTCAGTCTACTACCTCTGCACAGCGAGTGGCGGGGCAAAAGCGGCCGTCAGCTGTGATTGACCTCACCCTATCGGACGAAGATGAGCCGCCTCGGCCTGCCAAGCGGGTGCAGACGACTAATTCGGCGCCGTTACTGAGCTCACGATCGTACGCGACTTCCGCTCCAACCCCAGAACTGCCACGACCCTCGATATTCGGACAGCGACCTGCTGAGCCCGCTCAACGATCAACTTCAATCTCGTCTTTCCAGGCACCACCCCTGCGACCCCGCACACCCACTGGCTTCAACGTCGATATGTCCATGTCGCCCCCCGCACAACCCGGAACTTTCGGCGGACCCAGCCCCGGCTCGACGGCCTTCGGTGCGCCACCGAGACCTAGCGCTAGTCCAGGGAGGCAGGATAGTGAGGCGTACAATGGGTTTGCGGATCAGACGACGCCTCCGGCTATGGGGTTTCGGCCTGCTTGGCATCCTGGGCGTGGGAGCGCAAGTGGACAGCAAGGAAATGGAGCGCTGAGGTTGCCTTATAACGGATCAGGTGCTAGTGGCAACGCGAGTGGGAGTGGGAGCAATGGCCAGGGTTGGCGGGAGAGGTATTAATGAGCTTGGTGCTCTAGCCTTTATGATCAGATGCTGTGTGTTTGAGAGCGGAAGTTTGGCATAGCATGGTACTGTAGCGAAGGCATGACACGCTAGGCGAGCGAGCAAGTCACGATACTGATGCTGGGGAGCAACAGCGAACGAGTGTAGACATGTAGCGAAAGTACAGCAGCTGCTATGAGAACGATGATGCCTCTCGTGTGACAGCCGTGCTACAACAGACATCGATCATCATCCCTCGCTCATCGTTATCAGATCCTGCAGGGGAGTGAACTCCGCTGGCACGTTTCTCCAGGCGAAGAAGCTTAATCATACATCTCAGCGAATCGAAAGTCGCATGGCAGACCCTGCATGGCGCTGGAAATGCAGGACCCACTTCAAATTGTGCTCGAAGTCGTACGGTTTTGTGTGGAGCTCGGTGTGTTAATAAGCTCATGCTTGGGAGGCGTTCACGACGTTCTGGAGTCTTTCCTGTGCATATCGCATTGACTTGGGAGGATTGCGACACTAGGATCTTACGATTGGTGTACAGCTTTTACCGTTGGGAGAGACGACGAGTATCAGCGACAGCACGATCCCACCTCACCGTAATCGCGGGCAGACCAGACAGCATCTGGATAAGCTTGCGGGCAACCAATACCTACACCATGGACGTCGTTCTCGAGCTTGCGGACACGTTCTTCTTTGATCGCCTCTACGCCACAGTCCTACCAAGTGCGGCAACCTCATTCTCGGTCTTTAATCCGGTCAGCACATTGGCCGCTGGCTTCAAGGGCTACGACAATGAGACCTTTTCACAACAGCTCGGTGGGCTGGTCGGGTCGAGGAGTACATGGCAGTTCGAGCCAGCGAGCCAATACTTGAGCGTACAACCGAGTCAATACGCATATCAGAGCCAATGGGATCGGGACAGCATATATCGCCAATTCGTGAGCTTGTATATGATCACATGGTGGGATCGCTCTTCCAAATCTAGACAACGACCTCTCAACTAACAGAAACCCCAGGCTCTTCGGCTCTCTAATCTACTTCACCTGCGCAACCCTAAGCTACATCTTCGTCTTCGACAAAACAACCTTCAACCACCCCAAATACCTCAAAAACCAGATCCGCCAAGAAATCTCCCAAACCGTCCGCTCAATCCCCATAATGGCCATCTTCACCGTGCCAGCCTTCGTAGCCGAAGTGCGCGGCCACTCCTTTCTCTACGACGCTATCTCAGCGCCAGGCTTCTCGCACCCGATCTTCGATGTTTTCGGCAAGAGCTGGACCTACATCCAGTTCCCGTTCTTCCTGCTCTTCACGGACTTCTTGATTTACTGGATCCACCGCGGTTTGCACCATCCGATCCTGTACAAGAAGCTGCATAAGCCGCATCACAAGTGGATCATGCCCACGCCTTTTGCGTCGCACGCCTTCCACCCGCTCGATGGGTTCAGTCAGAGTGTGCCGTATCACCTCTTCCCTTTCCTCTTCCCGCTGCAGAAGTTCGCCAACATTGCGCTCTTCACTTTCATCCAGATCTGGACGGTCATGATTCATGATGGGGAGTATGTCGCCAACTCACCCATCATCAACGGAGCGGCGTGTCACACGATGCACCACTTGTACTTCAACTACAATTATGGGCAGTTCACCACGCTTTGGGACCGGCTGGGAGGGAGCTACAGGCAGCCTAATCCGGAGCTGTTTGCCAAGCAGACGAAGTTCGGGCAGGATGAGTGGAGGCGGCAGGCGAGGGAGATGGAGAAGATGGTCGTGGAGGTCGAGGGTGGGGATGATAGGAGCTATGGCGAGGAGAAGAAGTTAAAGTGAGGGATACGCAAGAGAATTGAGACGATAACATTCACATATTAGCGGGCTGGAGGCAGAAGTCTGGCGTTTCATGGAGTACACAGTAGGGTATACATGGGTGGCGAAAAGCCGGGTATGATTATGCAGCAGCTCTGATGCTTGCGCTCAAGCCATCTTCCTAACACTGATCCTCGATCATTTCTTCTCATATTATGTCAACAGCTGGACCTCTCCGCAATTTGGCAATGCTTTCATGCGCCTGGCAACGCTTCCACAACCGCTGACTTGGCGCGATGTGCCATCTAGTGTCGGCTCATCATATCCGCTTCAAAGCGGCACTGATGAGAGGGCCCTGAAATGCAGCGGAACGGCGTAAATTTCCGCTGCTGATGCAATGTCGATTTGCGCACTGGAGAGTCTCGAGATTTCTAGGAGCAGGAGGGACACCATCGTCTTTCCTCCATCAACAACCACGAAATACTTTGGTAATATCGAGTCAAGGCGAATCGTTCCGATGATTCACCCCAGAGCATCAGCCAACGCATCCTCGACTTTCTCCGCAATCCGCGCGTCTAGTCGCTGCGCAATGCGCTCCTCGATCCTTTGCTCTAGTCGCCCTTCGAAGCCTGTGACGATGCGTCGAAGTCGATCTGGCTGCTCCTCGTCGACATCAATCGCCTCGTCGCTCTCCATGCGCAGCCGCTTGATCGGCCGCACTCGCTCGATGGCGTCTCGACTCTGCTGCTCAAGAGCTTCCAGGCGCGCCTCGAGACTTTCGACGGCGGCGAGCCTTCTCTTGAGCTCCGCCACCTCGTCCTTGAGAGCTGCGAGGTCGTCTTTCAGGCCGGCGCAGCCATCGCAAGTCGTGGCGTGGTCGTCTGCAGAAGCCGCTGGCGTCTCGAGCGCGGATCCTTGAGTGCTAGGCTCACAAGTCCGATGCTGGATGATACATCTCGCGCACCGCTGACTCAACGTCGCATCTAGTGCCCTCGCCTCGGAACTGAACATCTGACAACTCCAGTACTCATTCGGCTCGAGAGCTTTAATGCAAGCTACGCATGGCTCGCCGGTTTGAGAGGGCGTGCCTTCGTCCGTGAAGAGGATGCGGATTACGTTTCGCCATTGGCGCTGAGCGATCTTGTCGAGGCCGTCGTAATGATCTTTCGTGCAATGGTACCAGGCACCTGGGTCTTCGGCTAGTCGTGGGTGATGGCCGTTTGTGGTCATCCGTTGGGGGATTTTGTTTCGGATACGGGAGGTACTAGGTTGGTCTAGAGAAGCGGCTTTGCGTTTGCTCATATCGTCGCCTAGAAGAGGTTGCCTTGCGCAATATGAGTGGCTGTCTTCGGTGGTTGGCGGCCGTATCCGATGGAAGTCGTTCAATGTACGGCTTCTTGCGCTAGAATTGCCAAAAGTGGTTTGCAACACAACCCTCGCTGGATTAGTCGGGACGCATGTGCGAGTCAATGTATTGAAGTCTCTCTCGCCAATTGACCTGTGTTTGTTAGGCTGTGGCAGGCAAGTCCAGCGCCACACCAGGTCCCACCCCCACACTTTGAGATACTTTATGAACGATAAGCTCTGATCCGAGCTCCGATAACAACTCTAAATTTATCAATCTCTGTTGCATTTCGGGGCAGCCGCATCTCAAATAGTTACAAGTCTTGTACTCTGCAGTTCGGTATCACGAAATAGTCACCATGGCCAAAAGCGCGCGCTCCTCCGGTATTAAGAAGAACAACACAGCCCTGCGAAGGAAGGTCTTCGGTCCCGTTGAGAAAGCACGAAATGAGCGACTTTCCGCGAAGCTGCTCGCACTTGCACAGCAAGAGAAGCCACCAAGGCGCGAGATGGAAGTGGAGCAAGGTACTGATATCGAAAGCAATCGCAGTACTCCGTGGACTAACAGTGCGCAGACGAGATACCACTAGACCCCAAAGCAGACCCCGACGCAATGGACGATGCAGATGGTGCGGCGCTCACAAAGACCACTACTCGGGAGACGAGGAGCAATTCACAGATCAAGAAAGCGAAAGAGGTGCGGAAAGGCAGGAACGACAAGCACAGGCATCGCAAAGTGACGGCCAATATTGCGTTTGCGAAGCATCCTAGTAAAGTGAAGAAGGGTGGGAAGAGATGAGGTGTTTGATGACGATGTTGATGGGCGATGCTAAGGGACCAGAGTGGATGACATGAGAGATGGCCACCGAGCTGGAAGTGTCTGATGCCCGCGGGTCCTGAAGATTTTCGGGACGAGATGTGCTGCGGGCGATGCAGGAAGTGAGGGTGATCATCAGCAAGCTGCTGGTTGAAGTCGCGGCTAGCCGATACGTTTGGGTGAAAGTACGGCAGAACGCCGCGAGCAGACTGTTCTAGCTGTCAAACGGCGGCAATGGGAATTGAGAACGTCACGGCAGGCGTGATCTGCTACACCGCAGAGATACGGTTCTGGGTGTTATAATCGTGTTGAGTGGCGTGGTACATAGAATAGACTACACACTCAAGCTTAAGCTCAAGCTGTTAGCTCCAACCCCAAAGCTCCTTCAAGGCTTTCACTTTGCCCTCCGTGACAACGCCCGTGTCTCCCTCCACAGCACCGAGCAGTTCGATCACCAGCTTTCTCTCCTCGTCAGTCTCCATGCACAGTCCTGCGGCATAGAGCGGCAGTGGCATCTCAACTCTGACGGCGGGATGTGGACGCCCGATCGCTATCCCCAAAATCTCGTACGCGTGCGCCAGAGCCTCTTGAGGTACAGGAGCGCTGAGATCTGGTATAGGTGGACTGAGCAGCAGCGTAATGCGCGCGAAGTGGTACAGGAGCATTGTCGCTGCCGTGAGAGGTATCGGATAAAACCTTTCCATCAAAGTGGGTGAGATGTTGGAGGTGACCGAGGGCGTGAGACCACGCATCGGGCGTCGACGAAGCTGTGCGCATGGCTGGAAGACCGTGGGGAGGGTGTTGTGCCAGCTGTCAAGACTTGAGGATAGTGATTCCTGTATTGCCTGGCGGGCGGTTGGAGGTATGCTGGGAGTTGCTAGATAGTTCATAACCCGCAGTACGAGGTAGAGGAGAGTATGTGAGACCAGCTCCGTCGTTGTGGACTTGTAACCGGGATCCCTTTCGACCTTGTCAGGATGGTGGTACAACTCTCCCAACGTTGAGACCTCTAGACCGCAATCTTGCCACATGCTCATATCCTCTGTATTGAGTAGTGTGACGGTGTGGTTAGTGTACGCTGCTTGGTAGTCGGCTCGTGCGAAGTTCCAGAACGATGCCAGTCGACCGACGCTTTGGTCTGGTGGCTTCTGTGGTGTCTCTGCTGGAGGTCTTACGACGCTTAGTAGCGACTTCATACCTGTGAGATGTCTAGCTTGTGTCAGTGCCCAGCCCGCAGATTATCGCATTGTATGTGCTTACTGTAGCCAACCCGTCTCTATCGTGTCAAGCGACTCGTACAGTGTGAACATCGACACTGCCAATAGTAGGTCGTCGGAGCTTAACGACGTTCCCGTCGCAGTGATTTCTGGCGAAGGCGGATTGCTCAAACTTCCCGACAACTGCTGCAAGTATACTCTCGAGTAATGTATGGCCTTGTCGTAGTAGTTGGCAGCCTTGTAGTACCAGTCGATACTGCGTGCATCATCAATGATCTCCATCAACGCGGGCTTTTGGCATTGCGCGCTGGCAAACAGCTTCCGACCACCCATGCGACCAAGCTGCTTGGCAGCTACTGCTGCTATTGCGTTCTTCAGTAAGGCGTCACCCAGCGCTCTCAAGGGTACTAGGTGACTGAAGTGATTGTCGCAGTCATATAAGTCCATCCAAGGTCCAATGAACTCCGTGAAATGTCGTATCAGAAATGCCATTTCATGTTCGCGCTCGTCTGTGATAAGACCACTCGTGTGAAACTGGCTGTCGGTGGCCCATGGCAGGCTTTGCGATGTTCCAGGTCGGGGCAGTCTTAGATCGGACTTCTCTATCGACGGCATAGCATCGAACTTGTCGACTTCATCCACGATCTCAGGGAGATTCGGGATGAAGCCACATGAGTTGTTGTTCTTGCCATAGAATGAGTCTGGTTCGAGGTTGAACCAATCGGGATCGAACTGCAGCGGGTCCAAGACTTCGTTGAGTATGTTATCGAGGTCCATGTCCGATGCTAAGGGTGGAAGTTGATTAAGCGCAGTGGGCGGGCTGTACACTGGCTGAGATCTGAAGCACTTGAGCTCATCGACCGGATTTGTACTTGGCTTGGCCACATTCTGGCCGAGCCGAGACGGTAGTGCATGAAGAGATGTCCGTCTTCGCCGCACTCCGTCAGACGACGACGGGGAGTCATGGTTAGCGCCAGCTATCGTACTGTGAGGACTCTGTAATGCTGTCAGAACTAGCTTAAATAACTGTCATAACAAATTCGTACGTTCAGAGAGAGCTCAGCGAACTCTCCAGAATTGCTGCGCTGGTCCGTTTCCGTCTCAAACTTCTTTCGAAGCGTCACACCCTCGTCCACGAACTTCCGCTTCTTGTCGTAGCCCGGGCACGGCTTGCCGAGTTTCTCGCAACGAAAGCATGCCGGATGGCGTTTGTCGCACTTGTTACGTTGTCAGCATCGCGGACCGAGAGTCACTCAATACCTCTCGGCCAACTCACCTTCACCCGCCGCTCTCGACAGCGATCACATGCTCGTTCAACTGGAGCCGAGGGCTCCGCCATTGTGTGGACCAGCAGATCGCGACAGAGGTACCACGCTTGTTGATCTCCGTCTAGCTGCTAGCATTCGACTATGCGATAGACTGCCATTGCATCATTTCGTTCATTGCAGAAAGAAGAATGTCACTCGGCGTGCAGTCTGACCTTCGATGGCGCAAGGGTTGTAGCAGCCCACGGCAGCCGAGGGTCTGGAGCGCTAGGCCCACCCTGGACATTGCTGATGAATGAACAGCAATGTGGCGTCGAAACCAGACATCGTATTACTTGCGTTCGGCATCGACCGGACGATACATGACAGCAGTCGGTCGCGTAGTATAGAATGTGAAGAGACAGCGACCGGCGCCATGAAGATCCAACGAGTAGGGCACCCTCTACCTTCTGAGCCTATACACCTATCGGACTCGAGCCTACCACTGACACAAGGTCTCATAGCTTTTCATATATCCCGTCAAGTCCCTGCGACCAGTCGAGGTCACGGCAGCAGAAATCACAAACGAAGGGCTGCGATTCGATCGACAATATGTACTCGTCAAACTGCCCACAGGCGAGTGCCATGGCCTGTGCGAACACATAACGATCAAGTGCGCCATGACGCAGGGGCAGAAGTCCATGCATTGGAGCTAATAACTAGCAGATCATACTTTGAACTCGGTCTCTTCCACTGCGCAGTCGATATTGCTTGGTCGAAGCTCACAATCACGCAAATTCAGGCCAAGGAGAATCGATCTATCGTGATCCCGCTCACTCCGTCTCCACTCGTCCTGATGAGTGCACAAACCTTCCAAGTTTCCATCTTTGGTACACGAGCAACTGGCATCGACATGGGAGACGTGATCTCGGACTACTTCACCCATCACCTCAAGTTCCGGGTTCGACTGTTATACATAGGCGGCAACGGCCAACGTGAGATCCCAGGCGCGGCGTACATGCCTAAACATTACCAGGCGCTGTCAATCTCAGTCAACGATAAGCTGCAACCGCAGCGTTTACGCTTTGCTGATGCTGCACCATTGTTGATTACTTCTTCGGCGTCTGAAGAAGACGCACGACGGCGGCTGCCAGCTGTGGCGCAGGGCGAAGATGTGATCATTCGCTTCCGGCCCAATGTGCATGTTGACGTTGGGGAGGAGCAGGA
>KZ111147.1:809163-835123 GCA_002077045.2 Rachicladosporium sp. CCFEE 5018 | reverse complement strand
CCCATGGCAGGCTTTGCGATGTTCCAGGTCGGGGCAGTCTTAGATCGGACTTCTCTATCGACGGCATAGCATCGAACTTGTCGACTTCATCCACGATCTCGGGGAGATTCGGGATGAAACCACACGAGTTGTTGTTCTTGCCATAGAATGAGTCTGGTTCGAGGTTGAACCAATCGGGATCGAACTGCAGCGGGTCCAAGACTTCGTTGAGTATGTTATCGAGGTCCATGTCCGATGCTAAGGGTGGAAGTTGATTAAGCGCAGTGGGCGGGCTGTACATTGGCTGAGATCTGAAGCACTTGAGATCATCGACCGGATTTGTACTTGGCTTGGCCACATTTTGGCCGAGTCGAGACGGTAGTGCATGAAGAGATGTCCGTCTTCGCCGCACTCCGTCAGACGACGACGGGGAGTCATGGTTAGCGCCAGCTATCGTACTGTGAGGACTCTGTAATGCTGTCAGAACTAGCTTGAAATACTGTCATAACAAATT
Organism: Rachicladosporium sp. CCFEE 5018; assembly: GCA_002077045.2. NCBI lineage: Eukaryota > Fungi > Ascomycota > Dothideomycetes > Cladosporiales > Cladosporiaceae > Rachicladosporium > Rachicladosporium sp. CCFEE 5018. Next base: position 834,630 of record KZ111147.1, on the reverse strand, counting down.
CGTACATTCAGAGAGAGCTCAGCGAACTCTCCAGAATTGCTGCGCTGGTCCGTTTCCGTCTCAAACTTCTTTCGAAGCGTCACACCCTCGTCCACGAACTTCCGCTTCTTGTCGTAGCCAGGGCACGGCTTGCCGAGTTTCTCGCAACGAAAGCATGCCGGATGGCGTTTGTCGCACTTGTTACGTTGTCAGCATCGCGGACCGAGAGTCACTCAATACCTCGCGGCCAACTCACCTTCACCCGCCGCTCTCGACAGCGATCACATGCTCGTTCCACTGGAGCCGAGGGCTCCGCCATTGTGTGGACCAGCAGATCGCGACAGAGGTACCACGCTCGTTGATCTCCGTCTAGCTGCTAGCATTCGACTATGCGATAGACTGCCATTGCATCATTTCGTTCATTGCAGAAAGAAGAATGTCACTCGGCGTGCAGTCTGACTTTCGATGGCGCGAGGGTTGTAGCAGCCCACGGCAGCCGAGGGTCTGGAGCGCTAGGCCCACCCTGGACATTGCTGATGAATGAACAGCAATGTGGCGTCGAAACCAGACATCGGATTACTTGCGTTTGGCATCGACCGGACGATACATGACAGCAGTCGGTCGCGTAGTATAGACTGTGAAGAGATAGCGACCGGCGCCATGAAGATCCAACGAGTAGGGCACCCTCTACCTTCTGAGCCTATACACCTATCGGACTCGAGCCGACCACTGACACAAGGTCTCATAGCTTTTCATATATCCCGTCAAGTCCCTGCGACCAGTCGAGGTCACGGCAGCAGAAATCACAAACGAAGGGCTGCGATTTGATCGACAATATGTACTCGTCAAACCGCCCACAGGCGAGTGCCATGGCCTGTGCGAACACATCACGATCAAGTGCGCCATGACGCAGGGACAGAAGTCCATGCATTTGAGCTAACAACCAGCAGATCATACTTCGAACTCGGTCTCTTCCACTGCGCAGTCGATATTGCTTGGTCGAAGCTCACAATCACGCAAATTCAGGCCAAGGAGAATCGATCTATCGTGATCCCGCTCACTCCGTCTCCACTCGTCCTGATGAGTGCACAAACCTTCCAAGTTTCCATCTTTGGTACACGAGCAACTGGCATCGACATGGGAGACGTGATCTCGGACTACTTCAGCCATCACCTCAAGTTCCGGGTTCGACTGTTATACATCGGCGGCAACGGCCAACGTGAGATCCCAGGCGCGGCGTACATGCCTAAACATTACCAGGCGCTGTCAATCTCAGTCAACGATAAGCTGCAACCGCAGCGTTTACGCTTTGCTGATGCTGCACCATTGTTGATTACTTCTTCGGCGTCTGAAGAAGACGCACGACGGCGGCTGCCAGCTGTGGCGCAGGGCGAAGATGTGATCATTCGCTTCCGGCCCAATGTGCATGTTGACGTTGGGGAGGAGCAGGAGCCGTATGAGGAAGATGGATGGAGTATGCTTGCAATTCGATCACAGAGTGATCCTGAGCAGGAAGTATCCGTCAGATGTCTGGCTCGCACAGTCCGCTGCCTGAGTCTGAACGTCGATCTGGCAAAAGGCGGCATGATCGCTACGAATCGACAGCTCTATGGTCTGCTTGCCAAAGATCGACGAGTCAATGATAAGTTCCCTAGTGAGTCTTATTATCTTACCTCTCGATTAGAACATGACTGAAATTCTGCAGATAAGCCAGTATTCGGTCAGTATGCCTGTGCAGGTCCCTCAGGTGCTGTCTTGCGTGTAGGAGACGAAGTCGAGATCACGGAACGCATCAGCCGCGCGAACACGCCGATGAGTGCAAGTCCCATTACACCAAACGGACCGGTCACGCCCATCACGCCTTACGGTCCAATCACACCTGGCTGAGTTCTTAAGAAGCGTCTGTCGCCATTCCGCCCCATTCCAACACTGACGGCTAAGTCAAGCTCACAAAACAGTCTGCTTGACGCTCGAGACGAGGCAATCGGCGTAGACAGCTGTTTTTACCAGCGTCAGCCGTCCGAGCCATGCGCCAGCAGAGAAGACATGTCAGAAGCTATGCTAAGCAGAGCATGGAACAGCCATCCATGCATCTCGATCATTGGCTCTTGAAGCCCAGGACAGTCACGCTGCGCTGGGCTGGTTTCGGATTGGAGTTGGGGAGCAGAGGACCCAGATCAAGGCGGGAAATCCACGCGCCGATAACGTCCATCGCTCCCGCCGTGCTCTACAGAAGGGTATGGACCTACTCCAAAACGCAACGCAATCCGGATGGGCACGTTGTCGCAGCTCGAAATACGGGCAATGATCATTTCACCAATCGTTAGTGATCACCGACGATCACATGGGCGGGCTGCCACCACCCGTGGAAACCGGAGACAATTCACCCGTCGTCGCTTAGCATGATGCTGACACAGTCTCTCCTGAGATCCGAGCGGGCTCCTCTGCTTCTGTTAATGCACCCGCTGCGGCGATACTGACATAGCAAGTGATGGTCGCTTGCCGGCTCACTACAACGGTAAGTCACCGTCGACGTGGCCATGTCACCGCTATCTCCACTCGCCCGAAAGAAAGACAGCTATGTGAGACCGTTCCGAGACAGACAAGTGCAGCTTGCGCGGAATGAACACAATGTGTACCGAGCCATGGATATCCGATGAATTGTTAGATGTTTTTAATTGCTATGTGGCTAGCTATACACGTGAGCAACTTCAGCTAGTCCTTTCGTATCATCTACCCACTGCCCACGCCACCGAGACAGCCAAGACACGCCTCATGCATCGTGACCATGGCAACCGCTGTTTCATATCATCGTGGAAAGCGCCACCGTAGCACGCTCACTGTTCTCCGCGCCTGCGCGTAGGCAACCCGTGCACGCCTTGATCAGGCGAAGATCGAACAGTCGCCACTGGCGGTCTAGCCGGCGGATCGACTGACATAGGCGCGAAGCCATCCTGGAATGTGCCGTTACGCACATCCCTGCCCCCACTAGCGAAATGGTGCGCTTGGACGTTCTGCATCTGATTGAGATTCATCCACGCGTGCGAGCCGGGGAAGCCTTGCGGCTGGAGCGAAGAGCTACTCATACCACGAGGGACTTGCGTCGCTGGTATCGCAGCACGAGGCATACTGGTTGCAGCTTGCGTTGCTGGAATCGGAGCTGCGTCTATCCGCGAAGGACCGCTCATTGCGGGGGCAGTGCTCGAAACGCTTGTTTGGGCAGCAGCAACGGTAGGGTGCTCCAATCCCCGAGGCATCACTTCAGGGAGACCCAATTTGCGGTTCGTGCGGTTCTCGTCACGCCACTGCATTTCCTCCTCGACCCTTCGCATGTCCTCTTCATTGAGATCCTCTTCGTCAGCCGCCTCTTGCTGCAGGGTCTCCATTGTGTCGATAGCGCAGATGTCGATCGACGAGTCCTTCTCTGTACGTACAGATTGCGCATCGATGATCTTGTCGAGGACGTACCTGTCCTTGCCATGCTCCACGTTGATGTCCTTTTGTTTCACGGCCCGCGGGTGGTACAGGTACTTGGTCAAGTCGCGCTGGGCATTGCGACCTGGTTTCCTCTTGTCGACGACGCGCTGTGCAAGTGAGGTCTTGAACAGCGTCTTGTTGTAGAGGTTCGTCTCAAATGTACCGCCTGCGATGAAGCGGTAGACATAGACCGGCTTCGTCTGACCCAGGCGATAAGCCCGGCCGATGGCCTGCTCTTCCCAGGACGGATTGAAAGAAAAGTCAAAGAGTATCACGCGATTGGCGCATTGTATGTTGAGCCCTTGGCTTCCGGCTTTGGTCGAGATCAGAAGTAAGGAGTACTTACCTTCCGAGAAGTCCTTCAGGATGTCGGATCGCTTGGCGATGGCAACATTGCCGTCGATGCGCGCACATTTGATGTTGCCAGCCGCAAAGAGTTTCTCAAGATAGTCAAGAGTAGGGATTTTGTGCGAGAACAGCAGAAGCTGGTCCCCACATGTCATTGAAAGCTCAATAATTCGCATCAGCAGGGAGACCTTTGCCGATAGTGCTGGGTCAAGGGTATCGGTAAGGTCCTCCACGAGAGCCTTGATGGCCACGTCGTCGAAGCCCAATCCAGTGAGTATTGATCCCTCGTCGGCGGGTTCATCCGGCGCGACTATTTCGGCAGGACTGTCCACCGTTGACTCCGATGCGTTACCATCGGCTGCTTCCTCAAGAGTTTGGATAGCTGTCGTGCGTCTCTTTTGAATCTTAGCGATTCGCTTCTTTGGGTCGAGAGACTCAAGAATTCTTCTGCGATACGCGGTTGGATGGTTATTGAGCAGGAACAGCGCATCAAGCCACCCAAAGATCCTCATCTGGCTTACATCCTCGATACCTTCGGCAGCGCCGGTAATCGCGTGGATGTACTTCGAGTACGCGGCTCGCTGGGTATCGGTCAATTCGACGGTAATGACGAACTCCACTTTAGATTTGAGGGATCCACGTAACACCGTGATATCGGCACGATGTACTTTGGGTGCAATCTCGCGGTGCAGCACCGTCAGCTGCACTTTGCTCCGGCGACGCTCGCCAGCATCACTATCCTGCCACAAGCCCGCTTTGATGGGATTAGCGAAACGTCCTTGGAATTCAGTCTTTCCTCCGAGGTATCCTGGTGCGACCCAGGAGATGAGTGAGAAAATCTCGTCGACATCGTTACTCATGGGCGTGCCTGTCAGAGCGATACGACTGTGCGTCTCAAGCATATCGGCGGCCTGGGAAAGCCTGATCCTGTCATCTTTGAGTGCATGTGCTTCATCAGCCACAACAAGATTAGTTCCCGCGAGCAGCGTGGTTTGCACGAGATCGCGATGCTCAGGCGTGTTCAAGATGCGAGAGGCTTTGCCAGACTTTCGCGAGTCGTCGCTGTCATCCGCCATGACCAAAGCACGGAAAATGCTGTAGCCGATGAGCAGTAGACCACCCATACGATGCCACTCTTTCAGGATTTCTGCGTATGACAGCTCGTCCTTCTTCCTCATGACAGTGGTCTCGATAACAAACACCCGTGAAGGCCCACCAAAACCCTGCGGCGCCCACTGCTTGATCTCCTTCTGCCAGTTGCGCAGCAAAGATGCCGGACAAAGTATCAGAAAGCAAAGTCGACGACGGAACACTCTACGTTCATCGCCCTTCACTTGCAGCCTCGGTGGCAATTGGTGTCGGATCTTAGCTGTTGAAGATTGAGAAGCCTCGTCGACAGCCATCAGCATTGCGATGCTCTGCATGGTCTTTCCCAGGCCCATCGTGTGGGCAAGGACTGCACCCTGACTGCCGGCAGAGTCACGAGCCGTGATCTCTCGCCAGAGAAAGCGGACACCTTCATGCTGGTAGTTCTTCAGGCTGTGGGCTATGGCCTGGTGGATGAAGATCGGCGGATCGCCAGCATCGCGCAGCGGATTGATTGCGAGCCCTGACTGACTTGGGTTGGCCGCAATCATCTGCGAGAGCATGTCCGGATTGGATGACAACTGCGACTGCGACTGCACCTGCGTGAATAGATGGCTTCGTGCTTGTGCATTGCTCCTCCGCGTCTTCGCGACTTCGTCTTGCTTCACCTCCTTTGGTTTTTTCGCGGAGCCATGCCTGGATGACGGTGTATCCGCGGCGTCTTGGTCCTCGTCTGCCTCGTCGATATCATCTACTTCATCTTGAAGGTCTTCGTCAGAGTCAACATTGTACGGAATAGCCTGCGTGGCCGATTTATGATGCACGAATAGTTTGCTCGTGCGCTTCTTCAGTAAAGCCCGCAGCTCAACCACGAACATGTGGACCTGTCCGTCTTGATTGAGGAATTGCTGAATCATGTCTGAGTCGCAGGAAACTCGAGGCGAGACGGAGCAGTACCAAGCACATGCCATGTGCGCGCACTGTTGCATCACTTCCACGAGATGTGCCTCCATCACCTCGCGCAAGCCTTTATTGTCGTTCATATGTAATATCGCAGCGATCAGCCTTTGCTTGAAGCCTGGGTTTGCGAGCTCCTGCCATGCCTGCCATAATTTCTCCTGTAATGGCTGCCCAGCGTCGTTTAGCATCTTGATCCAAAGGTGCTTGCGCTGCTTCGTCTCAGCGAGCTGGTCGAAGTCCCAGTCGTCGACATCGGAGGCGGTGGCCAGGAGAGGATCTCCAACAGGCGTGGGCTTGCTGCGCACAGAGGGAGTGTTGCTTTTCGATGCTCTCTTGAGCTTCTTGCTGGGCCCGATGATAGGCTTGGCCTTCCTTCTGGGTGTACTCTTGCTTGCTGAGCTGTCTGTCAACATTGTCAAGTCAATGACGCCAGTCTTCGTGCCGACCGGTGTACGTGGTGCATGACTATCGCTGCTTCGTGGACGGTCTGTATCATCTGGAATCTCTTCTTTGACTACTTCTGGAGAGAATGAAGGTCGGTTCGGTAGCGTCCCATGTGTGCCGCGAGCGTGCTTGAACGAGCGCGGTGAATCCGAGCTCTCGTTGATCTCGTCAGGTACTAGCTCGGGCGACATGGGATTTCGCTCAGACATGAGCGCATAGTCGGCACCATCTGCAGGCTTTTCGACCGTATCCGCTTCATGATTGAGAGTGTCGCTGCGCAAAGCGTGCTCGGAGTCTGCAATGACGTCCTCATGCTGCTCATCGTCCTCGAGCACCACGTCTGACATTACAATGTTGTCCAGCTGCTCCTGATCATCTTCGAGTGCTCCGTCCGGCACCACAAAGTCGTCACCGCCAGCCACGATATGTGGCTCGTCTGGTTCCGCGGTGGTAGAGCGCTCATCTTCCGCTTGGGTTGACGCAGCGATTTCTTCTGCGAGAGTCTGCGACAGCATGCTTACGGTACGCTGTGGCGAAAGCTGCATTCGATCGCCAGGTCCCAGCAGATTCAGTGCGTTCTGCAGGGAAGTGCCATGTGCACTCGCTTGCTGCGCTGCCGTACCGGGAATATGAGCTGACTTGACAGTTGAGCGGATTGGCCGCGCAGGTGCCTGGCTGGCGACCCAGATGGAGATCTTCCACAACTCCTTCTCGCGGTCATGTGCAGTAGGCTCAAGCATCTCACACTGGCGCCTAAGGCTTGCCTCACCTTCCCACTGCATCCCGACCATGTCATTTCGATACTTCGTAAGTCGCTTGCCAAGCAGATCGCTCACTCGTTGAGCTCCACGGACGAGCTCATCACGGACAGTACGACTTCTCTTCATCTTCTTCCACACGGACCAAGCCTCTTTCGTGACAAGGGTCGGCAACTTATTGTCATGCCACTCTTGCCGGAAACGTTCGATGGCAGCGTCAATGACCAGTGGGATGTCAATCTGCTCATGCTCTTGCTCACTCTCGACATCGGCAAGATCATCGCCACTCTCATCGTCGGTGTCTTGCTCCACGTCTGCCGCGACTGTAGTGGCATCGTCATCACCTTCTGGAAAGGCAGTGATATCGACATCACCATCGCGGTGCTTCCAGTTGAGAAGGAGATGGTCGTATTCGCCACCGATTTGTGCAGCATCCTGCACGGAATATCCCAGGTCAATCGCATTGCTGTTGATCATGGCGTCAGACTCCCGTGTGATGATGATCCGGTCCTCGTCGTTGATATGCGCCGATGTCGCGGTGTCTGGAGCGTACTGTACGACGTAAGCGCATCGATCAGCGTCAGGCATCAGACGGCCATGTCGATTGGTCTTGCTGGTGGCCGAGGCAACGCCAGCTTTCGTGTCGCGTCTGTACGGGTAAATGACCAGCGCGTCTCTCGACTTGCGGGTGAAATGGCTTTCCTCAGGCGCGTGGACAAAGTGTGACATGCAGCGATAAGCGTACTGCGTGAGCCCGCATTGTACGAGCGGATTGACATACTGGAAGTCATCGGACTCTTCATCTTCCCCGTCGTTGGTAAAATGCCTGTGCATGGGAGGCAAGAGACCAACAGCAGCGCCAAGCGCAGTATTACCAAAGAAAAGCTGGTCGATGGGCAGGCTTCTCGCAGGTAAATGGATCTTTGAATCATCAATTTCGTATTTTGAAGTCGTGATGCCGTGATCAAGCACCGAATCATGATCAGTCACCAGTGCCGCCGAGTCTAAGCGACGCCGCTTGTGCGGACGACCATCATCGATCTTTTGCTCGCCATGCGTAAGATCATCGCCGACTATGGGTGCTACAATGCTGTAGGCAACTGTCGTGGTCTGGCGCTCGTTCATGTGGGCTGGCTGCGCAGTAGATTCGGGCGCAGGCCACTCGATTGGCTCGTCTTTGGTCCTGTACCTGCATGAGCTGGCTTGAAGATGCCGGATACACCGCAAGTACGCAGTTCGCTCTCCTAAAGCCTTCACGCCACATTCCTCTCTGAGGAAGGACAGATCGACGGCAGTCAGCAGCGTGACGCCATCGACGCTGTTCTCAACGAATCTGGCAACGAGCTGCTCGAGTGAAGGAAACGTCGCGTGTGGTACATCGCGCCTGATATACTGCACAGCGTCGCCACGAAGGAAATCAGTAACGTCCTCGACAGTCCAATGCCACACATCTGGTGGACGCGTCATCTTGCGCTTCAGTATGCTGTGCGGTGTTGAAGTGAGTATCGGTGTCTTGTCGAGGCGTGGTGTGGTGCTGTGTGGTGGTAGGAGGTGAGGTGGTGTGTCGTAGATCTGGGTGTAGAAGGTGAAGTGCTTCTCGAGGTGAGCGGCTGATCCCGCACAGGCACGTGAACCTAATAGAAGGGCAAGTGCAAGTGCAAGTGCGTCGACACGTAGATGTGGCAGGAGCGACCGAGAGGATGCCTAGTGAGTGTGTGTAGCTGCGGCTCAAGATCTGCGGACTGCGCGCAACAAGAGCTTCTGCAATACGTGACAGGTCAACACACGGTTATTGCAAGCTCGACGAGCAAGAAATGAGCTCGTTATACGCTTTCCAGTCGTACGAGAAGGCTCGATCGTACAGGCATCGACGTAGAGAAGTGCGGATGCGGTGGATCTGCCTTACGCTGATGCGCTGACACCTTGCCGGCCACCGACTGGTCGTTGTAAAGGAGCTTACTGAACGCTGAGTAAGAATGCTGCCACACAAGCAAGCAGATCCCATGTAGCTCTTCACACGTCCCTATGCCTCCTTTTTGCGCGACTGAAAAGCCGCTGGCGCAACGACCTCAAATCGCTTCTCGAGTTCGGCGCTGGAGCATACATGTCTCGTAGTGCACAGCTGGAGCTCTAGAGCGAGGCAGAAGCTGATCTTCGGGTGGATGATGCTCCCGGTGGCAGGCATGCGAAGGACTGGCAATTGCGAGAATCGTCAGAAGCACTTGGACCGTCTCGTCCGAAGTTCTGTACCCCGATGGACCCGCTCAGGCCAAGGAGGAAGTCCTACATGAGACCTACCAGACGCGCATTATATGTGGTCCAGATGACTCCAGGGTCTAGCGCGACTGGCAAGAGCATGGTAATTGTGGAAGGCGCGATGGCAGGTCGTGCTTGCATCCAGACGGAGTCCAGATCCCGCCAAGCCATGAACCCTGCCGGGTGAACTCGACTTTGTCAGCACGCTATTGCGTTCCACATCATTGGAAACCTCCATCGATCAGACCAGCGTACCGATCATTAGCATGTAAAGATGGCGAACGCCGTGTATCCTCCATATCCTCCAACACTCACCCAAGCCGAGCAAGAGTACCTCTTGACCAACCTCAAAGACTGGTCGATCACCCATGGTCTCGCAGTACGGCCTACCAGCGCATATGTTGCCGAAGATCTCGACCCGGCGAGGGCTCTCGCAACCACAGCACCTGTAACGCTGTTCCCAAGTCTCTTCCCAAGGTCCTGCTTCGACCAAGCTCGGGCTGTCAGCCAGGCGTACAGCGAGCTGTACTCTGCTATTGCTGCAGACGAGGAATGGCTTGGTGAGATTGTCAAGGAGTAGGTCAGATGAATCTTCCCCTTATCACATGCCTGTTTTCAGCATAGCTCGTGTCGACATCACTTTGAGCAGTACACTGTCTTCAGCTTAGTCGCAACGCTGCAGCTTATCACTTCACTTCCACAGATCGCCGTCTGACAGTCATTCAACAGGCTGTTGGAGATCGACGACTTCATTGAAAATTTATGGAAAGTCCATCTTGCCGTGAAGAAGGAGGGCTATGCTCAAGTCGGTAGTTCGTGCACCACACATGCATATGTCCCACTGACAGTGCATAGAGTCTCCAACTCGGTCTCTTTCGCTCAGACTATATGGTGCACGTGTCAGACAGTGACAGCGACTCGAGACTCTCCGTGAAGCAGGTCGAGTTCAACACTATCGCGTCCTCATTCGGTGGTCTCTCGAGCCAAGTGGCCTCGTTGCACCGCTATTTACATTCCGTCGATGCATACCCGGAAGTCACATCATTACTCATCAATGATGCGTCCCTTCAGTCCAGCGGCTCGGTCCCGCAACTTGCGTCAGGCCTTGCGAAAGCGCATCGAGCGTATGTTGAGTCAGACAAGCCTAATCGACCGGCTTGTGTTCTCTTCCTTGTGCAAGACGTAGAGCGGAACGTCTTCGATCAGCGCCACCTGGAGTATACTCTTAACACAGACCATGGCGTCCGCACGTTCCGCCTTGCCTTCAGTCGAGTCCTGCAAGACACCAGTCTCGGGCACGACCGTAAGCTAATCTACACTCCGCCATCACTTTCAGGCAAGCAGTGGGAGGTCTCAGTCGTCTACTTCCGAGCCGGCTATGCACCGACAGAGTACAATTCACAGCGTGACTGGGATGCGCGACGACACATTGAGCGAAGCGCGGCTATCAAGTGTCCAGGCATACTGACACATCTCGCCGGCTCGAAGAAGGTGCAGCAAGTGCTTGCCACGCCTCACTCACCACATCTCGCACGTTTCTTACACGATAAGAGCGCTGCAGACAAGTTGCTTGCCACATTCGCTCCGATCTACCCACTCGACGAGAGTGAAGCGGGTCTTGAAGCTCGCAAGCTCGCTACAGATCCGCAAACGGCGCAGAAGTATGTCCTTAAACCTCAGCGAGAGGGTGGCGGCAACAATATCTACCGGTCCGAGATTCCCGATTTTCTGCAGAGCTTACCCAAGACAAAGTGGCCAGCCTACATTCTGATGGAGATGATTGAGCCGCCTACACAAGGGAATGCGATCTTCCGCAACGGTGAGGTACAGAGTGGTGAGGTGATTTGCGAGCTAGGAGTGTATGGCGCTTGTCTATGGCGGGACAAGGTCGAGAACGGAGTGGTCAAGGGCAGAGACGTGCTGGAGAAATTCGAGGCAGGGTATCTGCTGCGCACGAAAGGAGCAGGGAGCAGTGAAGGGGGTGTTGCTGCTGGGTTTGGGAGTGTCGACAGTTGTTGTCTCTTAGACTTGTGAGCGATGCAGGGCCGGCCGACGTTGCTACTGAGCAGGCGACGACACGAAGTACCCTTTATCATTGCCATAGACTGAGCCTAGCCCAAACACTATCATATAGTTACTCGAACAGGGGATCGTCACCTCCACTCGCCAAGCTCTGCTGACTACATATCTCAGCCCGGACGTCTCTCCAGCTTTCCGGCTCTCCAATCCTTCCGAACCAACATCCATCATCGGATCATCCCACACCTCCACGACCAGAAACACGACGCGTGGCTCACACAATCGTGACACGTCCTCAGTACCGAGTCCGACTGGGCGCACGTATCTTTGCACAGCGTTCTGCTACTTTGCAGCTCCTTGCTCTGGGTTTGTAGTTGCCATGGCGCGGTGCACAGCCTTGTCAGAAGTCTAATATTTCGGGATCACAAACGGTGGCCGGAGAGCGGTGCGTGTTGCGCTGGGCATTGGGATTTGGGCTGGTTGGCACCGTTGGTTATCACGGCTGCTCGTCTCCTCCTCAACCACTGTGTTACGTTCTTTACCGTGTTAATTTACCATATCTCCTTCTTTCGCGTCATACCCTCAGTATGGCGATGTCAACATTCAGACAAAGCGCGGTTCTTCTTGCACTCGGTAAGAATTAACACCTCTGATCACAACCGAGCCTCACTAACAAGTTCAGCAACCCTCGCAGCAGCTCAGTATGGCCCTCCAAGCGGCTCCGGCTACACAGGCGGCAATCCTTACGCGAACGGCGGCGATGGTAACTCCGGAAGCTCTGGCTTCGGTCAGGGTGGTGCCGGGCGAGGTGGCTTCGGCGGCGCCCGCGGCAACGCGAGCACGATCATAACCGCACACGCCGTCCTCGGCAGTCTCGCCTTCGTCCTCTTCTTTCCTCTAGGCGGGATTCTCATCCGCGTCGCCTCCTTCCCAAAACTCTGGCTCGCGCACGCAGGCCTACAAATCGTAGCCTGGATTTTCTACATCATCGCTTTCGGGATCGGGGTGTGGATGACGGTGAATTATTACACGTTCAAGAGCGCGCATCCGATTATTGGAATTGTGCTGTTTGTGCTGTTGGCTTTCCAGCCGGCACTGGGATTCGTGCATCACATCATGTTCAAGAAGCACTCGAGGAGGGTGGTGTGGAGCTACGGACACATCTGGCTTGGGCGGATCATCATCCTTGGCGGCATCATCAACGGCGGACTCGGATTGCGACTGGCACAGCAAACGAGATTCATGGCGCCTAGCACGGGCGCGGTAGCCGGCTATGCCGTTGCTGCTGCGATCATGGGCGGCGCATACCTGGCGAGCATCATATACGGCGAGAGGAAGCGGAGCAAGGCAGCCAAGGGGTCGGCAGCGCCGTACAAGGAGGTGTCGAGGAACGACTATGAGATGGGTGGACCAGCAGATAATGCCACGCGCTCCGGCGCACCTGAGGGTGCGGGCGAGTACTACAAGCAGCAGAAGAGCGGGCAGACGTATGCTTGAGGGGTTTGCAGGACTATCGTACTGTACATATACACTTATACATGAGACGACCTTCTCCTTACGCAGATCTGACCCACCGTGCTGCTGCATGGTGCACATCCCAAAAGAGTGGGCAGAAGTATATCTCAGGGACAGCGGAAATCGTGACACACAAGATAGATAGCACCAATTTTTTGCCGCGAATGTTGCATCAAGAGAATGAGTCGGTGTAGGCAGCATCCACGCACCTTCGCTCGCAGCGCAGCGCACGATCTGCACCATTTGGTAAACGTTGCCGTCCTGACACGATTAGCCGTTGTGAACGGCGCATGGTTGGAGGATGAGGAATGCACGAATTATGGATCATGACCGCCAAGCGACTCCGGAACATGGAGATGATTGAATCCATCAAGCATACCTATGGCCACGTCAGAATCTCCCTTCTTGTCGAACTAGCCTTTCCGGACACACTTCCATCGGCGTCCGACCTCCCACGTAGTGCTGACTCTTTCCCGTGGGCTTGCCTTATATGATCTCGGTATTTGTCTTTCCGGATGAACCCGTGCTCGCCCTTGCGCTGACATCCAGGTTCTTCACAATCAATCATGGTCAAAATTGCGTCGCTGCTATGAGCTTGCGCGATATGTCGGCGCAAGTCTTTGGGAAACCCGAAGTTTGATGAGCATATAGAGCAAGGGAAGGTTGCCTGCTCTTGTGAGAGATTCAGCCTGGTCTTCTGCAATATGCATTCGTCCATATGATCATAGAACGCCTGTGGACCAGCGAAAGTGGAGTGGCAGCCCGAGCATCTGTAACGGACGTGAGATATCGCACTGTCGCTCGAAGTGTCGGGCACGGTACTTGTTCGGGCAGACTTGGGATCCCGTTCCTGCGCACCATGCGTCGTGGCAAGATGTTCCTTGAGCTTCTTGAAACGGAGAAGCCGTGGATCTCTTGAGTCGTTGGCACTACAGAACGGACAAGCTGAAAGGACAGGGTAGTGGCTCTCCATATGCCTTCTGAGATCTTTCGCTCTCGAGAAGCCTGTGCGATGGTATTGGCATGTATTGACAGGGCACACTTGTACATTGCGGGTCGGCATTGGTGCGCTTCGCGTGCGAAACCCACGCTCTCTGCTGTACGACAGCAACGGGTGGGGTGCAGCAGTAGACGACGAGAACTGAAGACTTCTCGACGGTGCACGGCTTTGCTGGTGAGACATTCCGAGATTCACAGGGGCTGATCTTGCAGACTGTATGCCAACATTTCGGTACGCTGCTACACCTCCCTGATATGCGCCTGTGTGTGCGCTAGTCTGCGCATTGATAAGCGTCGCATCTGCCGGCCAGAGCTGATGATCGGCGACTAATGAGTTGGTAAGAAACATGTCGGCGGGTTGTTCGCCAACCTGCTGCGCCAACTGGTCAAAGACCAATGGCTCCGGTGGGTTATGTTCGCGCGCTTGGCCAATGTTCCACAGCGGAGTCAGTGAGTTATTGAGGTGGTCTACGGTGTAGAGACCTCCTGGATCAGCAAACCCTGTCTCTCCCCATAGATGGTGGAGCTCATGCCCATCGAGTGTCGTAGCGTTGTTGGGTGTCCCGCGGTATGTATGATCCTCGAATGAAAAGTGGTCGGGGAAGGAGAGGTCTACTGTCCAATCCAGTTGGCTTGTCTGTTTGTTCTGCGCGCTACTCTCTTCTTGCAGGTCAAGTTCAGCCATCTTGTGTGCCGCCATCGGATGTGAAAGGACATCAGCTTCACGCAGGAGAGGATGGTTATGACTATCGGGTACATGCGTCAGCTTCTGGATCTTCGCAGCTCTGCCGTCGGCAACGTCCGGATCCTCTCCCGCACCGACATAGGTTTCTTGCGTCTCAAGCGCTGATGCTGCAGGCTTTGCATGAGGAGACTCAGCAGCGCTCCCAGCGTCCAAATTCTTGGATGTTTGGACCATGAAACCGGATATGTATGTCCGAAGGAATGATTCATAACGTGGGAAGTCGTGAGTTCCGGAGGCGTATAGAACATCTTCCCCGATGATAGCCTTGCGTTGGTCGAGCTTGCTCCTAGCCACCGCTGCTCTCGTCATGTACTTGATCAGCTCCGTGCCACACGTCTGCATGAGTTTTTGGCCGTCCTTTGCTACTTTGGCATCATCGGGCAGTGCGGCTTTCATCACGCGGGCGACATCGGCAACAGGCAAGTATGAGTCGTTCGCGTTGACTTCGAAATCATACCAAGATCATGGTCTGTCAGGTTGAAGTTCGGCGACGATTCGCGTGATGTCAGACGCGCGATGTCAGAGGATTCGCGAGCTGCAGTATCGACATCACGCGACGAAGTGGACGAGAACTCGACGATCTCATCCCGTTTGCGCTTCAGTTACTGCTTGTTACTGGGTGGCACAGCCACCTGTGGCGCGCTCGTAATCGTGGTTCTGCTACGCCGGTCCAGCAGCCGTCGGCGCTTGTACTGTGATCCAAGGCGACGCAACTCAGTATCATATGACAGTAGCTGATCCGCACCACTTTGCATGGACGAGATTTGGCTTCCGTACCCGACAGATGCGTTTACCTTAAGTGGACCGGCTGCGTGCCCGCCGGTGCAACTGCATTCTCTATGCTGTGTGGGCATCGCATCTTGTGCGACTTCAGAGACTGGGACTGGAAGCCGCGCGGGAGAGCACTGCGTCAAGTCTTCGGCCGAGTCGGAGATGTGTTGTGTGTTCATATCTACACCACGCGATCTTCGGCGACGAGCTTGCTGGCGCTGACGTGCACCGTCTTTATCAATCTGTCGGGGATGACACGCGATGCAGCGGTGATATATGTCGTCTGGTAAGCCGCTTGTCTCAGCGAAGGGATAGTAGCAGATAACATGTTGCCACTTGTCACACAAATCGCAGGTGATCATGGTACCGTACTCGTCAAAGTTGCAGATGCAGGCCACTTCACCTGTCCCGTACGAGAATGGTGTGATGGCCAGTGGTCGCTGAAAGCGCCTGCTCTCACTCATAGTGCTGAAGCTCGCACTCAAAGCAACCGCAATGTTGAAGCTAAGCAGTGACTTCCAGGGCCGCTGAGCTTCCTCGAGAATAGTGCGTTCCAGGCGATACACAGCTCGCAATCCTTCCCCATATATCAGAGGCATATACACATCGAAGATACCAAGTAAGCAGTAAGCCTGATCCTCCAGTTTAGTGGTACGGCGCCCTTGCTGCCATTTGATCTTCTCCTCGACGCTGAGTGCCCTACTTTTCTCGAAGTCTTGAAGGACAATTTCGGGTATTCCGGTGATCTGCGCGATTTCAGCATTGAGAAGTGGTCCAGCACCTCTACAGCTGGAAGTCGTGTCGCACTGCGAGCACTTGTGTCCAATGACCTCCCAATTTTGGGTAATGAAAATGACTGTCCTGGGCGCAAGGAGTTCCTGCAGAGTCCAACCTCGCTGGAACCACTCGCTCTCTGCGAAATCGCCCAATACCTCCGCACGACCCCGTGTCGCACTGAAAGGCAGCACGTCGGCCAGATAGGCATGGCACTCGATGGAGTCGTGATACCAGCGAAACATTGAATTGATTGACTCTTGCACCTCAGCTGCGCTGGTGGCATCGATGCAGGCCGTATCGATCCATAGCCCATCAGAAACGGTTGAATCGTTCAAGTTCTGAAGGATGTCGTTGCTATGCCTGACTTGCTCACAAAAGCCTTTGATCTTGGCCCAGCCCACACTGGCTGTGTTTCTCTGCTTCCTCACATCCTTATAGGTGGCCTCATCATTCGACCAGCGATGGGACGTGATGACATAAGGCTCAGTATTGTCACCGTGAAAGTCTCGAAAGCTGTAGTCGTGAACATTGAGCAACCGCATCTTCACTCCTCGCTTGCATCGTCCTCAGCGCTGTGTATTTCAACGTCAGAGGATTTACCGGTCAAGAAGGTCGTCATCTTGTTTAAATTTCTAAGTAAGAGGCCATACGGGCAGCCAGGAAGCCATCAGCTGAGGTGGCTTGCAGCGAGGCAGTGCATATGCATGCCCATCACTACCTAGAATTGAGGCTCGAATCGCCTCGCGCTGCAAGGATGAGATAAGCACGTGATAGGGAAGGTGCTCGGAAGACGGCAAGTTTGAGCCGAGACTAGCGGCTCAGGGAAGCTCACTCTCTGAGGATTCGCGCAGCGCGTCGGGGGTGCCCTGATCGATCGCAAACACTCAAACATACCCGAGTGCAACGAATACACGAGTTGCAACCATGGCGGACGTTGATCGCCGGCGCGACGACAGAAACGGCGGGGCAGGGTTCCGCGGAGGGCGTAATGACCGCAGAAAGAGAGGAAGAGGTAATGACCTCCCAGCGCGAGTGAATTATTCAATTCACTGACTCAATGGTACGCAGAGGACGATGAGTACGAACACGGCAACTTCCGCAACCAGCGCGCCCGACAGGAAGTCCCACCAGGAACTCGCATCCGCCGCGTGCTGGTCGAAGCCGCCGAGGATGTCCAAGGCCGTGAGCCGGTGGATGTCAAGGGGGCGCTGTGTAATGTTGGCAAGCTTGCAGCCGACAATTGGGGGGACGAGTATGTAAGGGAGGTGTTCGTCGCTGTGGCGCTCAAAGTGTGCGTACATTCAAGTCATTGTACGCTATACATCGGCTGACCTTCCGACAGCGTTGCTGAACAGCCATTGAAAATCCCCTTCATGGCAGCGGCAGTGCTCTGTGCGAATGAGTACAAGTCAGAAGCTGCTGCAGAGGTGGTAGCAGCGGCAACATCGCAGCTCCAAGAAGCCTTGCAAGATGGTGCATGGCGAACGGTTAAGCTGCTGCTCCGATTTATTGCCTGTCTTAGCCCGCTCTTCGAAGAAGACGGCATTGTGCCTGTACTGAACGAGTTGTTCGACCGGGCAGTCGATCTGCAGACAGCTTCCTCCGAGGATGTATGTTGAAGTGCCACATGTTCAAGTTGCACTCGACTGACAATTTACCAGGCCATCGGCATCGAGCTCGTGAAGATCATTTTACTTACGATACCCTACCTTATTGTAGCGAACGACAGCAATGCAATCAAAGAGCAAGTTGCCGAACTACTTGAAAAGACCGAAATCGTAGCAACAGCTCCGCACAGCCTTGATGCGCTGGTCAACCCCTACCCAGCGATCGGTGGCGACGACGAGAGCCGACCCATGGCATTTGGCGGCGTCATCTCACTCATTCAACGGCAACTGCAAGAGGAAACGAACAAGGGCTGGCCTCTGAGCTGTATACCGAGGGCATTCGATCCTGTGAAGCGCGAGGCGGAAGCCAATGGAGATACCAACGGCAATGGGGAGCATGCATCATCCCAGAAGCACGCATTCCCGGTCGTCGAGGTTCCGTCGCCAGCCTACGCGAACTGCGGTGAGGTCTTTCCAGAAGTGTTCTTCTCCCTCTACGCAGATCAGGACGTCGAGTCTGTGCCACCGACGACGCACATCGCATGCTCGTTGATACGTGATGCTGTTGTGGACACAGTGAACATACTGGACTTTAATCGGAACGCAACGTCGAAGTACCTGAATGAGCTCGACAACTTCTGGACTCCCGGCACTTTCACTCGCCGTGAGACAGGCTTCGACAGGCTCAAGGAGTATACTGGTGGAGTATCAACCTGGAAGCCCGAGGATGTTGGGATCGACGCACTCTTCTCGCAGATCTTCAAGCTCCCGACACCACAGCATCGACTGATCTGCTACCATTCGGTCATCACCGAGGTCTGTAAGCTCGCGCCACAGGCCATCGCTCCCAGTCTTGGCAGAGCTATTCGCTTCATTTACCGCTCTATCGACCAGCTCGACCTCGAGCTCCAATACAGGTTCATGGACTGGTTCGCACATCATCTCAGCAACTTCGAATTCCGCTGGAAATGGCAAGAGTGGTATGTACCGTCCCTCATCAAGCAACGATGGTCACTGACAAGCGTAGGATCGCCGACATCCCACTTCCCGAGATCCACCCAAGGAGAGCCTTCATCAATGGCGCTCTCGACAAGGAGATTCGCCTCTCTTTCGCCAAGCGCATCCGCGAGACCCTGCCAGATCCCTTCCAAGCTCTAGTACCAGCCAGTAAAGAGAAAGACGTTCCCGACTTCAAGTACGCAGATGACAAGATGCCCTATGCCAGCGAAGCCCGTGCTCTCCTCAAGCTTCTCAAGGAAAAGGCATCCGAAGAGCAGATCCAAGCCATTCTGGACGACGTCCGTGACCAGGCCACCAGCCACGGCGTGCCTGATCCACTGGTCCCAAGCACAGACGTCTACATGACTTGCATCCTCAACTTCGGCTCGAAGAGCATGTCTCACGTGATCTCTAACATCGATCGCTTGAAAGACAAGCTCTCAGCCCTCGCCACGCAATCCGAAGCTGCCCGCCGGCAAATCATTTCGAGTGTAGTCGACTTCTGGAGCCTGCACCCTGGCAACGCAGCGAATATCGTCGACAAGCTACTGAATTACACGATCATCACGCCCATGTCTGTCATCGAGTGGGCGTTGCACGAGCGCATGGACCGTGGCAGAGCTTTGGCTTCGGCGCAGATGTACGAGCTCGTCTCTCACACTGTGGCCAAGGTCTCCGCGCGCGTGCGCCAAGTCCTGCAACAGCGAGCAAACACCTCACTCCCCTTCGACCAGCGCCAGGTCATCGACGCCGTGTTGCCTAGAGAGCGACAGACGCTGCGAGACCTGTACGCTACGATCGAGGACGCCGTAGCGAGCGTCGCGAATGGCAGCCAGGACGAGATGATGGAGAGATATGAGGGTGAGGAAGAGGAGAGAGCCATCATCATGCAGTGGGGTGAGAGGTGGGCTCGAGTCTGGAGGCGGAAGGCAGCGGTCGAAGAGGCTGTCGTCGGGGAGGCAGCTGTAGGAGAGCTGATTGAGCCGGAGCCAGTGCCAGAGCCGGAGCAAGAGCCGGTGGCCGATATGAATGATGCTCTCGATGCTTTCGAGGCAGAGGCTGGGGCGGGAGGGGCCATGGATATCATTGATGAGGTGTCCTGAAGACCTCCTCAGGACGATAGTGCGTTCCGTTAGTTGTGGAAGGCATTTCGCTGTACTGTGCTGCTGCACTATCTCCGACGTTGGATGAGCAGACAGCTGCAGGCGTGTATGCAATTGTATCATCACCTATATGTTGACCACATGTTTGGCAACAACATACAACGCTTCCACGAAGTATGTTCCGCGAACCGGACTACCTAGGATCCTGTGCTTCTAACATCTTGGCCAAGGCATCTCAGTGTTGCAACTCTACGTCCGGCAGAGCCTCGACATAGTCAGAACAAGTAGCGTCTGGGTCCTCTTCTCTCCATCGCGTTGAATGCTCGGCTTGCTCTAGTAGATATGCTTGAAGGAGCAGAAGAAGAGCTTCCTACCTTACACTTCTTAGAAAGCCGGTACTTTTGCGGCACAGACTCTGTGAAAGCGTTGCATCACAAGCTGTGGGGGATGGAGACTTGCTGAGGTGCCCTCGAAACTCACCACACAGGTATCGTAGGAAATGCTTTCTTTCACTTCAATTGGCATGCCAGTCACACCAAGCTCTCTAAAGCCCAGTCCAGCAATGCCCATTGGGTAGTCTATCATATTCTCATAGTAGCAACATTCATCCTCCCCGTGCATAAGCCGTGCACTCCAAAAGATTTTGCCATCGCCCGCTCGCTAGCATATGGGAATCGTGCTTTTCGCGGCACCCCAGTCCAGCCGTGGATCCGCGCCGTGAACGCCGTTGCCCAAATGACCACTGTGAGTCCACGCGAGCTTCCTGCCATGCAGAGCTTTCCCCTTTCAAATGTACTGGCCCGTAGCAAGAATACTCCCTCTTCTTGTTCTCCTCTCTGCCGTGACGCTCCCAATGAGATACCCTCTATGCCATGCATCAAGCTCTTCGCCACGTGCACCCGTTCGTCCGGATCATGTCCATGTACATGCCAGGCCCGAATGGCTTGTTGTGGTATGCTTTGATCCAATGCGCATTGCCATGCGTGAATGTCTTCATGATGTGTCGTTGCACTCGTGGTGTCAGAGTGAGAGATGATGCTTGAAGTTCTTGTTTTCCACTCTCAATCCAGCCGTGCAAGCATCTGCTCCCTTGGCATCGGCACCAGATTGTCGATGTCGAGGCCTTTCGCTGCGAGAATCGGCTTCATGTGAGCGGGAACCAGTTGGTGATTGAGGTGAGGTGCTATGGACAGTTCTGTTGATTCTCATGTCAGCAATCGCTCGGAAGTGCGGAGGTGGCCATGCGACGTACCATGGTGCGTGAAGTCGAATAGTGTCGGCAGATCCTTGGGTGGTGCATTCGGGTGACGCGAGTCGGCCAACTTCGTGCTCGGATCGCGGAGCTCGTCGAAGAAAGGATGCACCATCGCGTCGATCGCTGACAGGCGCTGAGTTGGCGTGTACTCGAGCAGCTTCGAAATGAGATCGATAGCATTGGGATCCGCCTTACGGAAGACCTGCTTACATGTCAGTAGCGTACTTCACGAAAATCCCATCATAACGCAATACATACCTTGCCAAATGGGTGCGGCTTGATCTGCGGGAACTTGTGCTCCATGTAATTCGGGTTCATCGTGCGGATTTGGTCGCGTGTCGGCGTTCCCAGCACTTTGATGATCTCCACAAGCTGGTCGATACCCGACTCTCCAGGGAACAATGGTTGCCCGAGCATAAGCTCTGCCATGACACAGCCGGTTGACCAGACGTCTGTTACAAGTCAGCTCAATACCTCCATTACTCTGACCAGCCGCACATACCGATTTTTGTAGTGTAGTTCGTGGCGCCAAAGATCAACTCTGGCGCCCGGTAATATCTCGAGCAGATATACGACACATTCGGCTCATTCTCCACCAATATCTTCGCACTCCCGAAATCGCACAACTTCAATATCCCGCTCGCCGGATCCATCAGCAAGTTCTGCGGCTTGATATCCCGATGGCAGATACCCTGCGAGTGGATATATGCAAGTGAGCGGAACAGCTGGTAGATGTACAGCTTCACCTCGAGGATGGGCATGGTGGTTTTGAGTTTGTTGAAGTGCCTGCTCGCGCGGTAGACGGTCTCCGGCACAAACTCCAGCACCAGGTTCAGGTATACCTCGTCCTTCTGAGCGGCCATTAGAGCTGTTTGTACACCCATGAGGTTGTCTGTATCGCGTACCCGGTCTCCGTTGGAGTAGTAGAATGCTTTGAGCTCGACGATGTTGGGATGTCGGACGATGCGCATGATTTGGAGTTCTCGGTTCTGCCCTTGTTGTCAGCACGTGAGCCGAGTACTGCGGAATATGACATGCACATACCTTGAAGCGCTTGTCCTGGAGCACTCGCTTGATGGCTGCATCTTCGCCTGATGGAGAGAGCTTGGTCTGGAAGACCACACCAAAGGAGCCATTCCCCACTATCTTGCACTGCGTATACTGCATCTCCTTGGTCTCGCCCGTCAGACCGTCTTGCACCTTCTCGCGGATGACCTCTGCGAATCTTGTCAGCATATATTGCGGCATACATACAACGAGCAAGAGTACTCACCACCCATCCTCAAGCTCTGGAAGGCCGACGGCCGGCTTTGCGACATGGCGATGTGAAGGGCGTAGTGCTAGCTGAGCGCGGTAGGGTATGGCGGCGTATTTCGGCAGTCCGCGGTCGCAATGATGTCGTCCGTGGTGGGCGGATGGAAGGGTATGTCAGGTGATCCTGGTTGATGTGCGCAGGTGGTGTAGGAGTTGCAGGCCTGGTGTAGTGCAAGCACAGCAGTGACTACGCCTCGAGGTAGGTGGAGTGCGGTGCGGCGGGTGGAAGAGGCTGAGAGCGGCTACGAACTGCAGGCAGGCGCGAACAACAGATTGGATCTGGTAGAGTGAATTTGGCGCAGACTTTCGGTCACAAAGACAACAGTGATGATGGTGGTAGTCAGGACGTGGTATGGCACGGCAGGCAATGTTGATGTATCGTGACAGCAAGATGCAGCATGAGCAGTAGTGTGCAGGCACGGCCAGAGATGAGGGGCTGCCCTCACGTGCTACTGTACTGCTGTTGACGCTGCGTGCACTGACCAGAGAAGACCTGTGACCACCACCAACCCAGGCCCATCCTCCCCTCGAGGAACCCACAAACCCACCCAGAAATGACAGCAACGTTAGGCTAGTGCCGGGAGGTAACGAAACAACCGTAATATGACGTCCCCATGCTTGTCGTAGTCTAAGCTCCCACACGCCCGTCTATCAACAAATTGAATGCCCATGCACGCTGCGTGTGTTGCTGATGCGATGATGGCTGAGCATGCGAGCCTTCACGTACGCATCTCACACAACTCGCATCAGACCCAAGGCATTTCTCGATGCAGTAGCCTAGCTGCAGCAAGCACCAGCTGACGCATTGTGGGGCCTGCGGCGGACATTATTGGAAAAAGGCTCAGGGCGAGAGGTCACCTGCGTGTCGAAAATACCAGTCCTTGGCGGATTGTCCGCAGCAGCTGGGCGAGATGAAACACGCACCACCTCAAACCACCAACACGCACTCCTCCTGTTGATCCTCCGCTGTAACCATGCACTCCTCGTACGCAACACTCACATCTCTGCAACACCCTGAGAAGTGAAGTCCGCAGACTCTTCCATCTGTCTAATCCCTCATTGGCCCGCCTGTCGTTCATGTGCATATGCAGGCTAGGCCGGTACCTCGTGACCGCCCACATGTCTCCCTGCCCCACCGCCGCAAGCGCGCTCGGTCTGCGTACTCCATCGATTTCTGCCCGCCCTGCCCTCAATCGCAATCTCAACCCCGCGATCCCCGCTGCCATTGGCCCACCTCACCCCCGTCGCGCACAATCAAGCTATCGTGTTTTGACCGAGTGACGGGCACATGACTATAATTCGCCAGCGCAAGGCACAACTTGCTGATCTGGCCCAGAGCAGTGGCGCCATCTAAGCGAACGCCTCTTGAGGAGCTGCATGTACAATCGTACTGCTCGCTCGAGCTCTTGCCTGCGCCCGGGGAGCAGAGCGAACGCCAGCGGCTCGTTGATTTCATGCACGTAAACGTCGAGCTCCGGCCCAACCGGCTTGCGGACCAGATCATGCACGCGCTGCCAAAGCGGCCTGCTGCAGGTACCTCGCTCGAAGTTTTGACGAGTTTGGCATGGTGGGATCTCTGAGACGAGCCCAATGGTGTGGTCGTTGGATGCTCGGGAATTTTGGATGTGTGTGCCGACATGAACATCCACGCATTGGGAAGTAGCATGATAGCTTTGCGTTCGATCGGCTATGGTGATGACTGCTACTCATAGGATCTGCCTTACTAGAGACGCGAGTCCGCCTCGGTATGTTCAACCGTCCCCAACTGCCAAAGTGCACAAAATATGAGGCGAGACAACGCCCGATTTCGTCCTTACAACCCTAGCGCGAGGAACAAGGCAAACGTTGAGGATCGCCATGCATGATCGACGCATTGAAGCAACTTCACTTCATCACGCGGTCCTATGCGCTCCCGCCAGAATATAGGTAGAGTCGGATTTGGAGTGTACGTGCAAAGAAAGCAGGGCAGGCACGACCATCAGCGTGAAATCCACCGCAGCGAAGCCTGACCTCAACAGCATCAGCGGTGAGAACTAGATGTACGAGACTTGGGACACGTGCATCATCGTATGAAGATTCCTTGTGCGTTGACAAGGCTGACGTCGAGACTCGCGTGGGACATGGCGGATGCTTGTCTCTCAACCGCAGGTGAAACACTGTCACGACTTCAAGGCAGGCTGTACAGTGTCAGCCTTGTGCCTCCAGACGTCGAGAGCCGCGACGTGTCACTAATGGAGCATAATGTGAAGGTGGTCAGCTCATAGGGTGCGGCGTATGCCGATCGTCAGTCGCTAATCGTACACTATTCGTACACTATTCTGTACAGCCCAGCTCCATGCGTATGATCGTTATTGACCTCCCCGTACGCCTTTTGCAACGCCATCGCAATGCATCAACACCGAGCCAGTAAGCTTCTAGGCCACTGCCAAACCCTCCTCGCCGATCCCCATGCCCTCCACCGTCTCCTTTACCATACGTTCCTTCTCCCGCCTTCGTCCTATGCCCTTGACGTACACAGCTACTCTCAGCGCTCCCGTGGGTGTGACTCCTTCCACTCGCCTCGCCATACCTACACTCTCTGGCCGAACTCTTTCGAGTGCTCGCTTCTCCTCGAAGCTTAGTCCGCTGATGCTTTCGTAATCAAGATCGCCTGGTAGTTTCAGCTCTTCATCACGCACCATGGAAGCAGCGGTGCTCGTCTGCTGTGTGATATATGGCGCGTACGTTCCTTCAATGTCCATCCGAGCCAGTAAGGCGGGTGAGTATGAAGCAAGGGCTGGGATGAGAGGCAGTAGCGTTGATGTAGTGATCGAGGAGGAGGCGAGAAGGTCAAAGGCATTGCGTCGGTGGGTGTCGTTCCGGACTGGAAGGCCTTTGGCAATCCAGGACTGTGAGCCACTTGAGTGTGATTCGAGAAGCTCACGCAGTGAGTCCAGCTGAGCTTTCGTATCACTAAAGTGTCGCCAGCGGCTTGAGGAGATGACTCCTGCGGCGTGGCCTTTTGCTGTGAGGCGGAGATCGGCGTTGTCAGCACGCGCAGACATGCGGTACTCAG
>KZ111147.1:785059-809063 GCA_002077045.2 Rachicladosporium sp. CCFEE 5018 | reverse complement strand
GAAGTATCCGTCAGATGTCTGGCTCGCACAGTCCGCTGCCTGAGTCTGAACGTCGATCTGGCAAAAGGCGGCATGATCGCTACGAATCGACAGCTCTATGGTCTGCTTGCCAAAGATCGACGAGTCAATGATAAGTTCCCTAGTGAGTCTTATTGTCTTACCTCTCGATTAGAACGTGACTGAAATTCTGCAGATAAGCCAGTATTCGGTCAGTATGCCTGTGCAGGTCCCTCAGGTGCTGTCTTGCGTGTAGGAGACGAAGTCGAGATCACGGAACGCATCAGCCGCGCGAACACGCCGATGAGTGCAAGTCCCATTACACCAAACGGACCGGTCACGCCCATCACGCCTTACGGTCCAATCACACCTGGCTGAGTTCTTAAGAAGCGTCTGTCGCCATTCCGTGCCATTCCAACACTGACGGCTAAGTCAAGCTCACAAAACAGTCTGCTTGACGCTCGAGACGAGGCAATAGGCGTAGACAGCTGTTTTTACCAGCCTCAGCCGTCCGAGCCATGCGCCAGCAGAGAAGACATGTCAGAAGCTATGCTAGGCAGAGCATGGAACAGCCATCCATGCATCTCGATCATTGGCTCTTGAAGCCCAGGACAGCCACGCTGCGCTGGGCTGGTTTCGGATTGGAGTTGGGGAGCAGAGGACCCAGATCAAGGCGGAGAATCCACTCGCCAGTAACGCCCATCGCTCCCGCCGTGCTCTACAGAAGGGTATGGACCTACTCCAAAACGCAACCCAATCCGGATGGGCACGTTGTCGCAGCTCGAAATACGGGCAATGATCATTTCACCAATCGTTAGTGGTCACCGACGATCACATGGGCGGGCTGCCACCACCCGTGGAAACCGGAGACAATTCACCCGTCGTCGCTTAGCATGATGCTGACACAGTCTCTCCTGAGATCCGAGCGGGCTCCTCTGCTTCTGTTAATGCACCCGCTGCGGCGAGACTGACATCCCGGTGCCGGCCATGGGCGGGCACGAGCAAGTGATGGTCGCTTGCCGGCTCACTACAACGGTAACTCACCGTCGACGTGGCCATGTCATCGCTATCTCCACTCGCCCGAAAGAAAGACAGCTATGTGAGACCGTTCCGAGACAGACAAGTGCAGCTTGCGCGGAATGAACACAATGTGTACCGAGCCATGGATATCCGATGAACTGTTAGATGTTTTTAGTTGCTATGTAGCTAGCTATACACGTGAGCAACTTCAGCTAGTCCTTCGTATCATCTACCCACTGCCCACGCCACCGAGACAGCCAAGACACGCCTCATGCATCGTGACCATGGCAACCGCTGTTTCATATCATCGTGGAGAGCGCCACCGTAGCACGCTCACTGTCCTCCGCGCCTGGGCGTAGGCAACCCGTGCACGCCTTGATCAGGCGAAGATCGAACAGTCGCCACTGGCGGTCCAGCCGGCGGATTGACTGACATAGGCGCGAAGCCATCCTGGAATGTGCCGTTACGCACATCCCTGCCCCCACTAGTGAAATGGTGCGCTTGGACGTTCTGCATCTGAGGGAGATTCATCCACGCGTGCGAGCCGGGGAAGCCTTGCGGCTGGAGCGAAGAGCTACTCATACCACGAGGGACTTGCGTCACTGGTATCGCAGCACGAGGCATACTGGTTGCAGCTTGCGTTGCTGGAATCGGAGCTGCGTCTATCCGCGAAGGACCGCTGATTGCGGGGGCAGTGCTCGGAACGCTTGTTTGGGCAGCAGCAACGGTAGGGTGCTCCAAACCCCGAGGCATCACTTCAGGGAGACCCAATTTGCGGTTCGTGCGGTTCTCGTCACGCCACTGCATTTCCTCCTCGACTCTTTGCAAGTCCTCTTCATTGAGATCCTCTTCGTCGGCCGCCTCTTGCTGCAGGGTCTCCATTGTGTCGATAGCGCAGATGTCGATCGATGAGTCTTTCTCCGTTCGTGCAGATTGCGCATCGATGATCTTGTCGAGGACGTACTTGTCCTTGCCATGCTCCACGTTGATGTCCTTGTGTTTCACGGCCCGCGGGTGGTGCAGGTACTTGGTCAAGTCGCGCTGGGCATTGCGACCTGGTTTCCTTTTGTCGACGACGCGCTGTGCAAG
Source organism: Rachicladosporium sp. CCFEE 5018 (assembly GCA_002077045.2). Taxonomy (NCBI): domain Eukaryota; kingdom Fungi; phylum Ascomycota; class Dothideomycetes; order Cladosporiales; family Cladosporiaceae; genus Rachicladosporium; species Rachicladosporium sp. CCFEE 5018. The sequence goes on along the minus strand of KZ111147.1, from coordinate 806,957 downwards.
TGAGGTCTTGAACAGCGTCTTGTTGTAGAGGTTCGTCTCAAATGTGCCGCCTGCGATGAAGCGGTAGACATAGACCGGCTTCGTCTGACCCAGGCGATAAGCCCGGCCGATGGCCTGCTCTTCCCAGGACGGATTGAAAGAAAAGTCAAAGAGTATCACGCGATTGGCGCACTGTATGTTGAGCCCTTGGCTTCCGGCTTTAGTCGAGATCAGAAGTAAGGAGCACTTACCTTCCGAGAAGTCCTTCAAGATGTCGGATCGCTTGGCGGTGGCAACATTGCCGTCGATGCGCGCACATTTAATGTTGCCAGCCGCAAAGAGTTTCTCAAGATAGTCAAGAGTAGGGATTTTGTGCGAGAAAAGCAGAAGCTGGTCCCCACATGCCATTGAAAGCTCAATGATTCGCATCAGCAGGGAAACCTTTGCCGATAGTGCTGGGTCAAGGGTATCGGTAAGGTCCTCCACGAGAGCCTTGATGGCCACGTCGTCGAAGCCCAATCCAGTGAGTGTTGATCCCTCGTCGGTGGGCTCATCCGGAGCGACTATTTCAGCAGGACTGTCCACCGTTGACTCCGATGCGTTGCCATCGGCTGCTTCCTCAAGAGCTTGGATAGCTGTCGTGCGTCGCTTTTGAATCTTAGCGATTCGCTTCTTTGGGTCGAGAGACTCAACAATTCTTCTGCGATACGCGGTTGGATGGTTGTTGAGCAGGAACAGCGCATCAAGCCACCCAAAGATCCTCATCTGGCTTACATCCTCGATACCTTCGGCAGCGCCGGTAATCGCGTGGATGTACTTCGAGTACGCGGCTCGCTGGGTATTGGTCAATTCGACGGTGATGACGAACTCCACTTTAGATTTGAGGGATCCACGTAACACCGTGATATCGGCACGATGTACTTTGGGTGCAATCTCGCGGTGCAGCACCGTCAGCTGCACTTTGCTCCGGCGACGCTCGCCAGCATCACTATCCTGCCACAAGCCCGCTTTGATGGGATTAGCGAAACGTCCTTGGAATTCAGTCTTTCCTCCGAGGTATCCCGGTGCGACCCAGGAGATGAGTGAGAAAATCTCGTTGACATCGTTACTCATGGGCGTGCCTGTCAGAGCGATGCGACTGTGCGTCTCAAGCATATCGGCGGCCTGGGAAAGCCTGATCCTGTCATCTTTGAGTGCATGTGATTCATCAGCCACAACAAGATTAGTTCCCGCGAGCAGCGTGGTTCGCACAAGATCGCGATGCTCAGGTGTGTTCAAGACGCGAGAGGCTTTGCCAGGCTTTCGCGAGTCGTCGCTGTCATCCGCCATGACCAAAGCACGGAAAATGCTGTAGCCGATGAGCAGTAGACCACCCATACGATGCCACTCTTTCAGGATTTCTGCGTATGACAGCTCGTCCTTCTTCCTCATGACAGTGGTCTCGATGACAAACACCCGTGAAGGCCCACCAAAACCCTGCGGCGCCCACTGCTTGATCTCCTTCTGCCAGTTGCGCAGCAAAGATGCCGGACAAAGTATCAGAAAGCAAAGTCGACGACGGAACACTCTACGTTCATCGCCCTTCACTTGCAGCCTCGGTGGCAATTGGTGTCGGATTTTAGCTGTTGGAGATTGAGAAGCCTCGTCGACAGCCATCAGCATTGCTATGCTCTGCATGGTCTTTCCCAGGCCCATCGTGTGGGCAAGGACTGCGCCCTGACTGCCGGCCGAGTCACGAGCCGTGATCTCTCGCCAGAGAAAGCGGACACCTTCATGCTGGTAGTTCTTCAGGCTGTGGGCTATGGCCTGATTGATGAAGATCGGCGGATCGCCAGCATCGCGCAGGGAATTGATTGCGAGGCCTGACTGACTTGGGTTGGCCGCAATCATCTGGGAGAGCATGTCCGGATTGGATGACAACTGCGACTGCGACTGCACCTGCGTGAATAGATGGCTTCGTGCTTGTGCATTGCTCCTCCGCGTCTTCGCGACTTCGTCTTGCTTCACCTCCTTTGGCTTCTTGGCGGAGCCATGCCTGGACGATGGCGTGTCCGTGACGTCCCGTTCCTCATCCGCTTCGTCGACATCTTCAGCTTCGTCTTGAAGGGCTTCCTCTGAGTCAACAGTGTACGGCTCGGCCTGCGTGGTCGACCTGTGGTGCATGAAAAGCTTACTCGCGCGCTTCTGCAGTAATGTACGCAGCAGGACTACGAACAGATCAACCTGACCATCTTGATTGAGGAATTGCTGTGCCATGTCCGAGTCGCAGGGAAGCTGAGGCGATACGGAGTAGTACCAGGCATATGCCATGCGGGCGCACCGTTGCATCACTTCCACAAGATGTGCCTCTATCACTTCATTCAAGCCTTCATTGTCGTTTAGATGTAAGATCGCAGCGATCAGCCTCTGCTTGAAGCCTGGATTTGCGAGCTCCTGCCATGTCTGCCAGATCTTATCCTGTACTGGTTGCCCGGCCTCTTTCAGCATCTTGATCAAGAGGTGCTTGCGCTGCGTGGTTTCAGCGAGCTGATCGAAATCCCAATCGTCAACCTCGGAGGCGGTAGCCAGAAGAGGATCTCCAATAGGCGCGGGCTTGCTGCGCGCAGAGGGAGTGCTGCTCTTCGACGCTCTCTTGAGCTTCTTGCTGGGCCCGACGATAGGCTTGGCCTTCCTTCTGGGTGTACTCTTGCTTGCTGAGCTGTCTGTCAACATCGTTAGGTCAATGACGCCAGTCTTCGCGCCGACCGGTGTACGTGGCGCATGACTGTTGCTGCTTCGTGGACGGTCTGTATCATCTGGGATCTCTTCTTTGACTACTTCTGGAGAGAACGACGGTCGGTTCGGCAGCGTCCCATGTGTGCCGCGAGCGTGCCTGAACGAGCGCGGTGGATCCGAGCTCTCGTTGATCTCGTCAGGTACTAGCTCGGGCGACGTGGAATTTCGCTCAGACATGAGCGCATAGTCGGCACCATCTGCAGGCTTTTCGACAGTATCCGCTTCATGATTGAGAGTGTTGCTGCGCAAAGCGTGCTCGGAGTCTGCAATGACGTCCTCATACTGCTCATCGTCCTCGAGCACCACGTCTGACATGACAATGTTGTCCAGCTGCTCCTGATTATCTTCGAGTGCTCCGTCCGGCACCACAAAGTCGTCACCGCCAGCCACGATATGTGGCTCGTCTGGTTCCGCGGTGGTACAGCGCTCATCTCCCGCTTGGGCTGATGCAGCGATTTCTTCTGCGAGAGTCTGCGACAGCATGTTTGCGGTACGCTGTGGCGAAAGCTGCATTCGATCGCCAGGTCCCAGCAGATTCAGTGAGTTCTGCAGGGAAGCGCCATGTGCACTCGCTTGCTGCGCTGCCGTACCGGAAATATGAGCTGACTTGACAGTTGAGCGGATTGGCCGCGCAGGTGCCTGGCTGGCGGCCCAGATGGAGATCTTCCACAACTCCTTCTCGCGGTCATGTACAGTAGGCTCAAGCATCTCACACTGACGCCTAAGGCTTGCCTCACCTTTCCACTGCATCCCGACCATATCATTTCGATACTTCGTAAGACGCTTGCCAAGCAGATCGCTCACTCGTTGAGCTCCACGGACGAGCTCATCACGGACAGTACGACTTCTCTTCATCTTCTTCCACACGGACCAAGCCTCTTTCGTGACAAGGGTCGGCAACTTATTGTCATGCCACTCTTGCCGGAAACGTTCGATGGCAGCGTCAATGACCAGTGGGATGTCAATCTGCTCATGCTCTTGCTCACTCTCGACATCGGCAAGATCATCGCCACTCTCATCGTCGGTGTCTTGCTCCACGTCTGCCACGACTGTAGTGGCATCGTCATCACCTTCTGGAAAGGCAGTGATATCGACATCACCATCGCGGTGCTTCCAGTTGAGAAGGAGATGGTCGTATTCGCCACCGATTTGTGCAGCATCCTGCACGGAATACCCCAGGTCAATCGCATTGCTGTTGATCATGGCGTCAGACTCCCGTGTGATGATGATCCGGTCCTCGTCGTTGATGTGCGCCGATGTCGCGGTGTCTGGAGCGTACTGTACGACGTAAGAGCATCGAGCAGCGTCAGGCATCAGACGCCCATGTCGATTGGTCTTGCTGGTGGCCAAGGCAACGCCAGCTTTCATGTCGTGTCTGTACGGGTAGATGACCAGCGCGTCTCTCGACTTGCGGGTGAAATGGCTTTCCTCAGGCGCGTGGAGAAAGTGTGACATGCAGCGATAAGCGTACTGCGTGAGCCCGCATTGTACGAACGGATTGACATACTGGAAGTCATCGGACTCTTCATCTTCCCCGTCGTTGATGAAATGCCTGTGCATGGGAGGCAAGAGACCAACGGCAGCGCCAAGCGTAGTATTACCAAAGAAAAGCTGGTCGATAGGCAGGCTTCTCGCAGGTAAATGGATCTTAGAATCATCAATTTCGTTTTTTGTAGTCGTGATGCCGTGATCAAGCACCGAATCATGATCAGTCACCAGTGCCGCCGAGTCTAAGCGACGCCGCTTGCGCGGACGACCATCATCGATCTTTTGCTCGCCATGCGTAAGATCATCGCCGACTATGGGTGCTACAATGCTGTAGGCAACTGTCGTGGTCTGGCGCTCGTTCATGTGGGCTGGCTGCGCAGTAGATTCGGGCACAGGCCACTCGATTGGCTCGTCTTTGGTCCTGTACCTGCCTGAGCTGTCTTGAAGATGCCGGATACACCGCAAGTACGCAGTTCGCTCTCCTAAAGCCTTCACGCCACATTCCTCTCTGAGGAAGGACAGATCGACGGCAGTCAGCAGCGTGACGCCATCGACGCTGTTCTCAACGAATCTGGCAACGAGCTGCTCGAGTGAAGGAAACGTCGCGTGTGGTACATCGCGCCTGATATACTGCACAGCGTCGCCACGAAGGAAATCAGTAACGTCCTCGACAGTCCAATGCCACACATCTGGTGGACGCGTCATCTTGCGCGTTAGTATGCTGTGTGGTGTTGAAGTGAGTATCGGTGTCTTGTCGAGGCGTGGTGTGGTGCTGTGTGGTGGTAGGAGGTGAGGTGGTGTGTCGTAGATCTGGGTGTAGAAGGTGAAGTGCTTCTCGAGGTGAGCGGCTGATCCCGCACAGGCACGTGAACCTAATAGAAGGGCAAGTGCAAGTGCAAGTGCGTCGACACGTAGATGTGGCAGGAGCGACCGAGAGGATGCCTAGTGAGTGTGTGTAGCTGCGGCTCAAGATCTGCGGACTGCGCGCAACAAGAGCTTCTGCAATACGTGACAGGTCAACACACGACTATTGCAAGCTCGACGAGCAAGAAATGAGCTCGTTATACGCCTTCCAGTCGTACGATGAGGCACGACCATACAGGCATCGACGTAGAGGAGTGCCGGTGCGCTGGATCTGCCTTGCGCTGATGCGCTGACACCTTGTCGGCCACCGACTGGTCGTTGTAAAAGAGCTTACTGAATGCTGACCACGAATGCTGCCACACAAGCAAGCAGATCCTATGTAGCTCTTCACACGTCCCTATGCCTCCTTTTTGCGCGACTCAAAAGCCGCTGGCGCAACGACCTCAAATCGCTTCCCGAGTCCGGCGCTGGAGCATACATGTCTCGTAGTGCGCAGCTGGAGCTTCAGAGCGAGGCAGAAGCTGATCTTCGGGAGGACGATGCTCCCGGTGGCAGGCATGCGAAGGACTGGCAATTGCGAGAATCGTCAGAAGCACTTGGACCGTCTCGTCCGAAGTTCTGTACCCCGATGTACCCGCTCAGGCTAAGGAGGAATTCCTACATGAGATCTGTCAGACGCGCATTGTACGGAGTCCAGATAGCGTCGGAGACTCGCGCGCTGGCAGGAGCATTACAGTCGCAGGAGGCGCGATGGCAGGTCGTGCTTGCGTCCAGATGGAGTCCAGGTCCCGCCAAGCCATGAACCTGCCGCGGTAAACTCGACTTTGTCAGCACGCCATTGCGTTCCACAGCATTAAAAACTCCAGCGATCAAACCAGGACACTGATCAATAGCATGTAACGATGGCGAACGCCGTATACCCACCTTACCCTCCCACACTGACCCAAGCCGAGCAAGAGTACCTCCTGACCAATCTCAAAGACTGGTCGATTACCCATGGCCTTGCTGTACGGCCGACCAGCTCGTATGTTGCCGAAGATCTCGACCCGGCGAGAGCTCTGGCTACGACAGCACCTGCAACGCTGTTCCCAAGTCTCTTTCCGAGGTCTTGCTTCGAGCAAGCCCGGGCCGTCAGCCAGGCGTACAGCGAGCTGTACTCTGCTATCGCTGCGGACGAGGAATGGCTTAGTGAGATTGTCAAGGAGTAGGTCAGATGAATCTCCCCCTTGTCATGTGGCTGTTCTCAGCGTAGCTCGTGTCGGCATGGCTTTGAGCAGTACACTGTCTTCAGCTCAGCCGCAACGCTGCAGCTCATCACTTCACTTCCACATTTCGCCGTCTGACAGTCATTCAACAGGCTGTTGGAGATCGACGACTTCATTGAGAAACTATGGAAAGTCCATCTTGCCGTGAAGAAGGAGGGCTATGCTCAAGTCGGTAGTTCGTGCACCACACATGTCTATGTCCCACTGACAGTGCATAGAGCCTGCAACTCGGTCTCTTTCGCTCAGACTACATGGGTCACGTGTCAGACAGTGACAGCGACTCGAGACTGTCTGTGAAGCAAGTCGAATTCAATACTATCGCGTCCTCATTTGGTGGTCTCTCGAGCCAAGTGGCCGCGTTGCACCGCTATCTACATTCCGTCGATGCATACCCGGAAGTCACATCATCACTCATAAATGATGCATCCCTTCAGTCCAGCGGCTCGGTCCCGGAACTCGCGTCAGGTCTTGCGAAAGCACATCAGGCGTATGTTGAGTCGGAGAGAACTGATCGACCAGTCTGCGTTCTCTTCCTCGTGCAAGACGTAGAGCGGAACGTCTTCGATCAGCGCCACCTGGAGTATGCTCTCAACACAGATCATGGCATCCGCACGTTCCGCCTCCCATTCAGTCAAGTTCTGCAAGACACGAGTCTAGACAAGAACCGCAAGCTTCTGTACACTCCACCGTCACTCTCAGGCAAGCAGTGGGAGGTCTCAGTCGTCTACTTCCGAGCCGGCTACGCGCCCACAGAGTACACCGCACAGCGCGACTGGGATGCGCGACTACACATTGAGCGAAGCGCGGCTATCAAGTGTCCGGGCATACTGACACATCTCGCGGGTTCCAAGAAGGTGCAGCAAGTACTTGCCACGCCTCACTCTCCACATCTCGCACGTTTCCTACCCGACAAAGCCGCTGCAGACAAGTTGCTCGCCACGTTCGCTCCGATCTACCCACTCGACGACAGTGAAGCGGGTCTCGAAGCTCGCAAGCTCGCGACAGATCCGCAAACGGCGCAGAAGTACGTCCTCAAACCTCAGCGGGAGGGTGGCGGCAACAACATCTACCGGTCCGAGATTCCTGGCTTTCTGCAGAATCTACCTAAGGCGAAGTGGCCAGCCTACATCCTGATGGAGATGATTGAGCCGCCTACACAAGGTAACGCGATCTTCCGTAATGGTGAGGTGCAGAGCGGTGAGGTGATATGCGAGCTTGGTGTGTATGGCGCTTGTCTATGGCGGGACAAGGTCGAGAACGGAGTGGTGAAGGGCAGAGACGTGCTGGAGAACTTCGAGGCAGGGTACCTGCTACGCACAAAAGGAGCGGGGAGCAGTGAGGGAGGTGTTGCTGCTGGATTTGGAAGTGTCGACAGCTGTTGCTTGCTCGACTTGTGAGCGCCGCAGGGTTGAACGACGCCTCTGTGAAGTAGATGCAGACCTAGAGCGTTGATCTTGCACTCAATCATTCACGAGTTTTAGACTAGCTTCGCCTGCAGATCATCTAAAGCAGTGAACGGCTTGTCATCTTGCCAAGGCGTGCTGACTACACATCACTCCTCAGCCCGGACGTAACTCCAGCTTTCCGGCTCTCCAACTCCTCCGAAACGACATCCCTCAGCCCACCCGTTCACCACCAAACACACGACGCGTGGCTCACGCAGTCGTGACACAATCCTCAGCACCAAGTCCGACTGGGCGCACGTATGTTTGCACAGCATCCTACCAGCTGGTAGCTACTTTGCGCTGGGTTTGTAGTCGCCATGGCGCGGTGCACTGCCTTGTCAGAAGTCTAATATTTCGGGATCATCAACGGTGGCCGGAGAGCGGTGCGTGTTGCGCTGTGCATTGGGGTTTGGCTGGTTGGCACGGTCGGATCTCGTCTACTTCTCAATCACTGCATTCCTTTCTTTGCTGTGTTATCATACCTTATCCGTTCCTCTCGCTTTACACCCTCAGTATGACGATGTCAACATTCGGACAAGGCGCGGTCCTTCTCGCACTCGGTAAGACTCAATACTCATGACCATGAACGATCCTCGCTAACAACCTCAGCAACCCTCGCAGCAGCTCAATACGGCCCTCCAAGCGGCTCCGGATATACTGGCGGCAACCCCTACGCGAACGGCGGCGATGGTGACTCGGGCAGCTCTGGCTTCGGTCAGGGTGGTGCCGGTCGAGGAGGCTTCGGCGGCGCCCGCGGCAACGCGAGCACGATCATAACCGCGCACGCCGTCCTCGGCAGTCTCGCCTTCGTGCTCTTCTTCCCTCTGGGCGGTATCCTCATCCGCGTCGCCTCCTTCCCAAAACTCTGGCTCGCGCACGCAGGCCTCCAGATCGTAGCCTGGAATTTCTACATTATCGCTTTCGGAATTGGAGTGTGGATGACGGTGAACTACTACACCTTCAAAAGCGCGCATCCGATCATTGGAATTGTGCTGTTTGTGCTGTTGGCTTTCCAGCCAGCGCTGGGTTTTGTGCACCACATCATGTTCAAGAAGCATTCGAGAAGAGTAGTGTGGAGTTACGGACACATCTGGCTTGGGCGGATCATCATTCTCGGTGGGATCATCAACGGCGGACTTGGACTGCGACTGGCACAGCAAACGAGATTCATGGCGCCTAGCACGGGCGCGGTAGCCGGCTATGCCGTTGCTGCTGCGATCATGGGCGGCGCATACCTGGCGAGCATCACATACGGCGAGAGGAAGCGGAGCAAGGCAGCCAAGGGGTCGGCAGCGCCGTACAAGGAGGTGTCGAGGAACGACTATGAGATGGGTGGGCCAGCAAATAATGCCACGCGCTCCGGTGCACCTGAGGGTGTGGGCGAGTACTACAAGCAGCAGAAGAGCGGGCAGACGTATGCTTGAGGGGATTGCAGGACTATCGTACTGTACATATACACTTATACATGAGACGACCTTCTCCTCACGCGGATCTGACCCACCGTGCTGCTGCATGGTGCACATCCCAAAAGAGTGGGCAGAGGTATATCTCAGGGACAGCGGAAATCGTGACACACAAGATAGATAGCACCAATTTTCTGCCGCGGATGTTGCAACAAGAGAATGAGTCGGTGTAGGCAGCATCCACGCGCCTTCGCTCGCAGCGCAGCGCACGATCTGCACCATTTTGTCTACGTTGTCGTCCTGACACGATCAGCCGTTGTGAACGGCACATGGTTGGAGGATGAGGAATGCACGAAAATGGAGCATGACCGCCAAGCGACTCCGGAATATGGAGATGATTGAAAGCATCAAGCATACCTATGGCCACGTCAGAATCTCCCTTCTTGTCGAACTAGCCTTTCCGGACACACTTCCATCGGCATCCGACCTCCCACGTAGTGCTGACTCTTTCCCATGGGCTTGCCTCATATGATCTCGGTATTTGTCTTTCCGGATGAACCCGTGCTCGCCCTTGCGCTGACATCCAGGTTCTTCACAATCAATCATGGTCAAGATTGCGTCGCTGCTATGAGCCTGCACGATATGTCGGCGCAAGTCTTTGGGAAAACCGAAGTTTGATGAGCATATAGAGCAAGGGAAGGTTGCCTGCTCTTGTGGGAGATTCAGCCTGGTCTCCTGCAATATGCATTCGTCCATATGATCATAGAACGCCTGCGGACCAGCGAAAGTGGAGTGGCAGCCCGAGCATCTGTAACGGACGTGAGATATCCAACTGTCGCTCAAAGTGTCGGGCACGGTACTTGTTCGGGCAGACTCGGGATCCCGTTCCTGCGCACCATGCGTCGTGGCAAGATGTTCCTTGAGCTCCTTGAAACGGAGAAGCCGTGGTTCTCTTGAGTCGTTGGCACTACAGAACGGACAAGCTGAAAGGACAGGGTAGTGGCTCTCCATATGCCTTCTGAGATCTTTTGCTCTCGAGAAGCCTGTGCGATGGTATTGGCATGTAGTGACAGGGCACACTTGTACATTGCGGGTCGGCATTGGTGCGCTTCGCGTGCGAGACCCACGCTCTCTGCTGTACGACAGCAACGGGTGGTGTGCAGCAGTAGACGACGAGGACTGAAGACTTCTCGACGGCGCACGGCTTTTCTGGTGAGACATTCCGAGATTCACAGGGGCTGATCTTGCAGACTGTATGCCAACATTTCGGTACGCTGCTACACCTCCCTGATATGCGCCTGTGTGTGCCCTGGTCTGCGCATTGATAAGCGTCGCATCTGCCGGCCAGAGCTGATGATCGGCGACTAATGAGTTGGTAAAAAATATGTCGGCGGGTTGTTCGCCAACCTGCTGCGCCAACTGGTCAAAGACCAATGGCTCCGGTGGGTTATGCTCGCACGCTTGGCCAATGTTCCACAGCGGAGTCAGTGAGTTATTGAGGTGGTCTACGGTGTAGAGACCTCCTGGATCAGCAAACCCTGTCTCTCCCCATATATGGTTGAGCTCACGCCCATCGAGTGTCGTAGCGTTGTTGGGTGTCCCGCGGTATGAATGATCCTCGAATGAAAAGTGGTCGGGGAAGGAGAGGTCTACTGTCCAATCCAGTTGGCCTGTCTGTTTGTTCTGCGCGCTACTCTCTTCTTGCAGGTCAAGTTCAGCCATTTTGTGTGCCGCCATCGGATGTGAAAGGACATCAGCTTCACGCAGGAGAGGATGGTTATGACTATCGGGTACATGCGTCAGTTTCTGGATCTTCGCAGCTCTTCCGTCGGCAACGTCCGGATCCTCTCCCGCACCGACATAGGTTTCTTGCTGCTCAAGCGCTGATGCTGCAGGCTTTGCATGAGGAGACTCAGCAGCGCTCCCAGCGTCCAAATTCTTGGATGTTTGGACCATGAAACCGGATATGTATGTCCGAAGGAATGATTCATAACGTGGGAAGTCATGAGTTCCGAAGGCGTATAGAACATCTTCCCCGATGATAGCCTTGCGTTGGTCGAGCTTGCTCTTAGCCACCGCTGCTCTCGTCATGTACTTGATCAGCTCCGTGCCACACGTCTGCATGAGTTTTTGGCCGTCCTTTGCTACTTTGGCATCATCGGGCAGTGCGGCTTTCATCACGCGGGCGACATCGGCAACAGGCAAGTATGAGTCGTTCGCTTTGACTTCGAAATCATAACCAAGATCATGGTCTGTCAGGTTGAAGTCCGGCGACGAGTCGCCTGATGTCAGACGCGCAATGTCAGAGGATTCGCGAGCTGCAGTATCGACATCACGCGACGAAGTGGACGAGAACTCGACGATCTCATCCCGTTTGCGCTTGAGTGACTGCTTGTTACTGGGTGGCACAGCCACCTGTGGCGCGCTCGTAATCGTGGTTCTGCTACGCCGGTCCAGCAGCCGTCGGCGCTTGTACTGTGATCCAAGGCGACGCAACTCAGTGTCATATGACAGTAGCTGATCCGCACCACTTTGCATGCATGAGATTTGGCTTGCGTACCCGACAGATGCTTTTACCTTAAGTGAACCGGCTGCGTGCCCGCCGGTGCAACTGCATTCTCTATGCTGTGTGGGCATCGCATCTTGTGCGACTTCAGAGACTGGGACTGGAAGCCGCGCGGTAGAGCACTGCGCCAAGTCTTCGGCCGAGTCGGAGATGTGTTGTGTGTTCATATCTACACCACGTGATCTTTGGCGACGAGCTTGCTGGCGCTGACGTGCACCGTCTTTATCAATCTGTCGGGGATGACACGCGATGCAGCGGTGATATATGTCGTCTGGTAAGCCGCTTGTCTCAGCGAAGGGATAGTAGCAGATAACATGTTGCCACTTGTCACACAAATCGCAGGTGATCATGGTACCATACTCGTCCAAGTTGCAGGTGCAGGCCACTTCACCTGTCCCGTACGAGAATGGCGTGATGGCCAGTGGTCGCTGAAAGCGCCTGCTCTCACTCATAGTGCTGAAGCTCGCACTCAAAGCATCCGCGATGTTGAAGCTAAGCAGTGACTTCCAGGGCCGCTGAGCTTCCTCGAGAATAGTGCGTTCCAGGCGATACACAGCTCGCAATCCTTCCCCATATATCAGAGGCATATACACATCGAAGATACCAAGTAAGCAGTAAGCCTGATCCTCCAGTTTAGTGGTACGGCGCCCTTGCTGCCATTTGATCTTCTCCTCGACGCTGAGTGCCCTACTTTTCTCGAAGTCTTGAAGGACAGTTTCGGGTATTCCGGTGATCTGCGCGATTTCAGCATTGAGAAGTGGTCCAGCACCTCTACAGCTGGAAGTCGTGTCGCACTGCGAGCACTTGTGTCCAATAACCTCCCAATTCTGGGTAAAGAAGATGACTGTCCTGGGCGCAAGGAGTTCCTGCAGAGTCCAACCTCGCTGGAACCACTCGCTCTCTGCGAAATCGCCCAATACCTCCGCACGACCTCGTGTCGCACTGAAAGGCAGCACGTCGGCCAGATAGGCATGGCACTCGATGGAGTCGTGATACCAGCGAAACATTGAATTGATTGACTCTTGCACCTCAGCTGCGCTGGTGGCATCGATGCAGGCCGTATCGATCCATAGCCAATCAGAAACGGTTGAATCGTTCAAGTTCTGAAGGATGTCGTTGGTATGCCTGACTTGCTCACAAAAGCCTTTGATCTTGGCCCAGCCCACACTGGCTGTGTTTCTCTGCTTCCTCACATCCTTATAGGTGGCCTCATCATTCGACCAGCGATGGGACGTGATGACATAAGGCTCAGTATTGTCACCGTGAAAGTCTCGAAAGCTGTAGTCGTGAACATTGAGCAACCGCATCTTCAACCCTCGCTTGCATCATCCTCAACACTGTGTATTTCAACGTCAGAGGATTTACCGGTCAAGAAGGTCGTCATCTTGTTTAAATCTCTAAGGAAGAGGCCATACGGGCAGCCAGGAAGCCATCAGCTGAGGTGGCTTGCAGCGAGGCAGTGCATATGCATGCCCATCACTACATAGAATTGAGGCTCGAATTGCCTCGCGCTGCAGGGATCAGATAAGCACGTGATTAGTAAGGTGCTCGGAAGACGGCAAGTTTGAGCCGAGACTAGCGGCTCAGGGAAGCTCACTCTCTGAGGATTCGCGCAGCGCGTCGGGGGTGCCATGACCGATACCGAGTTCGACAAGTACACAAACGGCAATCATGGCGGACGCTGATCGCCGACGCGACGACAGAAACGGCGGGGGAGGTTTCCGCGGAGGGCGCAATGACCGCAGGAAGCGGGGGAGAGGTATGACCTTTGAGTGTGAGTACGCGATTCGTATCACTGACCCAGCGACAAACAGAGGAAGACGAATACGAGCATGGCAACTTCCGCAACCAGCGCGCTCGACAGGAGATACCACCAGGGACTCGCATTCGCCGCGTGCTGGTCGAGGCTGCCGAGGACGTCCAGGGTCGTGAGCCGGTGGATGTCAAGGGGGCGCTGTCGAACGTTGGCAAGCTTGCAGCCGACAATTGGGGGGATGAGTATGTGAGGGAGGTGTTCGTCACTGTTGCGCTCAAAGTGTTCGTATATTCAGTCATCGTACGCTATACATCTGCTGACGTTCCGACAGCGTTGCTGAACAGCCACTGAAGATCCCCTTCATCGCAGCGGCAGTGCTCTACGCAAATGAGTACAAGTCCGAAGCTGCTGCAGAGGTGGTAGCAGCGGCAACATCGCAGCTCCAAGAAGCCTTGCAAGAGGGTGCATGGCGAACGGTGAAGCTGCTGCTCCGGTTCATTGCCTGTCTTGGCCCGCTCTTCGAGGTGGACGGCGTCGTGCCTGTACTGAACGAGCTGTTCGACCGGGCAGTCGATCTGCAGACGGCTTCTTCCGAGGACGTATGTTGAAGTGGTACCCCTTCAAGTTGCACTCGACTAACAATTTACCAGGCCATCGGCATAGAGCTCGTGAAGATCATTTTACTTACGATACCCTACCTTATTGCAGCGAACGATAGCGATGCGATCAAAGAGCAAGTCGCCGAACTACTTGAGAAGACTGAGATCGTAGCTACAGCCCCGCACAGCCTCGACGCGCTAGTTGACCCATACCCAGCGATCGGCGGCGACGACGAGATCCGACCCATGGCATTTGGCAGCGTTATCTCACTCATTCAACGGCAACTGCAAGAGGAGACGAATAAGAATTGGCCTCTGAGCTGTATACCGAGAGCATTTGATTCTGTGAAGCGCGAGGCGGAAGCCAATGGAGATACCAACGGCCATGGGGAGCACGCGCCATCACAAAAGCACGCGTTTCCGGTTATCGAGGTTCCGTCGCCAATCTACGCGAACTCCGGTGAGGTCTTTCCAGAGGTGTTCTTCTCCCTCTACGCAGATCAGGACGTCGAGTCCGTGCCACCTACGACGCACATCGCATGCTCGTTGATACGTGATGCTGTTGTGGACACAGTGAACATACTGGACTTCAACCGGAATGCAACATCGAAGTATCTAAACGAGCTGGACAACTTTTGGACTCCAGGCACCTTCACCCGCCGTGAAACAGGCTTCGACAGGCTCAAAGAGTATACTGGTGGAGTATCAACCTGGAAGCCTGAGGATGTTGGGATCGACGCGCTCTTCTCGCAGATCTTCAAGCTCCCGACACCACAGCATCGACTGATTTGCTATCATTCTGTCATCACCGAAGTCTGTAAGCTCGCGCCACAGGCCATCGCTCCCAGTCTTGGCCGAGCTATCCGCTTCATCTACCGCTCCATTGACCAGCTCGATCTCGAGCTCCAATATAGGTTCATGGACTGGTTCGCACATCATCTCAGCAACTTTGAATTTCGCTGGAAATGGCAAGAGTGGTATGTAGTGTCCCCTCCCCAGCAACGAAGATTACTGACAAGCGCGTAGGATCGCCGATATCCCACTTCCCGAGATCCACCCAAGAAGAGCCTTCATCAATGGCGCCCTCGACAAGGAGATTCGCCTCTCTTTCGCCAAGCGCATCCGCGAGACTTTGCCTGATCCCTTCCAAGCCTTGGTCCCCGCCAGCAAAGAGAAAGACGTTCCTGATTTCAAGTACGCAAATGATGAGCTACCCTTTGCCACCGAGGCACGCGCACTCCTCAAGCTACTCAAGGAGAAGGCGTCCGAAGAGCAAGTCCAAGCTATCCTCGACGACATTCGCGACCAAGCTGCCAGTCACGGAGTGGCTGATCCGCTGGTATCAAGCACAGACGTCTACATGACCTGCATCTTGAACGTTGGCTCGAAGAGCATGTCTCACGTGATCTCTAACATCGATCGTCTGAAGGACAAGCTCTCAGCCCTTGCGACACAGTCTGAAGCTGCGCGCCGGCAGATCATCTCCAGTGTAGTCGACTTCTGGAGTCTTCATCCTGGGAATGCGGCCAACATAGTCGACAAGCTCCTCAACTACACGATCATCACGCCCATGTCTGTCATCGAATGGGCGTTGCACGAGCGCATAGACCGTGGCAGAGCTTTGGCTTCGGCGCAAATGTACGAGCTTGTCTCTCACACAGTGGCGAAGGTCTCCGCGCGCGTGCGCCAAGTCCTGCAACAGCGAGCAAATACCTCACTTCCCTTCGACCAGCGACAGGTCATCGACGCCGTGTTGCCTAGAGAGCGACAGACGCTGCGAGACCTGTACGCTACGATCGAGGACGCCGTAGCGAGCGTCGCGAATGGCAGCCAGGACGAGATGATGGAGAGATATGAGGGTGAGGAAGAGGAAAGAGCCATCATCATGCAGTGGGGTGAGAGGTGGGCTCGAGTCTGGAGACGGAAGGCAGCGGTCGAAGAGGCTGTCGTTGGGGAGGCAGCTGTAGGAGAGCTGATTGAGCCGGAGCCAGTGCCAGAGCCGGAGCAAGAGCCGGTGGCCGATATGAATGATGCTCTCGATGCTTTCGAGGCAGAGGCTGGGGCGGGAGGGGCCATGGATGTTATTGACGAGGTGTCCTGAAGACCTCTACAGGACGACAGTGCGTTCCGTTAGTTGTGGAAGGCATTTCGCCGTACTGTGCTGCTGCACTATCTCCGACGTTGGATGAGCAGACAGCTGCAGGCATGTATAAAATTGTACCATCACCTATATGTTGACCACATGTTTGGCAACAGCATACAACGCTTCCACGAAGTATGTTCCGCGAACCGGACTACCTAGGATCCTGTGCTTCTGACATCTTGGCCAAGGCATCTCAGTGTTGCATCTCTACGTCCAGCAGAGCCTCGACATAGTCAGAACAAGTAGCGTCTGGGTCCTCTTCTCTCCACCGCGTCGAATGCTCGGCTCGCTCTAGTAGATATGCTTGGAGGAGCAGAAGAAGAGCTTCCTACCTTACACTTCTAAGAAAGCCGGTACTTTTGCGGCACAGACTCTGTGAAAGCGTTGCATCACAAGCTGTGGGGGATGGAGACTTGTTGAGGTGCCCTCGAAACTCAACACACAGGTATCGTAGGAAATGCTTTCTTTCACTTCAATCGGCAAGCCAGTCACACCAAGCGCTCTAAAGCCCGGTCCAGCGATGCCCATTGGGTAGTCTATCATATTCTCATACTAGCAACATTCATCCTCCCCGTGCATAAGCCGTGCACTCCAAAAGATTTTGCCATCGCCCGCTCGCTAGCATATGGGAATCGTGCTGTGCTTTTCGCGGCACCCCAGTCCAGCCGTGGATATTCGCCAGTGAACGCCATCGCCCAAATCACACAAGTCTCTGTAATGTACTCTCACGAAGCGCCAGAGCATGTGACTTTGCCAGGTTCTCGGGTCGCGGAATGCACTGACCCGCAGCAAGTGTACTCTCGCCTTTCCTCGTCTGCCCTCTGTCCTTATGCTGCCAGTAGGAAAACTCTCTTGCCATGCACCAAGCTCTGTACCACTTTTACCCATTCGTCCGGATCATGTCCTTTACATGCCAGGCCCGAATGGCTTGTTGTGGTATGTTGTGATCCAATGGCGCATTGCGTTGCGTGAGTGTCGTCATCACGGGAGCGTAGGGAGCGTTGCATGGGAGTGAAAGGTGGTTCTTGATGATTCCGTCTGTTCCAATCTCAATCCAGCCGTGCAAGCATCTGCTCTCTTGGCATCGGCACCAGGTTGTCAATGTCAAGGCCTTTCGCTGCGAGGATTGGCTTCATGTGGGCGGGAACGAGTTGGTGATTGAGGTGAGGTGCGATAGAGAGTTCTGTGGACTCTCATGTCAGTAAAAGCTCGAAAGTGCGGAGGTGGCCATGCGACGTACCATGATGCGTGAAGTCGAACAGTGTCGGGAGGTCCTTTGGTGGTGCATTCGGGTGACGCGAGTCGGCCAACTTCGTGCT
The DNA here is from genome assembly GCA_002077045.2 of Rachicladosporium sp. CCFEE 5018. NCBI lineage: Eukaryota > Fungi > Ascomycota > Dothideomycetes > Cladosporiales > Cladosporiaceae > Rachicladosporium > Rachicladosporium sp. CCFEE 5018. The sequence goes on along the minus strand of KZ111147.1, from coordinate 789,355 downwards.
CGGATCGCGCAGCTCGTCGAAGAAAGGATGCACCATCGCGTCGATCGCTGAGAGGCGCTGAGTTGGCGTGTACTCGAGCAGCTTCGAAATCAGATCGATCGCATTGGGATCCGCCTTACGGAAGACCTGTACGCTTGTCAGTTCTACACTTATCTCACGGCCATCATCACAAAGTAATATATACCTTGCCGAATGGGTGTGGCTTGATCTGCGGGAATTTGTGCTCCATGTAATTCGGGTTCATCGTGCGAATTTGGTCGCGTGTTGGCGTTCCCAGCACTTTGATGATCTCCACAAGCTGGTCGATACCCGACTCGCCAGGGAACAGTGGTTGTCCGAGCATAAGCTCTGCCATGACACAGCCGGTGGACCAAACGTCTGTTGCAAGTCAGCTCGAATCCTCCCTTCTTTCACTACACACAACGTACCAATCTTCGTAGTGTAGTTCGTGGCGCCAAAGATCAACTCTGGCGCCCGGTAATATCTCGAGCAAATATACGACACGTTCGGCTCATTCTCTACCAAAATCTTCGCACTTCCAAAATCGCACAACTTCAGTATCCCGCTCGCCGGATCCATCAGCAAGTTCTGCGGCTTGATATCCCGATGGCAGATACCCTGGGAGTGGATATATGCAAGTGAGCGGAACAGCTGGTAGATGTACAGCTTCACCTCGAGGATGGGCATGGTGGTTTTGAGCTTGTTGAAGTGCCTGCTCGCGCGGTAGACGGTCTCCGGCACAAACTCCAGCACCAGGTTCAGGTATACCTCGTCCTTCTGAGCGGCCATTAGAGCTGTTTGTACACCCATGAGGTTGTCTGTATCGCGTACCCGGTCTCCGTTGGAGTAGTAGAATGCTTTGAGCTCGACGATGTTGGGATGTCGGACGATGCGCATGATTTGGAGTTCTCGGTTCTGCCCTTGTTGTCAGCACGTGAGCCGAGTACTGCGGAATATGACATGCACATACCTTGAAGCGCTTGTCCTGGAGCACTCGCTTGATGGCTGCATCTTCGCCTGATGGAGAGAGCTTGGTCTGGAAGACCACACCAAAGGAGCCATTTCCCACTATCTTGCACTGCGTATACTGCATCTCCTTGGTCTCGCCCGTCAGACCGTCTTGCACCTTCTCGCGGATGACCTCTGCGAGTAACGTAAGCACGAATCGCAGGATACATACTACCAGCAAGACTACTTACCACCCATCCTCAAGCTCTGGAAGGCCGACGGCCGGCTTTGCGACATGGCGATATGTAGGGCGTGGTGCTAGCTGAGCGCGGTAGGGTATGGCGGCGTATTTCGGCAGTCCGTGGTCGCAATGATGTCGTCCGTGGTGGGCGGATGGAGGGGTATGTCAGGTGATTCTGATTGATTTGCGCAGGTGGTGTAGGAGTTGCAGGCCTGGTGTAGTGCAAGCACAGCAGTGACTACGCCTCGAGGTAGGTGGAGTGCGGTGCGGCGGGTGGAAGAGGCTGAGAGCGGCTACAAAATGCAGGCAGGCGCGAACAACAGATGGGATCTGGTAGAGTTGCTTTGGCGCACTCTTTCGGTCACAAAGACAACAGTGATGATGGTGGCAGTCAGGATGTGGTATGGCACGGCAGGCAATGTTGATGTATCGTAACAGCAAGATGCAGCATGAGCAGTAGTGTGTAGGCACGGCCAGAGATGAGGGGCTGCCCTCACGTGCTACTGTACTGCTGTTGACGCTGCGTGCACTGACCAGAGAAGACCTGTGACCACCACCAACCCAGGCCCATCCTCCCCTCGAGGAATCCACAAACCCACCCAGAAATGACAGCAACGTTAGGCTAGTGCCGGGAGGTAACGAAACAACCGTAATATGACGTCCCCATGCTTGTCGTAGTCTAAGCTCCCACACGCCCGTCTATCAACAAATTCAATGCCCATGCACGCCGCGTGTGTTGCTGATGCGATGATGGCTGAGCATGCGAGCCTTCACGTGCCCATCTCACACAACTCGCATCAGATCCAAGGCAGTTCTCGATGCAGTGGCCTAGCTGCAGCAAGCACCAGCTGACGCATTGTGGGGCCTGCGGCGGACATTATTGGAAAAGGCTCAGGGCGAGAGGTCACCTGCGTGTCGAAAATACCAATTCTTGGCGGATTGTCCACAGCAAGCTGGGTGAGATGAAACACGCACCACATCAAACCACCAACACGCACTCCTCCTGCTGATCCTCCGCTGTAATCATGCACTACTCGTACGCAATACTCAAATCTCTGCAACACCCTGAGAAGTGAAGTCCGCAGACTCTTCCATCTGTCTAATCCCTCATTGGCCCGCCTGTCGTTCATGTGCATATGCAGGCTAGGCCGGTACCTCGTGACCGCCCACCATGTCTCCCTGCCCCACCGCCGCAAGCGCGGCCGGTCTGCGTACTCCATCAATTTCTGCCCGCCCTGCCCTCAATCGCAATCTCAACCCCGCGATCCCCGCTGCCATTGGCCCACCTCACCCCCGTCGCGCACAATCAAGCTATCGTGTTTCGACGGAGTGACAGGCATATGGCTATGATTCGCCAGCGCAAGGCACAACTTGCTGATCTGGCCCAGAGCAGTGGCGCCATCTAAGCGAACGCCTCTTGAGGAGGTGCATGTACGACCGTACTGCTCGCTCGAGCTCTTGTTCTGCGCCCGGGTAGCAGAGCGAACGCCAGCGGCTCGTTGATTTCATGCACGTAAATGTCAAGCTCCGGCCCAACCGGCTTGCGGACCAGATCATGCACGCGCTGCCAAAGCGGCCTGCTGCAGGTACCTCGCTCGAGGTTTTGACGAATTTGGCATGGTGGGATCTCTGAGACGGGCCCAATGGTGTGGTCGTTGGATGCTCGGGAATTTTGGATGCGTGTGCCGACATGAACAGCCACGCATTGGGAAGTAGCATGATAGCTTTGCGTTCGATCGGCTATGGTGATGACTGCTACTCATGGGATCTGCCTTACTAGAGACGCGAGTCCGCCTCGGTATGTTCAACCGTCCCCAACTGCCAAGATGCACAAAATATGAGGCGAGACAACGCCCGATTTCGTCCTTACACCCTAGCGCGAGGAACAAGGCAAACGTTGAGGATCGCCATGCATGATCGACGCATTGAAGCAACTTCACTTCATCACGCGGTCCTATGCGCTCCCGCCAGAATATAGGTAAAGTCGGATTTTGAGTGTACGTGCAAAGAAAGCAGGGCAGGCATGACCATCAGCGTGAAATCCACCGCAGCGAAGCCTGACCTCAACAGCATCAGCGGTGAAGACTAGATGTACGAGACTTGGGACACGTGCATCATCGTATGAAGATTCCTTGTGCGTTGACAAGGCTGACGTCGAGACTCGCGTGGGACATGGCGGATGCTTGTCTCTCAACCGCAGGTGAAACACTGTCACGACTTCAAGGCAGGCTGTACAGTGTCAGCCTTGTGCCTCCAGACGTCGAGAGCAGCGACGTGTCACTAAAGGAGCATAATGTGCAAGTGTTCAGCTCATAGGGTGCGGCGTATGCGGACCGTCAGTCGCCAAACGTACACTATTCGTACACTATTTTGTACAGCCCAGCTCCATGCGTATGATCGTTATTGACCTTCCCGTACGCCTTTTGCAACGCCATCGCAATGCATCAACACCGAGCCAGTAAGCTTCTAGGCCACTGCCAAACCCTCCTCGCTGATCCCCATGCCCTCCACCGACTCCTTTACCATACTTTCCCTTTCCCGCCTTCGTCCTATGCCCTTGACGTACACAGCTACTCTTAGCGCTCCCGTGGGTGTGACTCCTTCCACTCGCCTCGCCATCCCTACACTCTCTGGCCGAACTCTTTCGAGTGCTCGCTTCTCCTCGAAGCTTAGTCCGCTGATGCTTTCGTAATCAAGATCGCCTGGTAGTTTCAGCTCTTCATCACGCACCATGGAAGCAGCGGTGCTCGTCTGCTGTGTGATATATGGCGCGTACGTTCCTTCAATGTCCATCCGAGCCAGTAAGACGGGTGAGTATGAAGCTAGGGCTGGGATGAGAGGCAGTAGCGTTGATGTGGTGATCGAGGAGGAGGCGAGAAGGTCAAAGGCATTGCGTCGGTGGGTGTCGTTCCGGACTGGAAGGCCTTTGGCAATCCAGGACTGTGAGCCACTTGAGTGTGATTCGAGAAGCTCACGCAGTGAGTCCAGCTGAGCTTTCGTATCACTAAAGTGTCGCCAGCGGCTTGAGGAGATGACTCCTGCGGCGTGGCCTTTTGCTGTGAGGCGGAGATCGGCGTTGTCAGCACGCGCAGACATGCGGTACTCAG
>KZ111147.1:653178-784959 GCA_002077045.2 Rachicladosporium sp. CCFEE 5018 | reverse complement strand
TTTCGGGTATTCCGGTGATCTGCGCGATTTCAGCATTGAGAAGTGGTCCAGCACCTCTACAGCTGGAAGTCGTGTCGCACTGCGAGCACTTGTGTCCAATAACCTCCCAATTCTGGGTAAAGAAGATGACTGTCCTGGGCGCAAGGAGTTCCTGCAGAGTCCAACCTCGCTGGAACCACTCGCTCTCTGCGAAATCGCCCAATACCTCCGCACGACCTCGTGTCGCACTGAAAGGCAGCACGTCGGCCAGATAGGCATGGCACTCGATGGAGTCGTGATACCAGCGAAACATTGAATTGATTGACTCTTGCACCTCAGCTGCGCTGGTGGCATCGATGCAGGCCGTATCGATCCATAGCCAATCAGAAACGGTTGAATCGTTCAAGTTCTGAAGGATGTCGTTGGTATGCCTGACTTGCTCACAAAAGCCTTTGATCTTGGCCCAGCCCACACTGGCTGTGTTTCTCTGCTTCCTCACATCCTTATAGGTGGCCTCATCATTCGACCAGCGATGGGACGTGATGACATAAGGCTCAGTATTGTCACCGTGAAAGTCTCGAAAGCTGTAGTCGTGAACATTGAGCAACCGCATCTTCAACCCTCGCTTGCATCATCCTCAACACTGTGTATTTCAACGTCAGAGGATTTACCGGTCAAGAAGGTCGTCATCTTGTTTAAATCTCTAAGGAAGAGGCCATACGGGCAGCCAGGAAGCCATCAGCTGAGGTGGCTTGCAGCGAGGCAGTGCATATGCATGCCCATCACTACATAGAATTGAGGCTCGAATTGCCTCGCGCTGCAGGGATCAGATAAGCACGTGATTAGTAAGGTGCTCGGAAGACGGCAAGTTTGAGCCGAGACTAGCGGCTCAGGGAAGCTCACTCTCTGAGGATTCGCGCAGCGCGTCGGGGGTGCCATGACCGATACCGAGTTCGACAAGTACACAAACGGCAATCATGGCGGACGCTGATCGCCGACGCGACGACAGAAACGGCGGGGGAGGTTTCCGCGGAGGGCGCAATGACCGCAGGAAGCGGGGGAGAGGTATGACCTTTGAGTGTGAGTACGCGATTCGTATCACTGACCCAGCGACAAACAGAGGAAGACGAATACGAGCATGGCAACTTCCGCAACCAGCGCGCTCGACAGGAGATACCACCAGGGACTCGCATTCGCCGCGTGCTGGTCGAGGCTGCCGAGGACGTCCAGGGTCGTGAGCCGGTGGATGTCAAGGGGGCGCTGTCGAACGTTGGCAAGCTTGCAGCCGACAATTGGGGGGATGAGTATGTGAGGGAGGTGTTCGTCACTGTTGCGCTCAAAGTGTTCGTATATTCAGTCATCGTACGCTATACATCTGCTGACGTTCCGACAGCGTTGCTGAACAGCCACTGAAGATCCCCTTCATCGCAGCGGCAGTGCTCTACGCAAATGAGTACAAGTCCGAAGCTGCTGCAGAGGTGGTAGCAGCGGCAACATCGCAGCTCCAAGAAGCCTTGCAAGAGGGTGCATGGCGAACGGTGAAGCTGCTGCTCCGGTTCATTGCCTGTCTTGGCCCGCTCTTCGAGGTGGACGGCGTCGTGCCTGTACTGAACGAGCTGTTCGACCGGGCAGTCGATCTGCAGACGGCTTCTTCCGAGGACGTATGTTGAAGTGGTACCCCTTCAAGTTGCACTCGACTAACAATTTACCAGGCCATCGGCATAGAGCTCGTGAAGATCATTTTACTTACGATACCCTACCTTATTGCAGCGAACGATAGCGATGCGATCAAAGAGCAAGTCGCCGAACTACTTGAGAAGACTGAGATCGTAGCTACAGCCCCGCACAGCCTCGACGCGCTAGTTGACCCATACCCAGCGATCGGCGGCGACGACGAGATCCGACCCATGGCATTTGGCAGCGTTATCTCACTCATTCAACGGCAACTGCAAGAGGAGACGAATAAGAATTGGCCTCTGAGCTGTATACCGAGAGCATTTGATTCTGTGAAGCGCGAGGCGGAAGCCAATGGAGATACCAACGGCCATGGGGAGCACGCGCCATCACAAAAGCACGCGTTTCCGGTTATCGAGGTTCCGTCGCCAATCTACGCGAACTCCGGTGAGGTCTTTCCAGAGGTGTTCTTCTCCCTCTACGCAGATCAGGACGTCGAGTCCGTGCCACCTACGACGCACATCGCATGCTCGTTGATACGTGATGCTGTTGTGGACACAGTGAACATACTGGACTTCAACCGGAATGCAACATCGAAGTATCTAAACGAGCTGGACAACTTTTGGACTCCAGGCACCTTCACCCGCCGTGAAACAGGCTTCGACAGGCTCAAAGAGTATACTGGTGGAGTATCAACCTGGAAGCCTGAGGATGTTGGGATCGACGCGCTCTTCTCGCAGATCTTCAAGCTCCCGACACCACAGCATCGACTGATTTGCTATCATTCTGTCATCACCGAAGTCTGTAAGCTCGCGCCACAGGCCATCGCTCCCAGTCTTGGCCGAGCTATCCGCTTCATCTACCGCTCCATTGACCAGCTCGATCTCGAGCTCCAATATAGGTTCATGGACTGGTTCGCACATCATCTCAGCAACTTTGAATTTCGCTGGAAATGGCAAGAGTGGTATGTAGTGTCCCCTCCCCAGCAACGAAGATTACTGACAAGCGCGTAGGATCGCCGATATCCCACTTCCCGAGATCCACCCAAGAAGAGCCTTCATCAATGGCGCCCTCGACAAGGAGATTCGCCTCTCTTTCGCCAAGCGCATCCGCGAGACTTTGCCTGATCCCTTCCAAGCCTTGGTCCCCGCCAGCAAAGAGAAAGACGTTCCTGATTTCAAGTACGCAAATGATGAGCTACCCTTTGCCACCGAGGCACGCGCACTCCTCAAGCTACTCAAGGAGAAGGCGTCCGAAGAGCAAGTCCAAGCTATCCTCGACGACATTCGCGACCAAGCTGCCAGTCACGGAGTGGCTGATCCGCTGGTATCAAGCACAGACGTCTACATGACCTGCATCTTGAACGTTGGCTCGAAGAGCATGTCTCACGTGATCTCTAACATCGATCGTCTGAAGGACAAGCTCTCAGCCCTTGCGACACAGTCTGAAGCTGCGCGCCGGCAGATCATCTCCAGTGTAGTCGACTTCTGGAGTCTTCATCCTGGGAATGCGGCCAACATAGTCGACAAGCTCCTCAACTACACGATCATCACGCCCATGTCTGTCATCGAATGGGCGTTGCACGAGCGCATAGACCGTGGCAGAGCTTTGGCTTCGGCGCAAATGTACGAGCTTGTCTCTCACACAGTGGCGAAGGTCTCCGCGCGCGTGCGCCAAGTCCTGCAACAGCGAGCAAATACCTCACTTCCCTTCGACCAGCGACAGGTCATCGACGCCGTGTTGCCTAGAGAGCGACAGACGCTGCGAGACCTGTACGCTACGATCGAGGACGCCGTAGCGAGCGTCGCGAATGGCAGCCAGGACGAGATGATGGAGAGATATGAGGGTGAGGAAGAGGAAAGAGCCATCATCATGCAGTGGGGTGAGAGGTGGGCTCGAGTCTGGAGACGGAAGGCAGCGGTCGAAGAGGCTGTCGTTGGGGAGGCAGCTGTAGGAGAGCTGATTGAGCCGGAGCCAGTGCCAGAGCCGGAGCAAGAGCCGGTGGCCGATATGAATGATGCTCTCGATGCTTTCGAGGCAGAGGCTGGGGCGGGAGGGGCCATGGATGTTATTGACGAGGTGTCCTGAAGACCTCTACAGGACGACAGTGCGTTCCGTTAGTTGTGGAAGGCATTTCGCCGTACTGTGCTGCTGCACTATCTCCGACGTTGGATGAGCAGACAGCTGCAGGCATGTATAAAATTGTACCATCACCTATATGTTGACCACATGTTTGGCAACAGCATACAACGCTTCCACGAAGTATGTTCCGCGAACCGGACTACCTAGGATCCTGTGCTTCTGACATCTTGGCCAAGGCATCTCAGTGTTGCATCTCTACGTCCAGCAGAGCCTCGACATAGTCAGAACAAGTAGCGTCTGGGTCCTCTTCTCTCCACCGCGTCGAATGCTCGGCTCGCTCTAGTAGATATGCTTGGAGGAGCAGAAGAAGAGCTTCCTACCTTACACTTCTAAGAAAGCCGGTACTTTTGCGGCACAGACTCTGTGAAAGCGTTGCATCACAAGCTGTGGGGGATGGAGACTTGTTGAGGTGCCCTCGAAACTCAACACACAGGTATCGTAGGAAATGCTTTCTTTCACTTCAATCGGCAAGCCAGTCACACCAAGCGCTCTAAAGCCCGGTCCAGCGATGCCCATTGGGTAGTCTATCATATTCTCATACTAGCAACATTCATCCTCCCCGTGCATAAGCCGTGCACTCCAAAAGATTTTGCCATCGCCCGCTCGCTAGCATATGGGAATCGTGCTGTGCTTTTCGCGGCACCCCAGTCCAGCCGTGGATATTCGCCAGTGAACGCCATCGCCCAAATCACACAAGTCTCTGTAATGTACTCTCACGAAGCGCCAGAGCATGTGACTTTGCCAGGTTCTCGGGTCGCGGAATGCACTGACCCGCAGCAAGTGTACTCTCGCCTTTCCTCGTCTGCCCTCTGTCCTTATGCTGCCAGTAGGAAAACTCTCTTGCCATGCACCAAGCTCTGTACCACTTTTACCCATTCGTCCGGATCATGTCCTTTACATGCCAGGCCCGAATGGCTTGTTGTGGTATGTTGTGATCCAATGGCGCATTGCGTTGCGTGAGTGTCGTCATCACGGGAGCGTAGGGAGCGTTGCATGGGAGTGAAAGGTGGTTCTTGATGATTCCGTCTGTTCCAATCTCAATCCAGCCGTGCAAGCATCTGCTCTCTTGGCATCGGCACCAGGTTGTCAATGTCAAGGCCTTTCGCTGCGAGGATTGGCTTCATGTGGGCGGGAACGAGTTGGTGATTGAGGTGAGGTGCGATAGAGAGTTCTGTGGACTCTCATGTCAGTAAAAGCTCGAAAGTGCGGAGGTGGCCATGCGACGTACCATGATGCGTGAAGTCGAACAGTGTCGGGAGGTCCTTTGGTGGTGCATTCGGGTGACGCGAGTCGGCCAACTTCGTGCTCGGATCGCGCAGCTCGTCGAAGAAAGGATGCACCATCGCGTCGATCGCTGAGAGGCGCTGAGTTGGCGTGTACTCGAGCAGCTTCGAAATCAGATCGATCGCATTGGGATCCGCCTTACGGAAGACCTGTACGCTTGTCAGTTCTACACTTATCTCACGGCCATCATCACAAAGTAATATATACCTTGCCGAATGGGTGTGGCTTGATCTGCGGGAATTTGTGCTCCATGTAATTCGGGTTCATCGTGCGAATTTGGTCGCGTGTTGGCGTTCCCAGCACTTTGATGATCTCCACAAGCTGGTCGATACCCGACTCGCCAGGGAACAGTGGTTGTCCGAGCATAAGCTCTGCCATGACACAGCCGGTGGACCAAACGTCTGTTGCAAGTCAGCTCGAATCCTCCCTTCTTTCACTACACACAACGTACCAATCTTCGTAGTGTAGTTCGTGGCGCCAAAGATCAACTCTGGCGCCCGGTAATATCTCGAGCAAATATACGACACGTTCGGCTCATTCTCTACCAAAATCTTCGCACTTCCAAAATCGCACAACTTCAGTATCCCGCTCGCCGGATCCATCAGCAAGTTCTGCGGCTTGATATCCCGATGGCAGATACCCTGGGAGTGGATATATGCAAGTGAGCGGAACAGCTGGTAGATGTACAGCTTCACCTCGAGGATGGGCATGGTGGTTTTGAGCTTGTTGAAGTGCCTGCTCGCGCGGTAGACGGTCTCCGGCACAAACTCCAGCACCAGGTTCAGGTATACCTCGTCCTTCTGAGCGGCCATTAGAGCTGTTTGTACACCCATGAGGTTGTCTGTATCGCGTACCCGGTCTCCGTTGGAGTAGTAGAATGCTTTGAGCTCGACGATGTTGGGATGTCGGACGATGCGCATGATTTGGAGTTCTCGGTTCTGCCCTTGTTGTCAGCACGTGAGCCGAGTACTGCGGAATATGACATGCACATACCTTGAAGCGCTTGTCCTGGAGCACTCGCTTGATGGCTGCATCTTCGCCTGATGGAGAGAGCTTGGTCTGGAAGACCACACCAAAGGAGCCATTTCCCACTATCTTGCACTGCGTATACTGCATCTCCTTGGTCTCGCCCGTCAGACCGTCTTGCACCTTCTCGCGGATGACCTCTGCGAGTAACGTAAGCACGAATCGCAGGATACATACTACCAGCAAGACTACTTACCACCCATCCTCAAGCTCTGGAAGGCCGACGGCCGGCTTTGCGACATGGCGATATGTAGGGCGTGGTGCTAGCTGAGCGCGGTAGGGTATGGCGGCGTATTTCGGCAGTCCGTGGTCGCAATGATGTCGTCCGTGGTGGGCGGATGGAGGGGTATGTCAGGTGATTCTGATTGATTTGCGCAGGTGGTGTAGGAGTTGCAGGCCTGGTGTAGTGCAAGCACAGCAGTGACTACGCCTCGAGGTAGGTGGAGTGCGGTGCGGCGGGTGGAAGAGGCTGAGAGCGGCTACAAAATGCAGGCAGGCGCGAACAACAGATGGGATCTGGTAGAGTTGCTTTGGCGCACTCTTTCGGTCACAAAGACAACAGTGATGATGGTGGCAGTCAGGATGTGGTATGGCACGGCAGGCAATGTTGATGTATCGTAACAGCAAGATGCAGCATGAGCAGTAGTGTGTAGGCACGGCCAGAGATGAGGGGCTGCCCTCACGTGCTACTGTACTGCTGTTGACGCTGCGTGCACTGACCAGAGAAGACCTGTGACCACCACCAACCCAGGCCCATCCTCCCCTCGAGGAATCCACAAACCCACCCAGAAATGACAGCAACGTTAGGCTAGTGCCGGGAGGTAACGAAACAACCGTAATATGACGTCCCCATGCTTGTCGTAGTCTAAGCTCCCACACGCCCGTCTATCAACAAATTCAATGCCCATGCACGCCGCGTGTGTTGCTGATGCGATGATGGCTGAGCATGCGAGCCTTCACGTGCCCATCTCACACAACTCGCATCAGATCCAAGGCAGTTCTCGATGCAGTGGCCTAGCTGCAGCAAGCACCAGCTGACGCATTGTGGGGCCTGCGGCGGACATTATTGGAAAAGGCTCAGGGCGAGAGGTCACCTGCGTGTCGAAAATACCAATTCTTGGCGGATTGTCCACAGCAAGCTGGGTGAGATGAAACACGCACCACATCAAACCACCAACACGCACTCCTCCTGCTGATCCTCCGCTGTAATCATGCACTACTCGTACGCAATACTCAAATCTCTGCAACACCCTGAGAAGTGAAGTCCGCAGACTCTTCCATCTGTCTAATCCCTCATTGGCCCGCCTGTCGTTCATGTGCATATGCAGGCTAGGCCGGTACCTCGTGACCGCCCACCATGTCTCCCTGCCCCACCGCCGCAAGCGCGGCCGGTCTGCGTACTCCATCAATTTCTGCCCGCCCTGCCCTCAATCGCAATCTCAACCCCGCGATCCCCGCTGCCATTGGCCCACCTCACCCCCGTCGCGCACAATCAAGCTATCGTGTTTCGACGGAGTGACAGGCATATGGCTATGATTCGCCAGCGCAAGGCACAACTTGCTGATCTGGCCCAGAGCAGTGGCGCCATCTAAGCGAACGCCTCTTGAGGAGGTGCATGTACGACCGTACTGCTCGCTCGAGCTCTTGTTCTGCGCCCGGGTAGCAGAGCGAACGCCAGCGGCTCGTTGATTTCATGCACGTAAATGTCAAGCTCCGGCCCAACCGGCTTGCGGACCAGATCATGCACGCGCTGCCAAAGCGGCCTGCTGCAGGTACCTCGCTCGAGGTTTTGACGAATTTGGCATGGTGGGATCTCTGAGACGGGCCCAATGGTGTGGTCGTTGGATGCTCGGGAATTTTGGATGCGTGTGCCGACATGAACAGCCACGCATTGGGAAGTAGCATGATAGCTTTGCGTTCGATCGGCTATGGTGATGACTGCTACTCATGGGATCTGCCTTACTAGAGACGCGAGTCCGCCTCGGTATGTTCAACCGTCCCCAACTGCCAAGATGCACAAAATATGAGGCGAGACAACGCCCGATTTCGTCCTTACACCCTAGCGCGAGGAACAAGGCAAACGTTGAGGATCGCCATGCATGATCGACGCATTGAAGCAACTTCACTTCATCACGCGGTCCTATGCGCTCCCGCCAGAATATAGGTAAAGTCGGATTTTGAGTGTACGTGCAAAGAAAGCAGGGCAGGCATGACCATCAGCGTGAAATCCACCGCAGCGAAGCCTGACCTCAACAGCATCAGCGGTGAAGACTAGATGTACGAGACTTGGGACACGTGCATCATCGTATGAAGATTCCTTGTGCGTTGACAAGGCTGACGTCGAGACTCGCGTGGGACATGGCGGATGCTTGTCTCTCAACCGCAGGTGAAACACTGTCACGACTTCAAGGCAGGCTGTACAGTGTCAGCCTTGTGCCTCCAGACGTCGAGAGCAGCGACGTGTCACTAAAGGAGCATAATGTGCAAGTGTTCAGCTCATAGGGTGCGGCGTATGCGGACCGTCAGTCGCCAAACGTACACTATTCGTACACTATTTTGTACAGCCCAGCTCCATGCGTATGATCGTTATTGACCTTCCCGTACGCCTTTTGCAACGCCATCGCAATGCATCAACACCGAGCCAGTAAGCTTCTAGGCCACTGCCAAACCCTCCTCGCTGATCCCCATGCCCTCCACCGACTCCTTTACCATACTTTCCCTTTCCCGCCTTCGTCCTATGCCCTTGACGTACACAGCTACTCTTAGCGCTCCCGTGGGTGTGACTCCTTCCACTCGCCTCGCCATCCCTACACTCTCTGGCCGAACTCTTTCGAGTGCTCGCTTCTCCTCGAAGCTTAGTCCGCTGATGCTTTCGTAATCAAGATCGCCTGGTAGTTTCAGCTCTTCATCACGCACCATGGAAGCAGCGGTGCTCGTCTGCTGTGTGATATATGGCGCGTACGTTCCTTCAATGTCCATCCGAGCCAGTAAGACGGGTGAGTATGAAGCTAGGGCTGGGATGAGAGGCAGTAGCGTTGATGTGGTGATCGAGGAGGAGGCGAGAAGGTCAAAGGCATTGCGTCGGTGGGTGTCGTTCCGGACTGGAAGGCCTTTGGCAATCCAGGACTGTGAGCCACTTGAGTGTGATTCGAGAAGCTCACGCAGTGAGTCCAGCTGAGCTTTCGTATCACTAAAGTGTCGCCAGCGGCTTGAGGAGATGACTCCTGCGGCGTGGCCTTTTGCTGTGAGGCGGAGATCGGCGTTGTCAGCACGCGCAGACATGCGGTACTCAGATCTCGAGGTGAACATCCTGTACGGCTCCGAGACGCCTTTAGTTACGAGATCATCGACCATGATGCCTATATAGCTGTCCGCGCGTGTCATCGTGAAAGGCTCCCGACCTACGGCGGCGTTGCCGGCGTTGATCCCCGCGAGTATGCCTTGCGCGGCGGCTTCTTCGTACCCTGTCGTGCCGTTGATCTGCCCCGCCAAGAAGAGCCCCGAGATGGCTTTTGTCTCGAGCGTGGACTTCAGCCCGCGAGGGTCGATGTAGTCGTACTCTACGCCGTAGCCGGGCTGAACCAGCACAGCATTCTCCAGCCCTTCCATGGCACGGACGGCGGCTTCTTGCGCAGCCGGCGGCACTGTCATGGAGATACCGTTAGGGTAGACGAGGTCTGAGTCGAAGCCTTCCGGCTCCAGCCAGACGAGATGCTGTGTCTTGGTGTGGAATCGGATGACTTTGCTCTCTAGCGAAGGGCAGTATCGCGGTCCTTTCACGGTCTCGCGGATGTGTATACTCTTGTCGAGGTTCTCGCGGATGATGTCGTGGACTGCCGGGTTCGTGTGCGTGCTGTAGCAATCCAACTGCTTCTCCACTGCTACGCGATCATTGAGGTAGGAGAATGGCGTTGGAGGGTCATCGCCAGGTTGGACTTGCAGCTTGGAGTAGTCTATAGTCTTCTTGTCTATGCGAGGGGGGGTGCCTGTCTTGAGCCGGCCGAGCTGAAAGCCTGCTTCTCGAAGGGACTTGGACAAGCCGAACGTGGCAGCTTCGCCCATGCGGCCAGAGGGGAAGACTTCAAGACCAATATGGATTTCGCCACCGAGGAAGGTGCCCGTGGTAATCACCACACTGTTTGCATTGATCACCTCGCCGGACTCTAATCGCACTCCTGTAATCTTGCCATGCCTGCCCTCCACTGTTGACTCTCGAGATCGGTCCACAACGATATCTGCCACCTTTCCCTCCTTGACCATGAGATTGGGATACGAGAGTATCTCTTCGGACATGTGCTTCTTGTAAAGCTTGCGATCGATCTGTGCTCGGGGTCCCCACACTGCAGGTCCCTTCTTGCGATTGAGCATCCTGAATTGTACGCCAGCCTTATCTGTGATCTTTCCCACGAGCCCATCCAGCGCATCGATCTCTCGCATCATCGTCCCTTTCCCAATGCCGCCTAGTGAGGGATTGCAGCTGCATACTCCCAAGTTCTCTGTTGAGGGCGTGATGAGAGTCGTCCTTGCGCCTGCTCGCGCGGCCGCTGCAGAAGCCTCGCAACCAGCATGGCCGCCGCCAATGACTATTACATCTACTGCTGGGCTATCGAATCATCAGTATAAGCTATGCCGCGCTTAAAGTGGACGTGACCTACCGAGCATCAATTGGGAGGTCTGTCACAGTCGCAAAGGTGCGCCTGAGGACTGCAGCAGACCTCACACGAGGCGCATGGCCCCAAAGAGCGTGCGCTCGTATGGCAAACATTGCCACGAGAGCAAACGCGTATGGGTATTGCGAACGGAGAACATGGATTTGCCTACCTTTCGCCTTCGACGTGCGATTCGAGACGCTCGGGCCAGGCGTTCGTGGAAGTTCACTTCCGGCATCCGACAGGATGCAACGTCGACCGTCTCACATATGGACATGCTTCATCAAGGTTCTTTCTCTACCGCGGGATCTTGTTGAAGTACTAAGATCAGGCTTCTTCTTCTACCGCGATTCTCTGGCGTCTCGAGAAGCGTCAGTCACACCACAACTTCATCCTTGGTTGTTGCTGGATCGACCATGCCGCGAAGATATGCCCAGGCCGTTGCGATCTCGGCTTCTGGGTCCCCTGCTGTTACTACTTCTCGCGTCCGCTCGTGGTGATGACGAGACGACTACGATCACATTGGCAAACAATGCGACTCCTTCGTCGTCTTCTTCGATAGCTAGCTCTTCTTGGATTGGGAACGCCACTTGTCCCAGCCGGACGGCCAACTACATCACCCATACTTTACCACAGCAATGCCTCAGGACCGATCGTGTCTCGACCTACAACACTACTCTTCTATTGAGCGCATCCAAAAATGTGACTTCGACAAGTACCGTCACAAGCTCGCTGTCTTCCACCTCGGCATCGAATGTCACAGATGGCAGCAGCTCGACAGCGACTGCTCTGCCTACAGAGACACCGAAAAGCTCGACTTCGGATGGCTCTATACCAGTCAGCACTCCGAGCACATCGGAGGTTGGGACTTCGACTACATTAGCAGCTGAAGATATTGAAACCGACTCACCACTCGACACCGCACACTTCCTCTCGTTCGACGAGTGGAAGAAGCAGAATCTGGCGAAGGTCGGTCAGTCGCCTGAGAATCTTGCCGGCCGCGTGCAGTCCATCGACCCAAATCGTCGACGGCCAGTGATCAGCAACGCACTTGACACTCTTGGGGAGGAGAGCGAAATCGAGCTGGACTTTTCCGGCTTCGGCAGCGGCCAATCTCAGGACCAAGATAGCGTCGGCTCGTCGAAACGTGCAAGTCGAGGCGATGCTCCTGCAGTGCCTACGTCTCAAGCACAGCCAGCACTGCGGTCAAAAGACGCTGGTACGACGTGCAAGGAACGGACGAACTATGCCTCCTTCGATTGTGCCGCGACGATGTTAAAGACCAACCCTGAGGCGAAGTCAGGATCATCCGTGCTGGTCGAGAACAAGGACAGCTACCTGCTAAACAAATGTGCCGCCAAGAACAAGTTCATCATTGTGGAACTTTGCAATGACATCCTGATCGACACAGTGGTGCTGGCAAACTACGAGTTCTTCAGCTCCATTTTCCATCATTTTCGCATCTCGGTGTCTGACAAGTACCCGGTCAAGATCGACAAGTGGAAAGATCTGGGTACATTCGAAGCACGCAACACTCGCGAAGTACAGGCATTCCTTATCGAAAACCCGCTTATTTGGGCGCGATATCTCAGGATTGAGTTCTTGACGCATTATGGCAGCGAGTATTACTGTCCCGTGAGTCTCCTGCGGGTGCATGGCACAACGATGATGGACGAGTTCCGACATCAAGAGGAGCTTGCTAGGGGCGAGCCGCAAGACGACGACGAGATCCTGGAGCCAGAAGTAACTCCTCAGGTGTCAGTGGCACAAGAAGCACTAGTCGCATCGGTGCAGGGAGACGTGGCAACTGCGCAGGCAATACCAACTGTGGATCCCAACACGAAACCGGCTTCAGACGTCGTAGTCGCGAGCTCGAGTCCAGTCATATCCTCACCGGTCACGACAGCAGCTGCTCAAGCTAGAACCACAACATCTTCGTCGGTGTCAATGGACGTTCCTGTTGATGACTCGCTGCTTGACGACGCTGCCACTTGCGCTCCCAGAAGCACTCCAACAAGGAATATGGCGCAATCAGACTCGACCGCCGAGGCTGAAGTTGAGACGGCGTCACCAAGTCCTGAAGTCATACCAGCTTCCGTCTCGGCCCCGAACAGCACAGCGTCCTCCTCGCCACGGGACATCGCCAGCAATTTGTCGACCACATCGATCGAGGTGATGCCAACGACACCGCTTACGAGCATCGATCCGCCCACCACGAGCGTGGCGTCTGCGAACGCCAGCACCATCGGCGACTCAGTACCGAGGAGCTCTTCGAGCCCAGACGTTGTGAACATCCAATTATCATCCGCAGCCGCTCCGCAGAACTCAACAACCCCAACACCATCGCCAAGACCTGCCAATGTTACGACAAACACCACTCGCACATCCGTGCCGGTCTCCTCATCTGCTCCCGCACAGCCTGCCACGCAAGAGTCCTTCTTCAAGTCTGTGTCCAAGCGCCTCGCTCAACTCGAAGCCAATTCAACGCTGTCTTTGCAATACATCGAGGCGCAGAGTCTTATCCTTCGTGATGCATTCAGCAAAGTCGAGAAACGACAGATCAGTACTACCACGACGTTCCTCAAGCATGTCAACGATACTATCATGACTGAGCTGCATGGCTTCAGACAGGCGTACGATCAGCTTTGGCAAAGCACGGTACTGGAGCTTGATGGCCAGAGGGAGCAGTCACAACGCGAGGTGCTAGCCCTGTCCTCGAGACTGACGCTTGTGGCTGATGAGCTAGTGTGGCAGAAGCGAATGGGAATTGTGCAGTCCACGCTTCTGCTCATGTGCCTCACTCTGATCCTGTTCAATCGTGGGGCTGTGGGTACTAGTGGGCCGTACTCTGCGTTGGAGATCCCACTACTACAGCATATGCTACTGAAGACACGATCTGGCATGGAAAGTGACCCAGAAAGCCCCGCGGACGCAAAGAGCCGAAGTCCAATCAGTTTGTTTCGACGCAAAGTGCTGAGAAGAAACGCTGGGGACATGATGGGCAATGGAGATGTGTCAGATGATAGTCGGCCGGTGAGTAGCGCCGGACCTGGGCCTGCCACAGGTGTGGAGATAGACACGCCGCCTGACGAAGTCACGATTGGGCACGAAGGGGTGAATGGGCATATGGATGACACCGATGCATATCTCAGTCCTAAGACCGCCGAGGATATTACGCGACTGGACAGCCCGCAGCAGAGACCACTCGCCGGCCTCGTGACTAGCGAGCGCTTGACTCCATAGACACATGCAGTGTACAAAATATTGATCTCATGCAATCCATTGCTGTTCAGTCATTGGTCAAACCAGCCGGGCGCTAGCGGCTGTACACAATCCATGAGTTCACTTACACGCATCAACCGTGCCCGCCAGAGGCGTGTCCACGGCGATTTCGCTGAACAAAGAGGTGAATTAACATTCATCCGTTCCAACAGGTTTCCGAGTGAAATCCACGTCATCTTGTGATACACACCTGATCGCAATAGTGTCTGCCTAGTCCTTCCAATTCGTAAAGAACACGTTTCCGATTCACAGCTCTGCGAGTCAACTTTGCCACTGGTCACTGGACTAGAAATCACAGTCTCATTCACGATCAGGGCTGCGTTTTGAAACTTGGACTGTCCAGCTCAATCAAGTCACTGTCACAATGCGCGCCCTCAATCTCCCCACCGCTCTGCTCTCCGCCACCCCATCCCTGGCCGCAAAAAGACCCAAAGAAGCCATCCTTCTCTCCACAGTCAAGTCCCTCACCCTCCACGCCAACAGCCTCACAACCTCCCGACGCCTCGCCCCAGTCCCTCAACTAACATGCGTCGGCGGCTCGGCCTCCAAATTCGCCGATGTGGTCGAAGTAATGCGCTGCACGAACTCCGGCCGCGGCTACGGCAAGGAGGACGTGGAGTGGACTTGCCAGGCTGAACTGCCGGAGGAGTTCAAGTTGGGCAGCACGCAGGTGGTTTGCGAGGGGTATGAGGGGCCGGAGGACGAGTATGTGTTGAGGGGTAGTTGTGGGGTTGAGTTTCGGTTGGTGTTGACGGGGAAGGGGGAGGAGAAGTATGGACGGGAGCCGAGTGGATTGTTCGGGAAGGGGAGTAGTGGAGGTGAAAGGGGAAGGGATTGGGGGAGCGGCTGTTTCAGGTTGTGTTTTGGGGGTTGTTTATTGGTAGGTGCTTGGTTTCTGTGAAGGGAGGCGATCCGAGACTGACATATTGTACAGGGATCATTGGACTGATTGTCTACTCTGTCTACACTAATAACGGCAATGCAGGAGGAAACGCTGGACGCAGGCGACCTGGCGGCGGCTGGGGTGGTGGAGGTTGGGGAGCTGGCGACGACAACGATCCGCCTCCACCGTACGAGCCGCGCTCTCCGCCTCGCAGCAAGCAAAGCTGGTCGTCTCAGCCTTCATCCTCCAATGCGCAGGGCTGGCGTCCAGGCTTCTGGTCTGGCGCTGCTGCTGGTGCAGCAGGAGCGTCGTATCTAGGAAATCGCAATCGAACAGCACCGGCTCAAGCAGGCCCCTCGAATTGGTTCGGTAACGGTGGTGGCAGACCCGCGCCGAGCTATCGTGGTGGCGGGGGAGGTAGTTCTTCAAGTCCGCCAAGTTCGAGTCGATACGAAAGCACTGGGTTTGGTGGTACCAGTCGTAGGTAGCTCTCTACTGCTGCTCTCACATAAAACGAGAATGCGTTCTCCGGTGCTCTAAGATCAGCCGTGACTGTGGAAAGTTGCTCTTGCACTATCCCTGAGAGGCAAACAGTAATTGGAAACCTGGTGACGTCGGAATGCCGAGCGCGTCGGGCGAGACTCTCACTGACGCAATGGTGCGCTCAGTTTGCCGGGACTCGGTCCAAAGTAGCACAGCCATGTAACCAGTTATTGAGAGACGCTCAATGACGGCGAGCCTCTTCAAGTGCATGTGCCTCCTCGATAACGTCGTGCATAAACTCCCGAATGGAAGGTGGCGCGTCGACGATTGCGATACGAAGGATGTAGGCGATTGCGGTAGCGGTATGCACAGTCAATTTGAGGAGGCCTTTCATGATGATGACCGAAGCAAAGCCGGCGAATGAAGCCGCCTGTTTAGTGAGGCGTAGCAGTGCGATGGCCATGATGCGCTGTCCGCGTACCGACGTCGCGCAAGTGATTGCCAAGGTCTTGATGCAGCGCTTGAGTGATTTCTTGCATATCCTGCCGCTCTGAGCTGATGCCCTGGCTGTGATGGAGCCAGCGACTAACGCGGAGCGGCTCATCCCTGAAGTCATCCGCTTAGTGGCATGATTTACCACCGTGCAGCCTTGCTTGAGCTTGAGCAGTGATGCAGGCGCAGTCGTACGAGCCTTCGCGCCGCCCTTACTGATGATGCGCTCCGGAGTCCTGGGTGATGCAGTAAGGTGTTCATTCGAGCCAACCCCTGATGCGCTGATGTCATGATTTAGCGACTTCATGCTCTTGGAAAAGAACTCGCTGATCTGCATGTCCTTGTCGAGGATGTTCTGATCCTGCAAGGATCGAAGGGCCAGCTGAGTAGCTTTGCGACTGAGGACTAAGTATTCTGAGGTAGCCTGCTGCTCAGCCGTGACTGAGCTGATGGCATCTGTCTGCTGCTCGCTCGTATTCGAAGTGCCGGCTCTGAGCGACTTCAGATGATTGACGGCAAGTGCTGTGGCTTTGCGGCTAGTGATGAGATACTGAATGACCCAGGCGCGCTCCCTGGGTAAGTGAGAGGCGAGCTTGTGAAGGTCCTCGATGATTTTGTCGGGTACCAGAACTTCAAGGCGATCCATCCAGTCGGTGTCGGTGGTCACCTGCTCACCTCGGAATTGTTCATCGGCCGCATCAATCCAGCCTGCAGCAGTGACCGGGTCGGTCTTCGGGACACGGGGCTCAGAGGGTGCTCCTGGAGTAGGAACCTCATCTGAGGTTGTCGCATCGGGGATCTCTTTCATCGCCCCCGTCGCAACCACCACAACAGCACCAGCCGCCCCATCGTTCGCCCATTCGCTCATCCCTCCCATACCATCATCTTTGGTAAGATCATCGCTCCCAATCGCACCGGTGAGAAAGGCAGAGTCGTCGTATGCAGCACCGCTGCTCCCATTCACACTCTCCTCGTCAATTCTCCCTGCCAATGTGACTGTATCCTCACCGCCGCATTCAATTGCACCTCCGTCGTCGCTGATCAACGGCGCCACGAAGGAAGCATCACTGCAGCCTTCCCCAAAGTCGGACGGGATGAGCTGCTGGGTCTCGTCAAAGCCTACAGTGAAGTCAGCTTCACTTCAAGCACTCCGAGATGCAGCCCGTCACTTACCCGTGTCGCTGTCGAAATCACCTCCATACAGTTCAGAGTCCTCGATGCCTGATGGTGAGCTGAGAACGGGCGAACGCGTGACACGATACCCAGTGGCAGATGCAGGTTCGATGGTGCGCACAATACGAATTGGAGACACGTCGTCTGTCCGCGTGAAGTCGACCTCATCGTTTTCGTCGTCATTGACAATAACGCCATTGCTGGTCTTGTTCTCGTCGTCACTGACAATGAGACCCTCGCTAGGCTCATCATCACTGACAACGATACCCTCGCTAGGCTCGTTGTCGATAGGACTTGCGATGGCCGATGCTTTGTTCGGTGTGACAAAGCGAGGGACGCCGGAGTATTGCGCATGTCTCTGGCGCTTCAGCGAGGATACCCCACTCGGAGGCATGTCGTGCAGGATCTTCTCGGTGACTGGGTTGGCGAAGTAGGGCTCTGATACGCAGAGCCGGAGAGCTTGCGGTGCGCACAACGCCTCACAGGAGATGCTGCAGAATGAACAACCTTCTACTAATGCGAAAGCGCTCTCTGGCAATGCGCGACAGAAGACAACAGCGCAATACGCAATAAAGTAGCTGAACTTGAGCTGAATTGGTGGTGGGGTAAGTGAAGCTTCGATCGTACGGCGGACGTGATCTCGTTGCCCAGGGAGACCCCTCAGGCTCTCTCCGGCAACTTTCATGACGGGAGCACCCACCCACGGACCACCGCGCTGTTTACAAAACCCCGCTCCCTTTCCCTTTCCCTTCTGTTCCACTCAATATTGTTGAGTTCGTTGATGAAGCCGGCTGGTACAAGTGGCGAAAAATGAGTACCCATGGAAGCCAGTCGGTATGGCGCGTGGTAAGAGGGGTCCACCGGTTGGTTCGCCGGAGCCACGTTGTCTCAGCACTGCTTCGATTTCGCAAGTCTTGGGGTTGTACAGGATGCGCAAGTCGCGGTGGTGTTGAGGCTCGAAAGACAGCCTGATCTTGTTCACGCGGGTGGCCTGCGTGGACGCCGGTCAGGGGACATTAGGCCGGATTCAACGAGCGGGGATTGCGAGCGGGAAGATGGTCATCCAGACACACCCTGGCATCCATTCGAGGTCATTGACGACGCTGGTGGGCCCGAGTGGCCAGATCTGCGATTCCATGCAAGCCCTAGGCCGGAGTCACTTGAACTCATTCGAGGTCATTAACGAAGCCGATGGGCCCGAGTGGCCAGATTTGCGATTCCAAGCAAGTCCTAGGCCACAGTCGACGGGCGAGGATGACTGCCATACACGATGGGCGGCCAGATGGACCCTGGACCCATCACTGAAGGTAAGTATACACCCACAATGCCTCTGACAGACACCTACCAATGTCTTCTTGCGCATGCTGCGCCTGGAGAGCTAACTCGCCTACACTTCGGTGAAAGGCCATTTCGCAGGCTGGGTTGTTGTTTCACTGTCATACTGCTTTACCCAAAGAGCATGCTTGCATGTCTCGGACTTGCTTGACTTGTCCATAGAGCGACTGGCGCTTTCTTTTTCATCGGTGATCCAGCTCCAAGCAGGATACCGGAGAAGATACGACCTTATTTTACTCACCATCTTGCACATCTCGCGTCAGAGGCGATACCATCACCCGCGGACGTTTGTTCTTATCAGCTGTACACACATCTTCGGACAGAGTGCAGGACCGTCGTCATGCTCCTAGCATAGGAAGAGGCAGAGCAGGGTAAAGCCTCCACCATGGACCAGCAAGCCTCGATTCGCACGAGTGAAGAGCTCTCTGGACGACGATGTTGGGACCACCAGGATGGAACACTGTAACAGAATCATGATCCAGCAGCGACAGGAGACGACAGGAAGTGAGGTAAGAACAAAGCCCGGGATGCCGCATTGGGATAGAGCGCATTACACCGCCAAGCGCCATGGTCTGGACTGTATGTAACAGGTGGTATCCGGAATTCGATTTCTCTGGTACACTCATATACTGAGCAGCGGAAATACCCGTCATCGCTTGTAACTACACCTAGTGCTATGCCATACTGCTTCGCGTTAGCTCGCATTCCGACCAACCTGCGGGATCGCTGCTTCTCAATATCGGCCTGTCCCTAGTAGAGCTAATACCAAAGTAGCTGCTACGGTGAAAAGCAGCGTGCCCCATCCTGAGGTTGCTCCTGCCAGTGGCCCTACACATACGCAGGACTTACAATCTCCTTCCGAAGCGTTGCCGTGCAGAATCTGCTCTCTCTAAGTAGCTTCACACCAGCATAGAAGCATTGGAAAGCCCCCACGAGAGATAGCTAACTTAGACCAAGCTCGCGCGTCCCAGCGTCTCCAGCCTGAAGCCGAGTGCGTCCATGCCAGCCGCATCAAGTATGTTCCTTCCGTCGAACAGCATCTTAGGCTGCCTGACCAATGTCGCCACTCGACTCCAGTCCACTGCCTCTTGCCGCTGTTTCGAGCCTGTGCTCTTCCTCACTAGAAGGCAGTCCTCGCACCCTGTCCCGCACTCCGCTTGGGGTCGAAGCCTAGCGACGATCTCCTCTGGCAGAGTGCTGGCTGCTACCATGTTTCTTACAGCTGTAGGCGGCGTCTCCTTGGATCTTTGCGGAAGATGTAGCAGATCCGCAGGCGTTGATGGCGAGAAGCTCGCGATCATGGGCGAATCCACCGGCTGCGCTTTGACTGGAGCAGGTCGAGCGTGCAGCTTGAACATGTCCCAGTCCGTCAACACCAGCACAGCACTACTATCTTCACACGCCTCGTACGGATCTGCGCAGACTTTCACAACATCTTGCGCATCAGCGGCAGGGAGTGCAGATAGCTCGTATCGAATATCTGCCTCGCTGCAGAGCGGATCAAAGATGGCGATGCTTTTAGGTCCTTCCTCTAACAGTATTCGAACGACATCCAGCGCTGGCGATTCTCGGGCGTCGCCAGTATCTTTCTTGAAGGCGTAGCCCAGGATAGTGATCTTCTTGCCCCGGAGCGAATTATTGAGCTTCGCGATGACGTTGAGTGCGAATCGATCTCGTTGATAGTTGTTCATCGTGAGGACCTACGCATAGCAATCAGTACAACGTTCGTTCGCGCAGATATGTTCCGTTCCAACTCACCTGCTCCCAGTACGCAGCCACCTCTGGCAATCCAAGCGACTCCGCCAGATATGTCAAGCTCGCAATATCTTTCCTGAAACACGATCCGCCAAAGCCAAGCCCAGCTTTGAGGAATTGCGGTCCTATCCTCCTGTCGAGTCCAATGCTCTTTGCAATCTCGCCCACGTCCGCGCCCGTTCGCTCGCAGATCGCCGAGATAGAGTTTATGCTGCTGATTCTTTGTGCCAGCATAGCGTTTGCCGTCAACTTGCAGAGCTCCGCTGACCAAATATTGTTCGTTACGATGCGCTCTCGTGGAACCCAGCTTGCGTATAAGTCTGCTAGTGCCTCTGCTGCGGCAGTGCCAGATGGCGTGGACTCGCATCCTATGATCACGCGAT
The DNA here is from genome assembly GCA_002077045.2 of Rachicladosporium sp. CCFEE 5018. Taxonomy (NCBI): domain Eukaryota; kingdom Fungi; phylum Ascomycota; class Dothideomycetes; order Cladosporiales; family Cladosporiaceae; genus Rachicladosporium; species Rachicladosporium sp. CCFEE 5018. The sequence continues at coordinate 764,419 of KZ111147.1, read as the reverse complement.
CGGGTCGCATGAGGTCTTTGATTGCGGTGCCTTCCGAGAGGAACTCTCGATTCGAAAGGACTGGGAAATCGAGCTCGGTTCTGTGTTGTTGTGTCTGCAGCAATCATTAGCATCAGATCAGCCGTCTGCAAGTGGACCAGCTCACGATATTATTGATGAGCTGCCCTGTCTTGCAGGGCACTGTGCTCTTCTCCACTATAATGCAGCCTCTTCTTGAGTGCGTAGCAACATCTCGCGTCGCTCCCTCGAATGCGGTCATGTCCGTCGCTCGGCCAGCACCTTGCCCTCGACGCTTTGTAGGAGTATTCACACTGATCATGACAACATCGGCCTCTGCAATGGTCTCCGCGCAAGCAATCGAGAAGAAGAGGTTCGGCGCCCGCGTCGAGCTCTCATCATTCGATGCATCAGCGCGTCCAGTGCCGTCAACGCCCGGCCGAAGACCATCTCTTGCAGCACGCACGACATCGCTGAGACCGGGCTCGTGTATGGGGAGATGCCGACTGTTCCATGCACGAATTCGCCTCTCGTCCCTGTCGACAACTGTAACGCGGATGTGCGGATTGTGCAGAGCGATCATTGCGGCCGTCGGTCCACCTGCCCGAGCTTGTTAGGAAATGGAAATAGAGCATTGGTTACGTTCGCAACCACGTACCGACGTAGCCTGCTCCTATGCAGCACACGTTGCGGATCTGCCGTCGCACACTGTGACTGATGCGTCCTTCTCGCGAGCCGCCGAGAGGCAAATCTGCCCTCATGACCGGTTGAAGAGCAATCTCGTCCATGGGTATCGAGTAATGCTCTCCCACCACATTAGGTGACCAGTTCGCTGGAGTGTCGGGCACCGAGCAATTCGAGCTCGAATCTGTGCAGTCTTCCGACCCCGTGAGCGAGGGCGTGCGATCCATCTGAACGGCCATGTATCACAAGTCAGATTGTTGCAGATGCTTCACTTTGCTTCTCTTCGTCTTCGTATGCCTCTAGATATGCGCTTTGGGTAGGCTGTACTGTGGTGTCGGAATTGAACATGAGCAAGAGAAGAAAGTCGAGAAAGTCAAGAAATCATTGCGCCACGGCCTCCACGTGCATACGAACAAGGCAATACATGCAAAGGGAGATTACCTGCAGGCACTTCCACCAGACTTCGCGGGAAATGACAGGACAAGCAACCGATACTCGCCGCCTCCGCCGAGGTCAACCCACCAAAGCCATTACTTACCGCGACAACGTCACGTACCGCCTCGTTGAGCGTCTGTCAATACGACAGTCCCTCCGCGATAGACCCCTCCAACCTCACCCATACCTGAAGTCGGAGATCGCATTCCAGCCAATCAGCATCGAGTACGCGCGCATGGGCGAATCCTGTGGTCTGTAAGGAATGCTGCGACCATCTCGTCGCTGGGCCTCGTGCTCGTAATGACACGCGCTGGATGGTTCCTTGGAGGGGCACTATCGCGATGTAGTCCGGCGGTTGTTGTGGTGGGGTTGTGATATGCTTCGAGGCGCCCTTGTCATGGGAGGGTGAAGAGTTTTGTGCATGAGGGTTTGTTATGTAAGTTCGACTGCCGGATAGAAGCAGTCACTGCTATCGTGCAGGCAAGAGAAAGTCCACTTAGGGCGACGAGCGTACTCTGGTGGCAAATAATCTCCCTCACAGCTCACGGCGCACAGAAGGAGATGTCGTGAAGCAGACGTGCGAACACCATCTATCGGACCCAGTTTCTCCGACTCCCGGCCCACTATGGCGACTTCACCAACGGCTACGAGCTCGGACTTCCCTTCTGAGTTGGTTGGCAAGAAAGTGCTGCTAGCGAGCGAATCCCTAGGACCGATCAACGGAGTGAGCAGAACAACGCAGAGTCTCATAGACTATCTACGGAAGAATGGCGTCAACGTCGCGACCGTTGCGCCGCAATACGCTGGCCAGCCCATCAATGCCAACGACACTAAGACTGAAGTCAAGCCGGAGAGAGTGCCCATAGTCAACAAAGACTGGGTTCGCTCGATCGAAGCCAAGTCCTCATCGCTAGGATCTCGAGCACTGGGAGGCGCCTGGACCTGGCATCATGAACGAGATGCATCCGACAAGGCCGCTCAGCAGCCGCTGCTGCAACCCACTAGCAGCACGAAGCGACCTCTGATGATCAACCGCAGCCGCAGCGAAGAGCCAAAGCGGAAGGTCGAGACCACTACTGGCCCGAGGGTGAACCCCGAGTACCGCCCCCATGGCTCCCCTCTCCCCTACAACCCCGACCTCTCAGTCGCCTACCCCTTCCGCCTCGGCGTGCTGTACGACCGGACCTTCAAGCCCGACTTGATCTATCTCGCCTCGCCGGCGAGCGTGGGCTTCCAATTCCTCGTCCAGCTCCGGCAGCTCAGGAACCCAATTCCAACACTCCTGAACTTCCAGACAGATCTTTCTCATTACAGCACCATTCTCTTCGCTCCTCCCATGGATACGTACGCTGTTGTGATGCTGCAGCTGGTGCAAGGCTACTTGTTCCGTTCTCCTGCGGTGCATACGATTTTCTATCCTTCGGCGTATATCAAGTCTTATATGGTCGCTGCCGGTGCGCCGGCGGAGAGGATGCAGCAACTCGGCCGCGGCGTTGACACGACGCTTTTCCACCCTTCTCGAAGGGACGACGCTTATCGCAAGGAACTAGCGCCGAATGGCGAGATCATCTTCGCTTGCATCTCCCGTCTCGCGCCTGAAAAGGGCTTCGAATTCCTCGCCCGCGCCGCCATAGCTCTCGCAGACTCTGGGCTGGACTTCAAGCTGCTCATTGTCGGTGGAAACAAGAACGCCGCTGTCGAGGCGGAAGTGCATAACTACTTCCGACCTATCGCTTCGCGTGTGATCTTCACAGGCGTGCTGCGCGGCGTTGCACTAGCACGAGCGTATGCGGCTGCAGATGTCTTTCTCCACTGCAGCATCACCGAGACATTCGGCTTGGTGGTACTGGAGAGCATGGCTTCCGGCGTTCCGGTCATCGCCAGAGACGAGGGCGGACCAAGCGAGACCGTCAAACACGGCGAGTCTGGCTTTCTAGTTCCGCCACAAGACCTGGACGGCTTCGTGGCGAAAGCGTTGGAGCTCGCGAACGACTCTGACTTACGGCTGCGAATGGCGGGTAAGGCTAGACTGCAAGCTGAAGCTACGACCTGGGACGAGATCAACCTGCAAGTCGCGCGCAAGATGGTCGAGGCGCTTGCTGGTGTGCCGGAGAAGAGTGACGAGCAGAAGCTGAGAGAAGGGTATTATGGGAGCTGGATCGAGACTGTGAGGGTTTATTTTGCTGTCGGGATTGTGTGGATTTTCTGGATCATTGCGGTGATACCCCTGTTCATCATGGGCTGGGTGCATGGGATGGCGCATCGGTAGTCTTGGCTCTGCATTCAGCGATCGTAACGATCGATGTTGGGAAGGCTGTGGTGATCTGATGAAGGCGAAGCTCGACGCTGTCTGGCAATCCCGGCGAGCTTAAATATTCGCAGCTGACCTGTGATGGGAGGGTCCGAGCCAGCAGAAATTGAGATCACTGGAGGCGCGAATGCTGAGCTCGCATGTAGGGTTTTTCGGTTGCATTTCCAGACTGTATGCTCTCATGTCAATCTATGTGTCCGGTCATCGATTATGTGCAGGTCTCCGCCAGCAAAACATGAACAATGCTACTCCTTCGAATTAATCCAAGCAATCTTAAACACCTTTATCAACCGTTCCGCCTCCTCCCCATCCCGCAGTCTCTGCGTCAAAAACTCCTGCAAATCCGTCCAGAACTCCCCCGTATTCAGCGCTCCAGGCCCACTTGGTCCCTTCGCCTTCTCCTCGGCCTCAGCCTTCGCCGTCTCGCTGCCAGGTCCCGGTACGACTGGAGGCGGATCGTCGACGTCCATCTTGTCCTCACCTCCAGCAGCAGGCACTACAGGCACGGCAGGCACAGCGGCGTCTACCGGGTTGCTCTTCTCGACAGCAGCGGGTGTGACGGCCGCGCTGGCGCCTCCGAGGACCATGACGCCGAGCTCGACGGTGCTGCCTGTTACGCCGAGTTCTTTAAGAGTCTTGAGATCGCCGGCTGGTTTCTTGTTATACAGCAGCTTGATCTTCTCCTGCGGCAGCCCGGTCTTCTCCGCATACTTCGTCTTCAAGTCATGTATACTAGCATCCAACCCCACGCCCTCCAGCTTCACCGGCCCCTCCCCTCCCCTCACAGCCGTCAACGTCACCGTCACTGCCACCTCCTTCTCCCCTGCCTTCGCCCCTGTACCTATCGCCCGACGTGGGAATGGATGTGTCTGTCTAGGCAGAGTGAAGGGCGATTGGTTGGGATACTGTCGCGGATCGGAGACATGGTCGGAGGGAAGTTTGATGGGTTTCTTGTCGAGCTGCGAGAGGAAGGATTTGGCGAAGGTGACTTCGGACATGATGGTGCGTTGGAAGCCTCCGTATAGCGTGTCGCCTTCGGTGAAGTAAGCCAGTGTTGCGGGTGATGAGTGTGAGATGTGTTGTTAATAGTATGGAGGGGAGGAGAGTTCGAGGTGGAGGTGCCTGGTTTGTGGGAGGGTTGGGTGTGAGGTCATCGCTGGAAGCTGTCGTGAAATGTGTCGCAGATGCACCTGCATGCTGCAGATGTCGCGATACATCATACATGTCCTACGCCGACCATAGTATAATGTGGAGGGGAGCTCTCAGCATTAAGGACGACACACAGTGATGGCCTCCCTCTACAACCTCGAGCCCCAACCCACGGCCAAAGTGATCCTGCACACCACAACCGGCGACCTCCTCCTCGAGCTCTGGGGCGCCCAAGCCCCCCTCGCAACCCGAAACTTCCTCCAACACTGCCTAGACTCCTACTACACCAACACCATTTTCCACCGCCTGGTCCCAAACTTCATCCTCCAAGGCGGAGATCCCACAGGCACCGGCTCCGGCGGCATCAGCGCGATCAACAATGGCGATGGCTTCGAAGATGAGCTGCACAGTCGGCTTAAATTCAATCGGCGAGGGCTGCTGGGGATGGCCAATGAGGGCAAGGGGAGCAATGGGAGTCAGTTCTTCTTGACGCTTGGGGCGACGCCGGAGTTGCAGGGGAAGCATACGATGTTTGGGAGGGTGGAGGGCGAGACGATATATAATTTGATTAAGATGGGGGAGGCGGAGATGGGTGAGGGGGAGGGGAGTGAGAGGCCGATGTATCCTACACGGATCACGGGAACGGAGGTGTTGGTTAATCCTTTTGAGGATATGGTTGCGAGGGTTGTTGATGCGCCGAGGACAGTAAAGGAGAAGGATGGCGTGAAGAAGCGGAAGAAGCCTGCGGGGAAGAACGTGCTGAGCTTTGGTGGGGATGAGGGAGAGGATGTGGGGAGTGCGCCGGTGCTCAAGAAAGCAAAGGTGAACCCGAAGTTGGTCGTGGTAGAGGATACCGCGTCGGTCGGAGATGAGGATGCAGCTGTTGTGGACAAGTTGCCGGCACATAAGAAGACTAAGCCAACTCCGAGAGGAAAGTCATCTTCTCCAGAGCTTGAGCCCGAGATCAGGACTGCCGCAGCAGTGCGAGCTCCCCGGCCGCCCGAACGAATGGACATTGACGATGATGAAGACGAACCCGCAGAAGATATCCGCAGCTCAAAGGCGCAGACTGCACTCGAGAAGACGAACGCAGAGATCGCAGCAATCAGGGCAAGCATGAAGCGCACAACAGATATAGCACCAACACATCACGAGAAACCGAAGAGTCTGCTAGAAGCAATGATACCCGCGACCAGCACCCGAGCTCGAAAACGCGGCAAACCTACCGACGACAAATCCTCCTTCGACCTCTTCAACGCCTGGAAAAAGCAGCTCGACGAAACGCACTCAGCTGAACCCCCCGTAGCTACCAACGGCACGCACCAGCCCTTCACTGATCCCTCAGCCAACCCAGCACCCACAGACACCGCCGAAGACGATGAAGCGGCGCTCTGCGACCTGCACTTCATCGCCAACTGCCAAAGCTGCAAATCCTGGGACGAGGGACAGCCTGATCACGAAGCTGATGAGGATGGTGATGACGATCCGGGATGGATGTCGCATCGACTTATTGCTGCTAAGGATAAGTTGGGCAAGGATCTGGAGTGGAAGCGGAGGATGGCAGAGATTGAAGTTATCGACCCCAGGGTAAAGGCGACGGAAATCAAGGAGGCGGGGAGGAGGGGGAAGGGGAAAGAGAGGAAGTAGCCAGATAGGTAAGTTTCCGACAGCGGGGATGGAAATGTCAGCTTACCATGTACGCCGTGGTACGACTACCATGTGGCAGACGTGAAGTGTGAAGCGGGAGCTCCACGTGGGCGAGAAGCGACACCGCTTCAGCTCCCTTCCTAGCCTGGAGTCCTTCTCTGATGATGACGGCACAACGGCACTTAGGTCTAGCCAAGGTCTAACCATGCCGGATATTGCAAGGCCGGCTCTTCGGTCAGCCTCGAGGCTCCGACAGAACGATTCGAGCAGATAGCGCTGTCTCACACGAATGGCATTTACGTGGCCTCTCGGCCCGACTGCAAGGCTAGCTTCACTCATGTAGAAGTCTGGAGACCTCTTATGCGATCATCGACAACAGGCCTGTTGTGTGAACGTAGAGTTGATGCACTATGGAGCGAGGGTCTCCTGCTGACTAGTCGAAGTAAGTGTCTCTCAGAGATCTCTTCGCGGTGGCGAAAGCGTCGTAACGCTGTCGATGGTAGCACGAGGGACCTTCAGCAGACCTTTGTATCAGAGTTCGCAGCTCTATATTCCGGCGAGGGTGGACTGCACTTCTGGCTGCGGAGGAAAGATTCTAGTCGGAGCAACCGCCGTGGTAATGGAAGCTCTGTCGCGTCGTCCCTTGAGTTCCTTGTCCGTTACTGTGGAGGGTGCTATCGTTGCGCGCTCGTTAACCTTCAGATCTTGCTCTGCGGGCCGTCTGCCTTTCGATATGTTTCATGCCTGACGACCTGGACTTTTCCTCGGCTATCATTGAAGTCTCTGTCGAGCACCTGCAGTAGTCATAGAAGAGGGCTGTATGTCGCGCATGGCCGCTAGCGTTTCCTTATTCTGATCAAGAGGCTACCAGACACGACCTAGATCCCTGCATCACTGTCACTATCAGCCGATGGCCCCTCTGACATACAGTACTGTACGCGCAATGTAGCTCTGCCGCAACGTGAAAGCATCTATATTGCATCTCGCTGATGTCTGCCGAGATGAGGACTCGTACTCATGTCAGCCGCCCCACTGCCCAGACCAAGCTTCTGAAAGAGTGCAATATATTCGACCGGTCAAGCCGGCTACATCGCGGTGCTTGAGCCGAATACCCGTGCTGTAGGGCACGTAGATCCATGCAAGTGTAGAGCAACTGTAGAGCCCCGTGACTCGAGTCGAGAGGCATGGCTATTCTGGGCAGTAGCAAAAGAAGTTTCGCGGCCCCACAGCCTTGCAGCGGTAAGAGCGGAACAGGGGCGGAACAGGGGCTTGTGAGGCATGTTGGCAAAGCTTGTCCTCATCGGGGCAGACCTCAGCAACGTGCGCTTCAGGGTCTGTCGTGGAGGCCGCGGCCGAACCGTGGTGCAGTGTTCCAATCCCCATCAAAATCCGCCACGTTGTCGCTAGAAGAATGGCATCACTGGTCTTGGTCGCCACATGGCCCCCAAATTGTCCATCACAGTCGCTCGTGTAGCTCCACAAAACCACATACAGATCTACATTCGATGTCAGACGCAGGAACGAAACGATAGTTCGGGACTTCCCCATGAGGCGCCACGTTCTCACAAACTCTCCCGCAAAAAGCTTGACTAGACTTCTCCCAGTCAAGGCTGACCCCCTAGCCTGGGCATCGCACGCGCTAGAGCCGTACACCCTACCTCCTACTGGCCGGCTCTCGGCACAAGGTTGCCTGATGGTATTGATCTGCGCGCCAGGTTCGCTAATTGCGTCGTATTCGACGGGCGTGGACTGGGCCGCTGAGACGATGTACGCCACTGCTGGGGAAGTATAACAGCATTTGCTCTTCTCGTCTTGTTGTTTCTTTGCTGGTCAGTGTACAGCGTTGTTCTCGCGCAACAGTCGTTTCGATCAATCGATCATGTCTTTCGTTAATAAATTCTGCGGCTTGGTCGCGGTGACCTCTGCTCTCTTCCTGTCGTATGCCTCGGCCATTACGGTCAACAGCACCATCCTCGTCCTCGCTCCGACTGCGGATGTGCAGTCCTCGTTCTCCGCGACCTCTGGTCTCGATGCCTACGGCATCCCTTACCAGCTGGTCATCGTGCCATCCGGAGGCACGACTCTACCTGCCCTGAACTCCAGCGCCACTGCTGGCAACTTCGGAGGCATCCTGATCCTCAGCGATGTCTCGTATGACTACAGCGGCTCGTACAACAGCGCCATCACAACCGCACAGTACAATGCTCTGTACGCGTATCAGACCGCATTCGGCGTGCGCATGGTCCGCCTTGATGTCTACCCCGGCAGCGACTCCGGCACTACTGCCGTCACTGCGAACGGCGCGACTGGCTGCTGTGCCGACGGTGTTGAGCAGACCTTCGCCTTCACGAACTCGACTGGCTTCCCTACGGCGAACATCAAGACTGGTGCCACGGTCAGCACACTCGGCTTGTACCACTACCCGGCGAAGATCTCGAGCACTGCCAACACATGGGCCATCGCACAGTTCGGCACAAGCGGAGGCTTCACGGCCAAGAGCACCGCTGCTGTGATCAACATCCCAGCTCCTGGTCGCCAGCAGATGGTCTTCTTCATCGGCTGGGCGTCGGAATGGTCGTCGACTTCGAACTACCTCCAACACGCGTACGTCCACTGGATGACCCGCGGTCTTTTCACCGGCGCCAGGAAAGTCTACTTCGGCACCCAAATCGATGACATGCACTTGACGACCGCTCTGTGGTCGCCAGCTGGCGCCAAGTACCGAGTCACCCCTGACGACATGTCTGTGTACCAGGCCTGGACTGCAAGCGTCAACAGCCGTCTGCCTGCTGGGTCTCAATACTTCGTCGAGATTGGCCACAACGGCAATGGCGATATTATCAACTCTACCAACATTGGCTACTCTATGTACCCCAGTCCTTGCCAGCCGGTGGACGCCATCTACTACGCATCCCCTGTCGAGTCGCCCGATGAGGAGTACATCAAGCCGATCGGCAGTGGACTCGACCTGTGGCCCGCGTCTGCGCAGTCCTACAACTGGACTCTGCAGTGCGCTCAGCTTGACAAACTTGCGACTTGGTTCATGAACACCACCAACCGCGACGTGTTCGCTCACATCTCGCACACATTCACCCACTTGAATTTGGACAACGCTACCTTCAACGATGCTACCCGTGAAATTTACTACAATCAGGCATGGTTGGCGCAGGTCGGCATCTCGGCTGGCAAGTTCTCGCCTCACGGCTTGATCCCGCCTGCCATTACTGGACTGCACAACGGTGACGTGATTAGGTATGTGACCCATGACTTCCGGTGACCGAACGTGCAACTGACTACCATCCCACAGAGCCTGGTTCACCAACGGCATCACCAACGTCGTCGGCGACAACTCCCGCGACGTCCTCCTAAACCCCACAAACGTTCATTGGCCGCTCATCTCCAACGTCTCCGAGAACGGCTACGCAGGCCTGAACATCATCCCCCGCTGGCCCACATCCATCTTCTTCGACTGCGACACCGCGAACTGCACTACGCTTGAGTGGACGCAGACTCAGCAGGGCGACGGGACATTCACCGGGCTTCTGGCCTTCGAGAAGGACACTACCATGCGGTACTTGCTCGGCTTGAGGCACGACCCCTACATGTTCCACCAGGCCAATCTGCGCTCTACGGGCGTGGGCAGCTACAAAGTCGGCACCCAGACCGTGAAGTCCATCTTCCAGATCTGGGTTGAGACGATGACTCAAGAGATCACCCGTTTGACCAACTGGCCGCTCCAGACGCTCAAGCACGACGACATCGGCACTGCATTCTTGAACCGCATGGCAAGAGACGCGTGTGGTGCTTCGTTGGCGTACACGTACGGTACGAACGGCAAGACGATCACGGCTGTGACTCTGTCGGCTGCAACTGGCAACAAGTGCAGCACGCCTATTCCTGTTACTGTGCCCGGGACAGGGACGACGAGCGGGAGTGCCACTAGTGATAAGACTGGCGCTGAGCCATTGATCTTTTGGGTCACGCTGAACGGCAGCCCGGTTACTATCAACCTTGGGTCGGCTGTTACGGTTTAAGTGCAGTAATGATAGTGTACAAAAGCATTCTTATTGTGTCTCTCCTATTCCGCTGAGTCTCGTCAACGCTTTTATAGAAGTAGCCAGAGCAGTAGAGCTTACACCGGTGTGTCGACGAGAGATGAGCCTCGATGCGGTTTTTGTTACGAAGCATTCCCCTCGCGTTGGTCTCTCAACAGCAATGGCATGTCGAATTCGAAGTAGTGAGTGTGTCTATCGGAGCATAGCGGCTTTGCGAATCTTCCGGAGAATAAAGACTAAATATGTGCGTTCGATGGTACATTGAATTCACGATGTTGTGAAGGCAATCGCTTGCACACTACCATCGTCGACTTTTTTCGGCAATCGCTCGGCGGTGCTCGGGAATTGGGGTGGGTCTTCGTACATAAGGTACATGTACTGCACCACTAACTTACATCTCAACTCTTGACCATCGTCAACATCTTTCACCAGCGTCAATAATTCACGCCGTCAACCTTCCGGGAATCAACACTTGCCAGCAAAATACTATGATTCTAGTGCATTCGTCGTCAGACATGGCAAGTCGAAGCAGTTCACATTTCTCTATTCAATTTCTTATTGACGCCCTCTTTCGTCAATAAGAATGTCTTGAGACATCAAACCCAGGCGTTTTTCACTGCTACGGACTACAACAAGGATAGCAACGCGTGGTTAGCACATGGCCAGCAGCTGGTATGCTGGGTGTCGATGCGCAAGACAGATGCTCGAGTGAAGATGCTATCTAATACTCCTCCCGCAATTGGTGGGCTGTTCTTCTCTTCTAGTTATTGAGGAATCTCTGTCATTTTTGCCTATAGTCGCTAAGGGGCTATTGAAGCAATGGCCGGTATTGAGGTTCTCCCGAGTTTCTAGAGCTCGACCTTGTCAGGGAGCACTACACAACCACGATACTGGATACTCACTCCGAGAGCACCACGAAGTAACCCCACTGAGAAGCAAGCCGACCAACTATACCGATTTCTCCAAGTAGCTATTGCAAGGTCTAGCTCAGAGGGATCGTTCTTCCTGTGCAAAGCAACAGCTATCGATGTCCGTCACCCTCTACACCGCGCCAATCATGGCCCCGACGTCGCAAGCTCCCTCCATCGCCACCTATCCGACAGCCATTCTCCTCTCCGTCTTCGCTCTGCTAATCTCGCTCTTGATCATCCCGCCCATGCTCTGGCATGCCCGCAACAGGAACATCGGCGCCACGTCCCTCATTGCCTGGATCCTGATCCTCAATATCCAGATCGTTGTCAATGCCCTGATTTGGCGGAACGACAACACAGACTCCTGGTTCTCTGGCGCCGGACTCTGTGATATCGAAGTCAAGATTCAAGTTGCCAGCGGCGTCGGCTTCCCCAGCAGCGCTGCTTGCGTACTGAGAGCGCTGGCTGGAGTGATGGACACGGAGCGCACTAGCTTGGGGAAGACTAGAGCACAGAAGAAGAGAGGCTATGCGATTGATCTGCTGTGGTGCGTGGGCTTTCCAGCGCTGCAGATGCTGTTCCACTACATTGTGCAGCCATCACGGTACTATGTCTGGGGAATCTCCGGATGTGTGCCGAGTGTAAGCAACAGCTGGGTGACGGACTTGCTAATCATTGCTCCGCCTGTGGCGTGGGTGCTAGTTTGCGCAGTCTATGCTGGTACGCTTTTGCTTGCCCATCTTTCACTCTCGCAGCTACTGACAAGCGCAACAGTTCTCATCCTTATCCGCCTGCACCGCTACCGCCGCAACTTCTCCACACTCCTCGCAAACTCAAACACCAACACCTCTCGCTTCCTTCGTCTTTTCGTCCTCTGCATCTTCTGGCTACTCATCTCTCTGCCGCTTCATGCCTTCATACTCTACACTCAAGCCTACATACCTCACGAGCCGTACTCATGGTCGGCACTTCACTCAGCCGAGAACTGGAGCAAAGTCGAGATGACGCCTAGTGGCGGGACTGCAAGGTACATCGTCTACATCTGGCTTGGCAGCGGTGTGGCAGTCTTCATGTTCTTTGGCTGGGGCAGAGATGCGGCGAAGATGTATCGGCAAGGACTTGTGGCATTGGGGTTGGGCTACTTCTTTCCTGGGCTGAGGGATCCACGGGTGGGTAGTGGGAGACAGCATTCGATGGCTAACACGCTGAGCTCGGTGACCAGCAAGGCGAAACTGGTATTCCAGCGGCGGCGGAACCATTGCAGGACACGAGTCTTGGATTTCAGGGTCTTCGTCGACTGGCTCGAAGTTCGATTCGACAAGCAGCTCTGACGCCGAGCCTATCTCGCCGAAGACTGCTGCCTTCCCGCCTTCTACTATCTACGAGGAGGTCACTTCGTCACAGCAGCCTGCAGGTTCATCCTGGCTGCGTACTTCTGCTTCACACGATATGGAGACTGGCACCTTGCCAGCCACTCGATTCAAGCGGCTTATCGCAGCGTGGAAGAAGCCTCAAGTAGCACCCCAGACGAATGATCGCGGGATCGCACTAGGGGATTTTGCACCGTCACAAGGTAGCAAGACCGCGGTGGTCGTCAAGAAGGAGGTAAGGCAGGGTAGCACAAGGCTCGAAGGCGAGCACGTGTGAGCAGATTGTGGCGCACAAGTGTCATAGTAGCGGAACGAGTGGCTAGAGCGGGATCGTGGTGAATCCATTGGATGAGCACGTCAACTACCTGAGTCCCGCGCAGCGTCCATCAGCAAAGATGACCGCATATGATTCAAGGACGATGGGTCGGGTGGCGCTGGTGTATACAGCTCGGAACTTCAGTACTAAAGTCATTGGCGTGCTCGGGATACTAAATTTTGAAGTGTACATTCTACACACCATTCCTCTCTTCCCTTCGTACGAAACGCCTGCGCCTCTAGATTGAATGCCGTGGGTGCCGGTTTTGGAAATGTGCCTTCTCGAGAGGTATTTGACTTAACCTCTTCACTTGATTACAACAACTTCCGAACACCGTGCTTGGATCTGACGTTTACTTTGCTCTTTCGCACCGGGTCCCAACAATTGTTAATGCGGGCAAGTCCCATCTGCGTTGCTGCCTGACTCTTGAGGTCGTGACTTCCCTCTGTAGCCTGTCGTGGCGGACCAAGCGTGCAGTCAATGGGGTCACCCACACCGCTGCACACAGCTGATGAACTCGCGTTGGACCGATGATCGGTAGATGACACGACCGACAACGGAATGATAGCACTCCATAACTAACAATATGTCCGCCACCTGCCCATTCGCGTGCGGCTACAAATCCGACGATGGCTACGCTTTGCAATTCCACATCGAGGAGCATCACACCGAGGATTCGCCCTTCATCACAAATGACAGACCCTCTCTGCCTAAGAGAACGAAGTTCAACGATCGTCTGATCAACGACATCAGGCCTCCAGAAAGCGGCGCTCAACGGAGAGAGTCGGAATGGTTCAAATGCACCAGACCTGGTTGCGGCGAATACGTTGCCTTATTCGACATCGACGAGCATCTGGCAATTCACGAATCGATCGCTACAATCGATAAAGGTGAGCAGCAGTCAACGACAGACAGTCACAGCGCTTCATTACGGACTACGGTCACCACGAAACAACATAGTGAAGGTTCTCGCCAGAAGCTTAAGAAACATGAACCTCCGAAGCAAAGCAGCGGTATTATGCGATACTTCATGGGCACATCATCCGGCAGCATGCCACTTCTAAATCCTCTGAAGCATCATAAACCAGCAGGTAGACTCGGCACGAAGGATCTAGGCCCCCACGCCTTCGAGAAGTCGATGCCGTCCAATGTCCGCCGGGATCTCGAAAACAACGCTCGTCCAAGGTCAGAGAACCGCATCGGCAGCGATGGCAAGCTCGTTCGCACGATGTACGTTCCCAACGAAACGTCAGGCCTAGTACCCATACTCGCTGACCTGAGCGATCTCGACCACAACATTGCCACTGCTTACTACTGTGACGAGCACGTCAAGCATGTCCATAAGCTCAGCACTGATGGGAACTTCTGTGGATTCTGGAACATCCAAATGCTCCTCTCACATATCTACGCCGTTTCGCCGCGGCGTGAGAACCGTGCGCTGCCTCTACCAAATATCTTGCGCATGCAAGATACCATCGAGGCTGCTTGGGATGCAGGTATCGGTACTCATGGCCGTGTCGAGACAGGCGGTATTCGCAACACCCGCAAGTGGATTGGCACACAAGAAGCGGCCGCTTACCTCCAGCAAATCGAGCATGAAGTGACAGCGCTCTCGTTCAAGAGCACGAAGAGCTCAAGAGATCCGCCGGCTTGCGTCCAGCTGCTAGACTACATCGAAGCGTACTTCCTCTCAGGCAGGGATGTTGCGAGCAGGTACGGGTCTTCGTACGTAACGCAGCTGCCGCCAATATACTTCCAGCGAGCGGGTCATTCAATGACGATCGTGGGTCTCGAGAGGCGGGTAGATGGCGATCGGAACCTGATCCTATTTGATCCGAGCTTCGCGACCAGCAGCGGAATGCTGAGACTTATTGATGGGAAGGTAGCGCATGCCAGGATCGAGACGTTGATGGCAACGTACAGGAAGGATGTGGGGAAGTTGGAGCACTGTGATGAGTTCGAGATCTTGATGTAAGTCGACAGAGTTGAAACTCGGAAGATCGAAGCTAATGGAATAACCGCAGACCACAAGCACAGGACGAATCGGGCGTGCGATAAAGCTGAGCATTTGCCATGCAGGAAGAAGCATGGTACACCCTCATGTCGGCTTTTGACCTCGCGTAGGAGAGGCCACTGCTCTGTCCGCGTGTCCAATTGACTGGTGTTTGTTGTGCAGATGCGAATGCACTCGGGACAATGCCTCCCAGGCACATGACGCTGCGTCAGTGAGACGCAGGCTCCTCCATCATGGTTATCATCCATGCGCAGGGAGGCTTTGGCCAGCTTGCGAGAAACAGCGACGGCTTCTTCGAAAGTGGTTTCGCTAGGAAATCGGGCGGCTCCAGCCGATTACAGACGTAGAGCACAGCTGAGGTGCCTTAAGTCAGCACAACACCGTCACAGGAACAGCGTGCAGTCAGCATGTAGCTCTGAACACTATCGACTCGCTGCTGTAGTGACTGCTCACACAGCGTCCGCAGACTCCCATCTCCAGCGCTCAGACTCTAGCTTGTCCATAGCAAAGCCTTTCATCCAGCTTTGTGCAGCCGCCGAGTGTGCCTCCCAGTCTGCTGCTCGTCAGGATGTGTCCAGTAGCGAGGTGGCCACAACATACCAGTCTCGTGCCTCTCGCTGGCCCTACCTCCCGCACTTGGAGCAGTTGTGAAGTACTTTCTCGCGTCTTCAACGTGTGCTGTATCGACCTCTGGCCACGTTGTCAGCCCATGTTGCCCGAATGTATGCGCACTCCTCACTCCTACTGACCTCGCTCCATCGCGTCCTCCAGCATCTCCTCACTCCTGCAAATATCCGCAAACGCCCCATCCATACCATAGTCCTTCAGGTATCCCCCATCCGCCCTCCTCTTCACAAACTCCTCATCCTCGCTCTTCACCTTCTGCGCTCTCGTATACTTCCCATCCGGACTCCCATGCCTCCCTCTCACCGGCCGTGCCTGTCTCTGCTTGACCAATTGTTGTGAAGCTGTGAGATCATCATCCTCAGTCTCGTCGGCGAGCACATCGCTTTCGAAAGAAGGTGTTGCGCGGTTTGGCGGTCGGCGGGAGAGGGTAGGTGCGAAGAGACCTGTCTGTTGACGTGATCGTGAGGTCGCGGTGCTTGAAGTTGAGCGCGAGGGTTGTTGGGTTCGCAGGTTGTGGGCTGTTGTTGCTGCTGAGGCGAAGGAAGTCGCGGGGCGGGACGTTGTTGCCGTTGCTTCGGTGAAGGGATCGTGAGGGATGCGTGAGGGTGGCATAGTGATGAGAGTGACGATGGTGATGTGGATAGAAAAGAAAGGAGGACGATCTTGATTCTCTGTGATCACTCACTGTCGCGTGATGAACGCCCACGGCGTCCAAAGCTTACCGCACCACCATGGCGTCCTCGCTGTCTACGTGAGACATCAGGCGGAGCGTTAGTCTTGAGATGCATGTGTCCTCAGTGATGCCGTAGTGCTTCGAATCAAGGTGGACTATCGGCGGGTGAAGGTCACTCATGTGCGCTCGCTACTCACCACGCTTGCCAACTCTTCACCGAGCCAATCTCTTCTCCAAGCGCCTGCAAAGCAGACTCGTGATGAAAAGGTGTTTGCGTCACAAGGCGGTAGTGTAAGGCCAAGGACACGGTGCGAGGATACTGTGAGCAAGCTCAGGGAGCACCAAGCGAGTGCGAAAAGTAAGGATAATCGTAAATCGACCGTAGTCGAGTTTCAGCGATTAAACTGAAAAGAACAGATACTACACTTGATCTCGTAGGTTGTCAGCAAAAGCTCGTTGTGGTAGAGGGAGAGAGGGTACGTACCTAAGCCAAAAGGCAAAGAGAGCTGTCCAAGAGAAGACGAGGGAGAGGAAATCTCAATACTTAAACCAGCGGACGACGAGCCAAGGCGCTAGTAAGCGAGCGCGGGACGCCGGGGAGCGAGATATGGATGCCTCAGGATGAGGAGAAGCGAGGGGCATTGTCACGTGGGGTGCTCCAGATGCCCTGCGCTCGATCGGGAAAGAGCCAAGGCCCTAGAGAAAAGTCACGTGCGTCCGTCAGCCGGTGTCCATACCCAGTGTTGATGCAGAGTCACAGGAAGGAGGATTTCCGAAGTGCTATGCGGACAACGTGGTCCTGTATAGTACATGGTGTCGTGCGTTGTGTCGTATCTCGAGTACGCCGTGACATTTGATATTCCACCTTGTGGGCAGTATCGCGGCGCGGCTGCGAGGTAGCCGGAGAGTGCCGACAAGGCGATTGAACCGAGCCCTAATCTCCCTCCAAAAAACGCACATGGGTGATATGGAAAGACAACAAGCGGGGTCAGAACCTCAAAGGACATGCAGAGCGAAAGAGCCTCTGGAGAGGAGTGATCGAGCGAGCAACACGCGAAGCGCTTAGGGAAAGCGCCTGAAAGCGTGCGTTACCTGAGTATCTACTAGGCACACTGATACCATGCCAACCTGTCGACATCTTCGTATGAAAGTACTAGACGACGGACGAAGTGAGGTCCATGCCAAGCCCATTACTGCTTCCGATCATAATCTTCCAGTTTGACGGCCATCAGGAGCACGCACTCCATCAACGTCCACAACAATAATCTACTACAGTACATGCTATCAAATTGTCGCCGACATACCGCCGGATCTCGGTCAGCACCCTAACCGACATCTGGTTCGCATGCACGCGGTATGCACACCATCCTGCAAGCCACAATATACTTGCGGAGGCGGTAGGCGACGACTGTCTGATTGGTCGACTGCTTCCTTCAAAGTGATGAAATAACCCATCAGGTAAGCGTGGGTGGCTGCGCCGGACGGGTGGGGGTACATCGCGAATGTGGGATGACCTTGGCTTTGGAGATCATCTGGGGATGTCGTCAAATGCAGCCCGACACGGTGGTACAGCTGACTAGCCGTGCAGTGAGCGCGTGGAGGTTGGAAGTACAATCTCTGCTCTGGCAGAATTGCATGAATGAGGACGTCTTGTACTCAGCATCAACTACCATTGGCTGCGAAATGCTGATATCGAAGCAGATCACCTAGCGGGGACTGCCCTTTGCCGCGGCGGCTCATCTCGCACGGCACCTGGCGATATGGATCCGCATGTTCGGCAGCACTCGACATCTGTCATCAGCCTCCTCCCCACGCTGTCGGCCTGTTGCGATCCTGGTGATGCAGTAGTTATTACATTCACGGAGACGCCCTTAAACCTCGAATGCAAACGCCAGGGCTGTTCATGTCGTCTTCGGACCGATCGGAGTGTTCTTACACCAGCCATCGTTCTCCAGACTCTGCATCTACTAGACATGTGCAGTCTGCCGCTTGATGGCTGCACGTGCGGTCAGAAAGCCTTCCCTGCCGGCACCCGCAACCTACGGCCACACATCTCCACTGCATGTGGCGCTTGCTGAAGGTTCGCCCGTCATGGTGAAGCGACATCGCGATCTACTTCCAGGGTGCCGCTGCACACTCGCCAAAGTATAGTTTAGCCCGTACTGGCACCGCGTGCTAGCTTCTCGCTTCTGCAGAGGATCACAGTCAACGCCGCATTGGCTACCCGGCGGGATGATAGTAGGCCTTCTCCGCCCTGCGTTACGTCCGACCTGGTGCGTGTTCAGGTTGAGCGCGTGGGAGCCCTGCGAAAGTCAAAGAGCTTGCAAATGGTCGAGAAGTGTGCAGGGCAGACCGGTTAGTGTTGACATTTCTTACGTATATCTCCTTTGCACATCCCTTCTGTGGCTGAGTGTCACCCACGTCTTTCGTCTCGAGACGTTCGTTCAAAGCCGTGTACATATCCGTGTTCAGTTTGGAGTGATCACCAGCACACTGCAACTCTCCTCTATATCGAGAGATTGACACTGGCCACCAAGGAAACGAAAACCAAAATCGATCTCGCTTCATCGAAGTAGCACTGCCGCGCATCGCTCGATATGACCTCAAATCACCAAATGGACATCATGCAACAGCGGCAGCCACGCTCTCATAGCAACACTTACCACAACACTGACTCGATGTCTGCGTACTCCACACCGTTCCGACCGGACTTCAACGCTGTCGCCGCTGCTGCGTCTGCTTCAATGTCATCGCTCGCATATCAACAGCAGTATAGCCAGTACCAGTGCGGCCCAGCGACCATGGCACCCTGCGATATCTTCAACACGAACCTTCTCCTGGATACATCATTCAATGACACGCATGGACTCCTACAGAACAACCTACCCAACGTGGCGACTTTTGGGTCGTTGACATGGCCGACTGCAGCTATGCCACATGCAATGGCTGCACCTAGTGCTGCCACAATGCGGACGTTCAAGTACAGCTCTTTCAACGCGGAACCGTACATCAAGGTGGAAGAGGACCTGCAAGTGCAGCCGTCGCACCTTCTCTACGACTCTTCGGCGTTTGCCTCCTCGCCCGAAGCATACAGCCCTACCGAGAGCTCCGATGACTGCAAGCCTGTCGTCTTCAGCACCGACATCGACACCCTGATGCGTACGATCCAGGATAAGCAGCACAACGGCACTCCGAGAAGCTTCTCGTCGACTTCGGCAGATTCCGCGCCCGTCTCCCCTACAAAACAACGAAAGCGATATCAGTGCGATGTACCCGGCTGTGCCAAAGCGTTCTACCAGAAGACACATCTGGAGATTCACACCCGAGCTCATACTGGAGTCAAGCCTTTCCTCTGCAAGGAACCAACATGCGGACAACGATTCAGTCAACTGGGCAATCTCAAGACCCACGAACGACGTCACACGGGAGAGCGGCCTTATAAATGCGACATCTGCCACAAGACGTTCGCCCAACACGGCAACGTACGTGCGCACAAGATCGTGCACACAGCAGCGAAGCCGTTCACGTGCAAGCTGGACGATTGCAACAAGCAGTTCACACAGCTGGGCAATCTCAAGTCGCACCAGAACAAGTTTCACGTTGAGACCATTCGAAGGCTGAAGCTGCGGTTCGAGAACATCAAAGCTGGGGACCGTGTAGAGAACTGGGAGAAGGAGATGTGGGAGTACTTTGGGAGTCTGTACAAGAACTGTAACAAGGGCATCAAGGGGAGAGGCAAAGACCGACGAATCAGCAGCGTTATGGCATCAACCTCGACCACTGGTGCTGGACTGATGAGTCGGCGGCATAGCCTGGTGAGTGCTGCTTCTTCGCGAAGCAGTGGTGGTGGTGGTGGTAGCGCGGAGAAGGCTGCGGGATCGATGGCCTGACATCTTGTACGAGCTGCTGGTGGCTTGCGCGGCTGTATGCGCAGTAGCATGTCACTGTCAAATGTATTGTAATGGCTTTGCACGATACCCAGTCGTCAATCGATGGTACATGTACATAGCACCTTCTGCGGGACCTCTGCAGCGCTCGCAAAGCTGCGCCTCGCGCAAATATCCCCTTGGATCAGGAACTGTACAATGTGGCAGTAGATCTCGCATGGCGGCCACTTCACATGATCACAGCCATGAAGAATGCCTACGTTATCGCGAAACTCACTCCTCATTGTCAACGCGCGGAAGGTTTCCCCGATCATGGAGTGGAAAGCGTATCTTTCGCCGCAGTCGAGCCTAATTTGACATTACTCGTTCGAAGTCCGAGTTGGCTTTCAACTCCCAGTCAAATATAGTTTGGTGTAGGTTGCAACGGTTGCACCTCGTTCTGAACCCGGGTGTCGGGCTCTCTCCTCTGTCAGTCTTTCCTGAATCTTGCGTGCAAGTATTGAGGCCGACATCGCAGCTCATCAGGACAGACGGCTCGGCAGCTACTTTGCCCGCGCGATCGAACCCATAATCAAACTGATGTATATCTTTGCCCTTCGTCATCTCCTCATTAATCCCGTGAAGCCGCGCCTCGTCGCCAACAATGACCAGAACTGCGGCATCAATGTTCACCACACCATGACGAGCAATCGACATTCATATCCTGAAGTCGCTCCACCCAACCCCTCGGTGCTTTAGCCTGATTGCGGTTTACAGCATGGCTACCTTCACCGTGCAGCATCGATATGGGCAGCGCACCCACGCTGTCATGTGAGTGGTTCGCAGCACTCTGACAGCTCGGTACACTCGCCTGATCTGCAGATGGGTATCTTGCTACGATCATCATTGACGTGCGGGAGCTCTGTGCGAGTCAGCTACTGTGGAGAGTCTCAGGATTGTCCGGGACGGCTATGCTGATGGGACAGCCGTCGAAACCGAGATCTCACTGATCGTCACAGACCATGATGGAGATCTCGTTGAGCGATCGTGGTATTTGAGTACCTACATTAGACTGACAAGTGACGGAGATGTCGAGCTGTGGCTGTGCAGGGCAAGGCGTGGGATGCGATTCAAGGTGCATCCCGTCCTTTGCAATGTCGCCCACGCTGCTCTTCGCTCTGCCTCGTGATGCACACGCAGACGCCATGCATATACGGATGTGATCCCCATCTCCGCCGGTTGAGGGAGCGCTTGGGCTGTGGTGACTACCGCGGTCGTGCTCGTGGGACCATCGGAACAGACACGATGTGGAAGGTGACGGCGACGTGCGACCGCCGACCTCTGCTCGAGCCCACGGGATGCAGAGGGCTTCAGCAGAGTCCGCGGACACGACGACGAGTCTCGCTCGAGTTCATGACCACGTTGTCGAGAGGTCGCAGGCGACCGTGGGTGGCATCAATAGCGGTGTTGCCAGCACCGACCGGTCGCCAAACCGTCCGTGGAGATTGATCACATTGTTCGCCTCAACCAGATCTGCAATCAGTGGACCCAGGTACTCACCGACTCCTGTCTCCCAGCAGTCCTGCAACTATTAGTCGCTAGGTCTTCTCTGGGCACGTGTCGAGATCACCACGTATCGAGATGCTCACTTGGACTGCATGAATGAGCGATCATGTCGACAAGTCTCGGTGGTTCGACCCACGCGTATTGATGTACCTCACTAGACTGATGATCAGACTCCACTCCGATCTCGAGGCAGCTAACTCCGCTGGGAGACTTGCGTAAAGTGCGTCTCTCGGGAGACCGCCAGTTCTCGCATACTTCACTCTTGCCCTCGTTCGATTGGGTATGTCTTCATGAGGCTGGTCTCTCGTTCTTGTTGGGGACTTTGAAGCCTTCCTCCGGAAACACGGTAGTACACGATAATATCTTGCTGCTGCGCGATGTTCACACTGCTGGTTGAGCCGTCTGGTGCATGTGATTAACGGAAGCCTTCGAACCCATGACTCCGATGGCTCAGCCGTGACACCTCCCTCCTAGGCAGAACGCGCGCGCCATGGCGACTGCATGTCAGACCTGGCACACGAGTGGCAGAATACGCGGACTGTGAAGTCTGACTTGTACCGAATATTCGAGTGTCGAAAAGGTCATGAACTTCTGATAGAAGGCTTCTCTCGAACACCAATGGCTTGGCACTGTAACGAATGGAAGTTGCTCCCGAGACAAATGTGGAGTGAGGACCGCGTGCGCGCCTCGGCCCGGCAGCATAACCTTGTCGGTGGCTTGCAGATGTGGAGTTCTGCACTCTGGGAAGGCGACAAGGATGCTGAGCACAAACGGTCGCGAGGCAAGCCTTATATTCCCGGATCAGCCGCCGTCGTTTCCTCCGCCTTCCAAGGTGTCACCGACTGCGCCGCCTAACAAGAGCAACGCCCGAACATCAACATCATCAGCACATTGAGTGCGCATCATTGAAGGCATTGCTGTAGGCGCAAGTGCTAGCTATTCGAGGTACACGGCGGGGAGCTGGAGATCAACCGCGACAACAGGGCCAGAACAACCAGCGTCGCCTGTGAAGTCGCCATAGCACGGCGACCAGACCAGGGCGGAGGTCGCTCTGTACGGGACTGGCCTATTCAATCCGAACCGACTGGAACGGGACCCAATATGTACACGGCGCATCGTGGTATGCAGGGCCCGCCGCCAGCGGCGCCAGGGAGTCGTCTGGCTGAGCTTTTGGACCACGTGCGCGTTGAGTTCGAAGCACAGGCAGGACGGTCAAATGAGCATGAACATCAATGTAAGCGTTTCTTGGAACTGAAAGCCCATATGCACGATGGATGAGGCGATCTCGAAAGCATCGCTCGCTAGTGTCGCGTAGTGTCTATTGGGATCGCTGGTTAACGTTCGACTCGACTGATACTGACACGCTACAGTGCAGGCACAGGTGCAGGAAATGGAGCTTGTCCGAGGCAAAATCTACCAGCTTGAACATACGCACAATACCATGAAAGCGAGGTAATACCCAGCAATTGAAACTTCTTGTGCAATGTACTAATACATGCAGATATGAGGATGAGATCGCCCGACTGAAGCACGAGCTTGAACAGCGCGGCGGACCAGTAGGTGGCGGACCATCCGGGCCATCGCAGCCTCCACCTCCCGCGATCGGGCATGGACCCGCAAACCTGTTCCAGGGGATCATGGCTGGCAGCGCAGCACAAGGAGGACCAGGTTTGGCCCCCCCACCGCAAGATCAGCAAGGTCAACCAGGCATGCCGGGCCATATGCAGCCACAGGGTGCGCCAGGGTTCAATCCACCTCCAGGTCCACCACACAACCCGTTTGCATACGGGGGACAGCCTCCAGGACCTTCGTTGAATGGGTACGGACCCCAGCAGCAGCCTCCACTTGCGTCGCCTGCACCGGGTAAGTAGTAATCGTGGAAATTAGACTGTTCCCATTTCGAAGCTGATGAGTACCTAGCACGACCAACGCCGCCGCCGAATCAGCTTCGACCCGGTCAATTTGAGGGCTTCAAGTACACTTCCGAGGAGCTGGAAGACATTGGCAATGAGCTCTCGAGACTCGACCTCGATAAGCTGCCCGCGCCTCTCAAGCGCCAAGGTGAGGACTGGCACGCCGTCTTCAACCCTCGCGTTATGCGCAGACTTGATGTCGGCCTCGTGCACACCCTTCCGCACCAGAGCGTCGTCTGCTGCGTCCGCTTCAGCCACGATGGACGCTTCGTCGCGACTGGCAGCAATCGCGTTGCTCAGATCTACGACGTCAACACTGGACACGAAGTCTGCCATTTGACAGATCCAACCACCAACCAGGATGGCGATCTGTACATCCGAAGTGTGTGCTTCAGCCCTGATGGACGATATCTTGCCACTGGTGCCGAGGACAAGCTCATTCGCGTGAGTCTGAAATGCTTAGCATTCCGGTTCGCAATCACTGACATCAGTCCAGGTCTGGGACATCGCAGGCAAGCGCATTGTGCACCAGTTCGCCGGCCACGAGCAAGACATCTACAGTCTCGACTTCGCCTCCGATGGTCAGCACATCGCCTCCGGCTCCGGCGATAGGACCATCAGACTGTGGAACATTCCGAACGAGCAGTGCGTCCTCGAACTCAAGATAGAAGACGGAGTCACGACGGTCGCCATCTCGCCCGACAACCGCTTCGTCGCAGCCGGCAGCCTCGACAAGAGTGTCCGCATCTGGGACGTCCAGAGCGGCGCTCTCGTGGAGCGTACTGAGGGCGAGCAAGGCCACAAGGATAGCGTCTACAGCGTTGCTTTCTCACCTGATGGCAGACACCTGGTGTCTGGCTCGCTGGACAAGACTATCAAGATGTGGGAGCTCAACAACGGTGGCTTCTACAATCGTGCTGCTACCGCGACGAAGAGCGGGAAGTGTGTCAAGACTTTCGAGGGGCATAGGGACTTTGTGCTCAGTGTGGCGCTTACGCCTGACGGGCAGTGGGTGATGAGTGGTAGTAAGGATCGCGGGGTACAGTTCTGGGATCCGGCGACTGGGCAGGCGCAGTTGATGCTGCAGGGTCATAAGAACTCGGGTATGTGCTCCATGCTATTGTTGCTGATGAGAAGCGTACTGACTTTACTCGCAGTCATCTCCGTTGCTCCCTCGCCGGTCGGTGGGCTGTTCGCCACTGGGTCTGGTGACATGAAGGCAAGGATTTGGCGCTACGATCCGTACCGCGGGCAGTAGATGAGATGCAGAATCAGGAGCGACGCCTTGGAGCTCGAGAGTTTGTAGGCATTTGGCGTGGCGTCCTGGAGCACGGAGTTTGCACGAAGTCGATAGTAGGAGGAGCTCACGATGTCGTCTTGCTCCTCACTCTAGCAGTCAGGACGAGTATCAGGGAGATGGATGTAGCTTATATATGTCGACACATACCTCAGCATCAATTCCTTGATTCGCACGTGCGTGAATTGTGATGTCGTAGCCGTAGTGCCTGCCGCGGCTTCCAAGTGTCAAGTTGAACCGCGTGTCTCATCTCGGGATTTTGACGCGATGACATCCGGCGCGAATGCGCAAATCGCATAGCTATGCGATCTTCCTTCTTACTTGCATCGGCGCCTTCGCTCTCTCCTTTGTCATCTGATGCGTTGCAGTCGCAGAGACTCCAATCGACTTTCCAAGCGGAAACATCTTCTGAGCACTAAAGCCGCTACGACACGACATGCGATTTACCACCCATCCCAAGTGATGGACCTGCCCTGAGACTCTAATCGCTGGTTTCACGATCAGCCGTTGGCCACGAGGTTACAGCAGAGCTGTATAGCTGGGCCCGTCGGCCCAATATCAAGCCTTCCATCATGCGCCGCGGCATCCTTCTCTTCATACTCCTGACTGCTGCCATTCTCATCTTCGCCGTATCCCAAGTCTGGAATCTGCTCGGCCTGCTCTTCGACTCGGGACTCTCTGACAAGATCCTCAAATCCGAGCTGCCAGCACTGAATGCTAAGCCCTCCAAGGACACGACGCAGCTCATCCCAAAGATTCTGCACCAGACCTACAAGACCGAGACGATACCCGAGATTTGGGAGGAAGCGCAGAAGAGCTGCCTGGACTTGCATCCAGCGCCGGGATGGGAGTACAAGCTCTGGACAGACGAGTCGAGTGCGGAGTTTATAAAGGAGATGTATCCTTGGTTCTGGGAGACGTTTGAGTCCTACTCCTACCCGATCCAGAGGGCGGATGCGATACGCTATTTCGTTCTCGCGCACTTCGGCGGCGTCTACCTAGACCTTGACGATGGCTGTGCCCGTGACATGGCACCGCTTCTAGCCTACCCGGCCTGGGTGCGCAAAACTATGCCCACGGGGATCTCCAACGACGCCATGGGTGCGGTGCCACACCATCCGTTCTTTGAGAGGGTCATCAAGGATATCGCGGGGTATAAGAGGAGTTGGCTGTTGCCTTATATTACTGTCATGGGGAGCACTGGGCCGCTGTTTCTGAGTGTGCTGTGGAGAAGGTGGAGCGCTGAAGGGTTCAATGTGGGAGAGGGGAGAGTGAGGATAATCTTTGGAGAGGAGTATCAAGGGAACGAGTGGAGTTTCTTTACGCATCATAAGGGGGATAGCTGGCATGGGTATGATGTGCAGTTGATCTTTTGGGTGAGTTGGCCGTTTTGAGGGAGAACAGATTTGGAAATGCGACTGACGCGATTGCAGATGGCACGACACTGGGTGGTGGTCACGGTGATCGGTTGGGTGATTGGCTTAACGGTGCTGTTCGTGGTCTGGTACGCCTACCAACGATACTTGTTGAGGGGACAGGCTGGCAACACACGGAGGAAGCCTGTGTCGTCAGGTGCAAGGTGGAAGTTCTGGCAAAGAGCTGATGCTCAGACGGAGTACGAACTTGTGTCGAGGCATGAGGTGTAGCCCGCACGGATTGGAGACTGTCTTCTCAGCCCTTCAAGCAGTCGGAGACGCAAGCCCTCTCACGCGGTCGGAAAAAGGAAAGCAGGAATGTTCGGCGCAAGGAATCGACTGGCTCGAAGTGCTCGACCAGTGGCGATGAGAGGCTCATACACAGCATACGTGCTACTTATATACCGTAATGTAATGTTTCACCACGCCATCGCTCCAAATAACCAGCGCGTTTACTTCAGAGCGACTGACACGTGATCAGATCGATGTCTTGGCACACGAGTCATTCCATCGGCACCCGCACTTTCGCCAGGTCGAAATTCGATGCGCACGACATCAAGTCTTCGCCAGCGACATCGAAGACGACCACTCACACAGAAGACATCGAGACAATCGTCAACATGCCTGTACGTACTGACGGACATACCAGAGGTGACTGGGCAGTGTTCTAACGGTGCATATAGTCCCACAAGTCATTCCGCACGAAGACGAAGCTCGCGAAGGCGCAGAAGCAGAACAGGCCCATCCCCCAGTGGATTCGGTTGAAGACGAACAACACCATCAGGTAGGTATCATCGCTATCCTCGTGGAGTACTAGGGTCGAGAATGAGTCTTAGAAGGACCACAGGCATTCAGGAAGCCGGGGACCGCTAAGGGCAACAGCTGACACACTTTGCTTGCAGATACAACGCAAAGAGGAGACATTGGCGCAAGACCCGTATCGGTATCTAGACGACTCGCCACATTGGAGGACGAAGCATCCAGCACCGATCTCGCCAGGATCATGCTGCACCACACGACTTCGACACTCGGCAGCTGGATGGAGAGACTGGCGTGAGAGAGTGCATCGCGTGGCGTGGGCATGGTCTGATGGCATCGGTGTAGAGGTGGGATGGAACAAGCGAACGACCTGCTGAAAGTACGGATACATGGCTATGGCTGAGGTAGACGGAAATCGGACTTCATTACAACCCTTCAGACTGCAGTTCTCGTCATCATGCGAACTTGTCCTTGTAGCAAGTTCGACATTTCTACCCGAGCAGTGCCGAAAATGTTCCTGAATACACATGAGACTACGATTCCTCACGTGTGACACGTATGGCTCATTGCCGAAGGCACCATTGGAACGAGTGGAGTATTTCTCGCTACTACGTGCTCACAGGATCATGTAGGTTACCGACCACTGGTTGCAGCGGCAAGGAAGACGACTGCGCTCGTTTACTAGGCCTGCCACGCTGCATCCCAGCGATCATATACTACCACGTGAACTTTATCGCAGGTGTGGTACATGAATACCAACCAGACCTTGGCTGAATACGCTGACCGCATTCACCGACCATACGGGCAACACACATAGCATATCCGAGTCCCCAACCGCTGACACGCTTTCGGGACTACAAAATGCCAATATCAGCGAGGACTCAAAGTGTGTTGAGCCTACTCCATGGCGACAGAGCCCCAGGACTAGCTGCTATACACAGCGCCGGATCAATACTACACTTTGCAGACATCAGCCATGGCCCATATTGTGCGTACAAGACGAACGGACGTTGTCGACGGACTGAGCCACTAATGTCAATGCAGTACAGTGGCGCGGCCTCCGGGGCCTCATCCAGTGCAGAGTCCGCGAGTAGTTCCACACCGAGGTCTACCAACCCAGTTTACAATGTGCGTATACCTCCTAGGTTATACACGTACAATCTAACACCTTCCACAGCACGAGCCCACCTTTGGCATCCTTCCGTATCCACCCCAGTACTACACGAGTGTCCGCGGAAGTTGCCCGTTCTCCTGCGACCACGCAACAGCCCGTCCCTCCGCCGACTTCACACCGACAACCCCACAAGTCAGCCTCGCCTCCCTTCCCCGCCCCGAGCCACCCTGTCTCGAAGCCGGTGTCGAGCTCCAACGCGCTCGCAGTCGAGGTCCAAGTCCCATGTCTATGTCAGAATACACTCTGGAACTGCTGCCACATACCGCGGAGCGACAGCGGACAAGCCTTCGGCGTCGGTTGTTCTCGAACCGGAGTAGGTTTGACATTATGATGTTCATGCTAATGATCGTTCTCACCATTGCACTGATCTTCGCGATTGCTTGCGCGGGGTTGGAGTCGTGGGCGAACCATCGATGCCGGGTGGATCCGAACCATTCTTACTGTTGGCTGGTGTTCGGCGATGGTGAGGAGGGGGAACATAAGATACGGATTTCGAGTCTTGCGTGAGTGCTGGGTGACGCGAGGGTAGGGCTTCTGGGTCCTGTTAGATGCGTTTAGTGAGTAGGTGTATTGGAAGACTTTAGATCGGCTGCCCGGGACACGAATTTTCTGGCGTAGGTATATCAGGATTTTGAACGTAGATCATCCACCGAGCTAAGAAGGTCATCCGCTGTGCTGCTACGGCTATGAGAAGCTAAGCAAGTCGTCTAGCACGAAGATCGCATCAGTCTTGCATGAGCGACGATGCTCCGTCACAGTCCCGGTCGCAAATTCGGAAAGAAGAATCCAGGTGAGAGACTGTGTAGCGTTCCCAGGAGCTTGGTATACTTTGTCAGACATGAAGTCAGAGAGGCTGTATGCCGATCTGGTCCGAGTGAATGATGTAATTTTACTTGAGCGGATAGGTAGCAATGAGTTCGGACACTGAACTCACGAGAGAACCAGACTCGGGAACAGATAGGCATACACCTTGCTCGACTCACTCCGAAGCCGTAGCCGCCTCGACCAAAGCTACCCGTCTCGAAAATAAGATATCATGACACCCTCAACAAGCTCGTCGACACGGCCATTGCTAGCCGGAGCAAGATCCAAGCTGACCGCGAAATGGCAAGCAGCGACCCGAATCGAAGTCGACACAGATCGGCAGGGCCAAACAGCAAAGGCGGAATGGGGAGCACCAGTCAAGGAGATCCGGGCACGATGGAGGATGGCTGACGCTGAGGACGTCGAGCAGCTGAGGCAAAGACACATGTTCTGGGCTCACGTTGTGGTCGTTGTAGCTGCCGTCAGCGTGCTTGGATTGATCATCTGTTTGTTAGTGGTGCCACGGGAAGCTCTCAACGGGAGGTGAGTGCTGCAGTCTTCCAGTGAATTGAGAGGATGGTTGCTCACATTGTACATAGATCGGCCTAGCGAGTTGCTGAGTCTACCCTGCCTCGCTACTGATCTCACCTGCTGCTCTGGACTCGCCGCCAAACCATCTCGTAGCCATGCCTGCGTGCGCCTTCCCATCAGCTGCATCTCCTCTACTTTCGGGCGGTACCGTTTCCGCGGCTGCGCTCTTCAGGAATGCTAGGGGATAGTCCGCTTTGCTCCTTGTTCGAATAGTGTTTATCAAGCGCTGCTTACTGGGAGACGAGGGCCCTTCAGTCACGATATAGTAATGCAAGGCGGCGCCTAATGGGAACGCTGCAATCTGTGCTCCCCACAAGCCCGAATCCGGTTCGAAATAGTGCGGAATGTTAGCAACCATGTTCTCCACGTCCCCTTTGGGGTTGATATATGGCGGGAAGGGTGGCTCATGAGCTTCAGGCAGTTTCCCTGTCCGGCGGAGACGAGCCAGCAGCGCGGAAGTGAACCACATCTGCCCTTTGAGCACCATGCAGCCGGTCCAGTAGTACATAATAGTGTGGAAGAACCCGTATCTGAAGTCCTTGCAGACAGCATCTAGTGTGACAGGATAATGCACTTCATGGGGCGACATCGCTATGAGAGACCCCAGTGTTTCCGCTTCCCAGACTCGGAGCGCATCTACTGTCATCATGCAGCTTCGCAAAAGTTCATCACCCTCGTCGAGGAGCGACAAGCGATTTCGATTAACCTCAGCATTGGGCGACACACTGCAACGCTGCTTCAAGAAGTCATGACGCTGTAGTAGCTCCGGTATCTCCATCATGATATCCAATAGGCCATCTCGCGGGTTCATGCAGCCTTGCTGGGAAGGCGTACATGCTTTCCGCCATATTTCGCTTGTCACGACTGGACGTCTTTGCTGAATACCGGCTGTGATAGCGTTCTGTCTGACACATGAGAACAGAGCTTTGCTTGCGGCCGTGGCGTGGTTTTCTGTTTGGCGAAGCTCCACGATACGACATGTCCCAGCGACGTGACTGACCCAGTCAGTACTCTGCGAAGTGATACGAGTGGCGGTGTCGCGTCTGAACCACTCGTATAATGACAAGTAGTAGCAAGCTGTCAAGGTGGCATCGCTACGACACTTCTCCTTGTGTTGCAGATCGCGATTGATCATGTTTAAAGACCTGGCGTAGAGTCTTGTGCCATGATTGAGCAGAGCAGTGTCATCGCGCCGTGTGCCCAGAATCGCGCAAGTCCATGCGTGTACGGCTGTCTGCAATGTGCTGTTTGGCGTCCCTGCCAGAGTCCGTAGTTCCGAGGCCGGAGGGGCGTAGGATGTATCGCCTATCGGATGTCTTGCATATACTGCCTTGGCAGGCATGAATTCCGACAAGCATGAATCGATGAGCCCGTGCAATACAGATGCGCGCTGGAGTGATACTGCGGTAAAGCCGAGATCGCCAGCTGACGCTGTCGACGTGGAAGCGCAAGTGGAAGCAATCTCTGTCTCGACAGGTCCAGTACTCGCCTGAGCGCTCGACCTATCAGTCACGAACGTCCACTGCTTGGCCTCGTAGACGCAGGAGAGGTGCAATCGTTCGCAACGGCTGCAGGCGGGCTGTCGCAAGTCGCAACCCTTCTTGATGCTACGGCAGATCTGGCAGCCGCGCGATCTTGGAACACCGACCATGACTATCAGAGCCTCCGCCGGAAATACGTTGGGTCCCGATGTATCTGCTGTGGAAGGAAGACGGGGCAAGTAGCCTTATATGGCTGCATTCTGCGTCTCGTTCGGACCGTTAGGAGCATTGGGGAGTCGGCATTGTCCACTGCTGTCCCTCGCGATCACCGGTCCGATCGCACGTTTTGCCGCTCGAACGAAGGATGCATCTGGCTGCTAAGTTGTCGATAGTGCACTAAGCTGAGGTGCTCCATCGCCACAAGACCAGGGCCAGTGCCGGGGGATCGGACCTGCATGCAGCATGAGCTGCAGTAAATCTCGACGCGGCTGGGACGTATCATTGCCAGGTGTTGGATCTCAATGTCAGACGATGTGCCGCAGGATCAAGGCAGATTGGTCAATGCTGGAGATGCCGGTTTATTAACGACACAGTTTACAAAGTACCTCTGTGTAATGGTGTAGCATGCACCACACGTGAGTTAATGCACCGTCTACCTCTGCGAAACTTTGGACCCTCAAACACTTCCACAGGCACCCACAGTACTGTACATACGGTGAGTTATGGCGTTGATTAAGTGTCAGAAATTAGCACAAGGGTTCGCTGCACTTCGTACAGTCATGTCTCTCGTGGGCGCAGCAGAGCTGTGCTTTTCACCCATGGCCGAGTCGGAAGCTGCACTACCCACGGCTCAATTGCTTCGAGGACCATGGACATTTCGCGCAAATTGACACTCAAACGTGTCGACGATATCCAACTTGCGGCCAGGTCGGCAAACAAGACCTCAAATACGTGTATTATCCCTATCGCCTTGCCGCAGAGACATCAGCTTCTCTGTTGTACTTAGTCATATCACGCACATACTCCCATTAGTGGATGAATCTATCTACAACATTTCAATCACTCAAGAGAAACGCCTCTTCCCTTCCCTGCAGATGCGCTAATCGCATGCGGCAACATTCTGCGCCTGCAAAGGCCTGCCTAAGCTGCTTTCAGGGGGGACTTCTTACTAATCACGATCCCCCAATCATCGTGTCGCGGTAGAAATGCTCTCTAGCAGCCGTTGCCACAAATACCTTGAACCCCTGGTGCCTTCGTACATGCAGTGCAGCTGCGCCGACTTCTATCCACGCGGTTGGCTTCTGATGGAGGGAAGTGGAGGCCGTACACGACTCCATCGGCTACGAATTGTTTAAGTAGTAGTCGCACCCAGGCTGGTGTCTCTCTTCCTTTCTCTCGCTGTCCACCTCCACTGTTGCTCCTACGCTGCCGCTTGTACAGAGTCTCGCCATCGTGGAACCCCTCGAGATCGCAACAGCAGCAGCCGCAATGGAGAGGCATTCAGGCAAGGATGCCAACGCCTTCGTTCGGACGATGCGTCTTGTATACAATCCCATCGGGTTCAAGAAGGGCTACAACTTCGTCCTGTGTAAACCGCTTTGGTTCGGTTGTTGTTGACGGAGATAGCTGACAATCATAATCAGTCTTTATCACTGTCGGTTACCTGTTCGGCTTTACGCTCTCTCGCCTCCAGTACTTCTCTATCGGCGGCGTTTTCTGCAAGCCCGGCGGCAAAGGGCTGAACCATGCAGTTCCAGCAGAGTGCTACTATTATGCTCGGGGTCAGCAGAAGACAGACCGCACAATGCACCATCCTATACTGACTGCGTCGACTCTCAGATCCATACAAGCTTGGCATCAAGCTGCACCTCTTCACCATCCTGCCCGCTGCCCTACTGGTCTGCTTTCAGTTCGTCCCCATCATCCGCCACAAGGTCATCATCTTTCACCGACTCAATGGCTACCTTGTGATACTGTTGTCGACCATCGCTAGTGCAGGTGCACTGATGATAGCTCGACACGCGGTCGGAGGAGACATGGCGACGCAGACTTATATCGGTGCGCTTGTCATCAGCACGACGCTGGCATACTCGATGGCATATATCAATATCAAGCGCCTTCAGATAGATCAGCATAGAGCGTGGATGCTGAGAGCTTGGACTTATGTTTGTGTGACGTTGAGGGCAGGAGATTGCATTGCCGCTGACGCTCCTGCAGTTCGCGACAATCATTACACTCCGTATCATCATGATCATCGGTGTCTCCATCATCTCGACACTCTCTGGGTGGTACGCGGCTCGTGCTTGCGCCGACATTGATAGTACCTTCGGTCGGAAAAACACCATTCACTTCTGGCCCGAGTGCA
Source organism: Rachicladosporium sp. CCFEE 5018 (assembly GCA_002077045.2). Classification (NCBI taxonomy): domain Eukaryota; kingdom Fungi; phylum Ascomycota; class Dothideomycetes; order Cladosporiales; family Cladosporiaceae; genus Rachicladosporium; species Rachicladosporium sp. CCFEE 5018. Next base: position 730,999 of record KZ111147.1, on the reverse strand, counting down.
CGAGCTACTACGACGGCACCAACCTTGAGCAAGCTGTCGTGGTGCAGGCCAATAAGCACGGGAAGGCCATTGAGGTCGCCGCGGCCTTTGGAATTAACTTCGGCTCATCCGGCTGGTTGTCATTCTGGCTCCACGCCGTTGGTGTCGAATTATACGTAAGACGAGGTCACTATGGGTCGTGACTACGCTGACCAAATCGCAGCTTCGCCTGACGCCTGCTGAGTCCGACAGGCTTCGTCAGGTGTCGTACGAAAGGCAGCTCGAGCGCGGCTTCAAGTACCCTGGATCGGCTGGCCTGACCGCAGAGCGCTTTGGTGACGCGAGGCCGTATCAACCGTTGTCGGCTACAGAGGGTGTGAATACTGAAGATGTGCCAATGAAGGACTTTGACGAGCGCGAAGGATAACTTCGCAATGTGTTGAAGGGTAACGAAGTGGCGATCCAACATCGCAAGTGCTTGTTACACGCAGGCTGGCGTACACCCGTCATCACACTCATGTCTTGTTGGTCCTGTGTAGAATAGACATCAGCTGAAGATAGTCTCCCAATATTTGCGTGCATGTGCACTCAAAATGCTACGTCAATACTATAGTGTGCCCTGGAGGACGTCTGTCATCTCTCGAATGTGCAGGCCTATTGACGGCCTCCATAATGTCTGCGTTCTAAGGTCGATGGCCTGCAACAGCAAGCCACGAAACGGTTAGCCAGTGAAAGATGGTGTAGCCCTTCACCCTCGAGACGACATCCCTGAGCACAGGCTTCGACTAAACAACCAGTACGATGCTCTTTGTGTAGCAAAAGGTGCAGCTTTGTGAACTCACAACGTGCGCAAAGTCTCGTCCATCGACCAGGCCGGCAACAGTCTGGAGAAGCCGCCGTGAGCCAGAAGAGCGTCAGCAAGACTGGGCTGTAATGCTTTTGCAATCGCAAACTCAGCATCATCGACTACGTCCTTGTCGACACCACCGAAAGGGAGTTCGTCCACCGGACAGACAGTGCCAGCTGGAGGCAGGTCACCGGATGCGAAGTACTTCCTGACAAAGGCTACGGTGCAGCGACTGTATGTGCTCGCTACCGCGCAGTGGCCAGGCCCGTCTTGGATGAGTGCCACCGCACCTTCGAAAGTCTTAGCCATGTTTATGGCATTGATGCCAGGCGTGACAGGGTCTGCAGTGTTCCCAATAAACAAGATACCGTTGCTAGTATTTCCCTGCCATGGACCGACGAAGCGATGCGGTGCGCGGACGTCGTAGTGAATACAATTCATCCGCACGCTCGACCAGAAGGAACCAATGGTCGGCGAACGCTGAGCGAGGTCAGCAGAGTAGTCCTCGAACTCCGCACGCGATAACGATTGTGAATCGCCATCGGTACAGGCGATAGCCTGGAGAGGATCTCTGCTGATGATGGAGGCGCCGCCCTGGGGAACATGAGTCAGCATGTGTTATGGTACCGCTTCTTCTAGACCATCGAACGTGTGCAGCGGGTATCAGGTCCGTTGTGAGAGCGGTTCGCCACTCTGATGCAACAGTGGGAGCTGAATGGAGCAGAGCAGGCGACTTACAGTCTCTCCCCCCGACCCGCAGTCGTATGTGTGAGCTGCACGAAGCACCAGCGCAAATACGGTGCCATCGCCTTTCTCGAGGTCTGCCAGCAGCTTCGCCATAGGTGCGAATAGCCTGGTGGGTGAGTACAATGCGAGGAATATGAGGTTCCGCACGTCGCTGTAAGTGATTACTTCTGCATCAAGGCCTACCACTGGCAAAGGGTTGTGAAGCAGACTCTGTGTGATATTGAGCGTTCGCGCTTTGACTGCGGAGGCTGTGTTGTGGCCATCACTAGCCAAAGCACATGCTGGGTAGCCAACGCGTGCACAGTGGTAGTAGAACAGATCCATGTCCTTCTCAGTGTCGACAAGATTCGCCGTCCAGAGAACTTTGCGATAGTCGAGGACGTCGACAACACCGTCGACTACGAATCTGCCGATACGATCTGGGTACATTGCTGCGAATGTCTGACCAAGGTAAGTGCCATACGAGAAGCCGATATAGTTGATCTTCTCCTTGCCGTGGTGATGGTTAATGTGCTCGGCAATCGGCTTGCTCTTGCAGGACAGCCTCCGTGCTTCGAGTTCGCGCCACTCTGCATGCCGTTCCACGATCTGAAGCATATCTGTTGCAACCGACGCAGTCGTAACGTATTTGCGGATATCGCCATCAGTGGCAGCTTGTGCGCAGCTTCGCCCCCGCGCGTCAGACATTGACCAGATTCGACCTAGAGCGGCATCGGAAGACTCGAACCAGCCCTCTTCGAGCAGGCGAAGCTGCCAAGCCCAGTCTGCGCTACGAGATTGGAAGCAGTGTAGGCCTGGCGTCGTGGCGCCCACCCCTCGAGGATCGAAAGAGATCAAGTCGAAGTACTTGGAGTCTTCGCTATCGATGACTGCGCGAAGACCGGCGCTGCCGCGTTGTAGGAAGCCGACGCCTGACCCACCAGGACCACCAGGGTTGGTGAGGATGGCGCCGGCGTAGTTTGGATGGGTGACGGGAACTACAGCAGGCTTGCGAATGACAGCAAGAGCGATTGTGGCTTCTGTTGTCGAGTTCCAGTAGTCCATCGGAAGCTCCAGACGAGCACATTGGAACCTGGCGTCATGTCAATTTCTCGTGTGCTAAAGACTTGAGGACGACGATACGACAAGAGACTTACCCATCGAAGCACGGGACATAGTCGAGTGTAGGCTTTACGGCCACATCGTCCCAGCTGAACGCCTTCGCTTCAATGGGAGCGATCGTGGATTTGCTCCAGATTGAGAGCTTCGGTGTACTCAAACCAAGCCATACAAGGATGGCTACGGCGCAATACCCCAGAATGCGTCGAGCTCGTGCGACGCGTGGTTGTTGGGTAGTCCGTACCTCAGACACGACCTCGTGGTCCTGCTTCTCAAAGTCCATCATTGCTATTCCGCTTGCGAGATTTGTGCGGAGGCAAAGCGTGAGCAAGCAACATAGCTGCGAAAACCGAGCTGAAGTACAAACTCGGGTAACAGCGCCGATCCCGTCTACATGCTGTGCCGCAATAGGAAGGACAGTCATGTATACACGGAATCCTTGAGGGGGGATGCGGAGTTGGAGATCGAGCGATCGGAGTTCAGATGTGGTGATACTGCATTGACAATGCGATGCTACGACTCGATATTGCTTGGTTCGCTAGCGAGAACAACGAGACTCCTGTCAAGAAGATGGCTACGTGAATGCTTGATGACTCGAATAATGACAGAGTTCATTCATCGCTTGAACATAATTAAGCACAGTCGCCTTCACAGAACCCAATCACAGCTCCACGACAATCTTGCATCCACTCACATCTCCGTTCCTCACTTCGAATGCGTGCTCCAGACTTTCGAGCCCCTTGCCAACCACCTTCGGCTCCGGCAAAGCCTTCAGCTTCCCCGACGCAAGCGCATCCGTGATCCAGTGTTCCCAAAGCGGGTAGCTGTATTCACCCAGACCAAGTACGAACTTGACTTTCATATTCCCCGGCGTCGGACCAGAAGGCTTAGTGTTCGCCACGAAGCCTCCGCCCAGCTTCTGCATGATCGGTGTCACAACATCGAAGGACTCTGGGACGCCGATCGTATTCCAGAGACCAACGAACTTATCGTTACCCACAGATTTGGCGATGTCGTCTACGATTGACGAAGACTTGTAGTCGAAGACATCTGAAGCTCCAGCAGCGCGACATAGATCGTGGTTCCTTGGGCTCGACGTTGCGATGACTCGATACCCAGCATTCACAGCGAGCTGGGTGGCGGCGACGCCAACAGATGTGGATCCACCATAGACGACAACAACCTTGCCCTTCGGCTTCGCATCAGCCGTGGGAAGGTCAAGACCCATGAAGCCGGTGTCGTAGAAGCCACGAGCTGCCGTGTCGATGGCGACGGGAAGTACCGAGCCTTGCTTGAAGTCGGTGTTGCCGGGCAGGATCGCAGCATTGCCCGCCGGGATCCGCGTGTACAATGAGAACGCACCGTCTTCAGCCTGGCCTGTCAAGAACTGCCAAGCATGTCCAAGGACACGATCGCCCTTCTTGAAGCGTGTCACGCTGGAGCCGACTTCGTGAACGACGCCGGCTAGATCGTGACCAAGGACTGTTGGATAGCGTGCGACCTTGAAGCCCGCTTGCTGTGCAGGATCGACAGTGTTGATTGCGACAGCATGATTGCGTACAATGATATCAGTCGGCCCTGGAATCGGTATGTGACTTTCGGCGACACGCAGGGGCTTGTTCTCGCCGTCAAGGAAAGCGGAAAGGTTGGACATGGTGTCGGATGTGTGATGTGAAGTTCTGATCAATAGAGCGTAGTGAGTCCTCTGTGGGTGAGACTGATGATGCTGGTTGGTCTTGGTGAGTCTTGAGCAGTGCGTGAGGTGATGTTGGAGCTGAGTATAATAGAGGATGCCACCGAGGAAGCCCTGGACAACTATATGTACCCTAACGACGTGTCTGGGTGCACCGACGGGCATCGAGCAGTACTACATCCAGAGACATGCTGACAGACATACACCGGAGCTATAGGCTCTATGAGTGTTGCACTCAGGACGCTCGTGAGGTAATCGAACGGGCCGTGTGTTCAGCTGGCGTGTAGCAAGCCCATGTGCCGGCATTGGCACCTAGTGCTACACATGTTGGCTGGTTGATAAAGACGGCGTATCATGGAAGCGCCCGTTAGTGTGAACAACGGCGTTAAGGCAGAGAGGCCACAGGAGTGCTCAGCTAATGGTTCACTCCAGGCTTGGCGGTCGTGTCTGATTCGCTCGTTGCTCTAACCACCTCGTTCCTTAGCGTCTCTCTTCAGGGCTCGAGCTCGCTGCCTCATCTACGCTTTCTTGTGGCTTGGCACAAGCTACTGTACGACCGTTATTGAGAGACGTACTGCGATGAAGAAGTGAAGTGGTGGCCCTTCCTCCGGCTTGTGAATCCGACACTCAGTCAACTGCGTCTTCCCATAGAGGTTCATGACTACACCTCGCCATGCTCCTGGTGACTATCTCCGGTCGATTGAAGGCGATGTCGCCTACGCCGACGCGGTGCTTCTAGCAGTAGCCCTGCCTTGCGCTCGACCACAATCATGTGCTGACTGACAATGTCAAGGCATCCTCCCGGCCTCCGCGGCGACACTGGTGAATCAAGCGGCCTCCACCGACAGCTCATCTTATTCTACACGCCATGGCTCTCTCAGCGGCTGGTATCCAACATTCGCCAGTTTGCTACCGAGCTCTAGAAACCAAGGACGGACCTCATTGAGGTCGAGGCCGCGATACTTCGCCAGCATCGTGTGAGCTGTCCAGGCGGTGTCGAGTGCGAACAGGCACGGACTAGTCGTGAAAAGTCCGAAGCCCTGGTCTGTCAATTGACATATGGACAAGCACGTCTCGGCAAGCAACTCCTCGCAGTTGCTTGCAATGTTACGCTCGCTGATGGGCATGTCTGATACGGAAGCGGTCTCATTCGATTCGAGCCGGCGAACAAGGTCCCAAACGGTCATCGATGCTTGTAGAGCATAGCCGTAGGCGTAGCAGGACAGAATTCTGCTGTTGAGACAAGGGAGACTGGCTCGTATGGTCGTGCAAGACTTGGGAAGAGCTGGACAGATGCGCGTACCCGGATCATCTGAATGATTACAATAAAGGTTCATCGTGGAAATGTCTGCTATCGTCTTGAGCAGGCGATGTAAGGTGTCCAGTTGTTCTGCGACTGGGCTTGCGGGTGTCGAGTTGTCATACTCCTCGAGGAGTGCAGGCAGTCGCTGAGCCACGGCAAGTCGCTTTATGATGATGGAGGCAGCTGGTGTGGGCGCGTCGAAATTTGCATGACACCACGCCTCCGGAATCACGAAGCTGTGCTTCCTGTGGATCACCGAGCATTATATCCAGAGCAGACAATAGTCGTGGAAGACCAAGCGAAGATTGACATCTTCGAGACATGATTCATCACAAGCATACCATAACGACTCCATGCCTTGGAGGTGTAGGTCACTTGACTTCCATTCTCGTAGAACATACTCCATCTGACTGCAAACGTAGCTTGCCGCGGTCAACTCGGCGATCTGCTGCTTCTTTTCTGCAGGTCGCTGCCGCCGGGCAAGCAAGGACACCTGGGTCCGTAATCGTTGTAGAACAAGATCGTACTGCCTGGTGGCATCAGCAAGCACAGCTTTGTCGCCCATCTGCGTACCCAGTGTGACCAATGTTAGGCAGACCAACGACTGACCGACAACGCTCTCGTGTCGACGACTTGCCAGATTCCAGGCACTGAAGGCCCATGAAGACATTGGGACCAGGTCACCGTTTGCGTCCGGGGATGTGTATCTTCGCAAGAGGCCATCAGGGATCCACGTCGTCAAGAAGGCTGCGAACAAGGCATCATAGTAGGCAGGTCCTGGATTCGGAGACGCGAATGGATCATTTCTTCGAGATGGAGCAGTAAGTTGCCGTGAGTTCATGTCGTTGCCTGCAATATCGTCCTCGCTGGAGGACTTGGACCGCGAAGACTCGAAGATGAGGGCCTTCGGAACATGGTAGCCACCGCACACAATCTTTGCCTTTGCACATCGGTCACACGCTGGCTGCTTTTCGTCACACTTGACGCGACGCTTCTTGCATGTCACGCAGCCGGTGAGGACCTTGTGGTGCTTCCGCCTCGCTCGGGTATCTCGCGGGTCTTGCAGTCGACCAGACATGGTGACGAGGTGCGAAGGATGAGAGCACAAGTGGCTGTCAGTAACCGGCAGAGACTTTACCTACACCCCTGAAATACTTTATCCATGAAGACGTGCATGTCGTCGGACATCAGCCGCACTCCGACAGGGCAATGTCAGTATAATCCTACGCGGTGGCAACTATACGGAGATCGCGTGGGCTGCCATCTGTTCAAAGCAGACGAGCCCGACGGTTCGGTTCAGCCTCGCTCCTCGCGGATTTAGTGAGGTGATGCGGTGTGCTGTGTCAGGGTTGAATGGGAAGGTCGCTTGGAAAGAGCTGCCTCGGAGACTCGGAGGTAAAGGAAGTCTTACTAAGGCTTGCAGCTAATAGCTTGGCAGAGGATTCGCTGCGGCCTGCGACTACGATCACCCTGCTCACGCATTCCCCCAATATCGCTCACTTGGAATATCCATTGCCAGCATGACGGCCCGTCGTATCTGTTCATGAATAGCACAACGCCAGCCGGCCGTCTCGCGCAAGTGTGTTCGTGTCCAGCGGCCCCGCAAATCCATTTGCGCCGGCCATGCTATCGTCGTTCAGTCGTGCTCATCGAGAAGCCCTTCCAGCTTCTTTCCCCTTCGACTCGCCTAGGGTGTCTCGCGCTCTCCGCTCGTAGCCTCACGATCGTTGCCCGACGTCGTCCTCGCGAACAGAGATCTCCTCGTAGACTCCGAGCCAGACCTGGGGAAGCAAAAGCACGTCAGGCTCTGCCACGCGCAGCATAGAGTTGGGAAGGGTACGAACATACTTGTTGATCTGCTTCTGTTTGAATGACGAAAGCTTCTGGCTTGCTGGGCTCATGATCGAGTCCGAAGGGCTGATGTAGGGTTGTCTGTTCGTGGTTAGATCTGTCAGCTTCGGGCAATCGTACGACAGTCGGCTACCGACGAGATGCTGTTGACGTACCCATCGCTCTCGCTCTGCTTCTGCTCTGTGAGTTTCTTGTGCTCTTTTGCTTGCACTGCTTTCGCATTCTCTTCGCCTGGAGCGCTTGTCTTGGCGTTTTCTGCGGAGGGCATCGAGGTGTTGGCGCTCCGATCCTGTAATGCCGACATTTTGTGGGACAAGAGAGCGACAGATGCGCTCTGATGAAGTCGTGCTGGGTACAGGCAATTTGTCGCAATTGCTCAATCGCAGTCACAGACATGTCTCAAAGTCGTTGCTAGGCAACGGAAACCTCCATAGTGAAGTTGAACGACGTCTCACGGAGGAGCAGGAACTCCTAGCATTGTCGCTTCCATTCTGTAGCTTACATGCCCCATCTAATGCCACCATCCTTGGTGTCCCTCTTGAACGCCATCCGCAGTGCTACCATGACCATGCCGTTCCCACCATGCCATCCGGACATCACAACTTCTTCCACGCACTCTCCTGCCGCAGCCACGTCTCATAATCCTTCATGAATGAGTACTTCGCTCTCAATCCCTTGACATCCGCCGCAAAACCCTCCTTCGCGAACCACGCAAACATGTGATGCAGGTCTCCCACCATCCACCGGATAGCAGCAGCAATCCCGTTGTACGTAGCCGGGATTTCCTCTCCAGTCACCTTCTTGAAGATCTCCGCAGCCTGATTTGGAGTGAGCTCGTCGCCCGCGAGTGAGATCCCCTTGTTCTTGTAGTCCGGCTCAGAAGCTTTGAGGAACGCCTCGGCAGCTACCTCACCAATGTCGCTGGAGGCGATCATTTGCAGCGGGCGGTCAAGCCCGTTCTGACGCCACATGCTGATGAAGGCTTGACCGATGAAGTTCTTTGGTTGGTTCTCGAAGAACGCTACGGGACGGAGGAATGTGTAGGTTAGCTTCCCGTCGCTCTCGGCAGCTTTCGCCTTGATGTCCTGCTCAATGCGGAACTTGCTGGCGAAGTGAGGCACAACAGTCGGGTCGTTTTCGCTCTTCTCCTGCCCACCTCGCTCGGTGGAGGTGAAGACTATGTGCGAAGTCTCGGCTTTCACAGCGGCGTTATTGAGAGCGTAACCGTAGGCTTCTTCGTTCTTGATGCCATTATCGAGCATGGGCACCGAGAAGACGCCCCAGACTGGCTTTGGAATCTGCGACATGATGCCATCAATGTTCTTGAGGTTGCCTTCCACGACCTTGACATTTGGCTTGGACGCGAGAGCTTGTGCGCTGGCAGACCCGGATTTGCGTGTGACTGCGTAGATCTTGAATGGTTGCGATGACTTTTTGAGAAGTGCTTTGATGAGAGCGCCACCTTGCTTGCCTGTCGCGCCGGTCACGAGCAGGCGGCGAACTGGAGCGGCCATCTTCTCTGGCTGTGCTGGAGTTGATGGGGATGAAGAGTAAGGTGGAGGTGAAGTGAACATTTTGTTGCGACGGCTTTCGCTTAATGATGCAAGACCCACTAGTTCCTGACTTACCGGAGTGCGGATCGTGAGTTGCAGATCTCAGGTACGGGCAAGTGCAGCGGAAGGATGCTCGTCCTTGACTGCGTTGCTTTGGATTGTTGTCATTCCATTCCTTTGTCTCTCGGAGGGAGTGTTGTCACCGCGCCGCGTGATGACGCGCTTGCTATACTTTTGGTGGACAGACGCGATATGAGCGCAATCAATCGACTTCACTACACGATCCTTACTTTCTTCCACCACAGCTGCTCCTAAGTTAAGAAGTTGGCGAAGTGATCACCGTCAAGTGCATACCGCAATGTTTGGCATATAACACTCGCGCGCCATTCGCCAGCATAGTCTCACGGAGTTCCGCAAGCAGTCAATTCGTTTGACACTTTACAAGGCACCCGCCCTCCAATGCTCGGTCCAACTTCCCTCCGGGAGCTCTTCAAAGATCGCCCGCCGCCCCGATTTCATCTCTCTCGACACCTCGTTGCACGATGGGTCCAATCTGCTTCAGGCTTCACTGCCATACAATGTAGCACCGCGCTCCTCGCGCAGATGGAAGTGCCGAAGACATTATTCAGCATATTCGCCCCGAAACCACGATAAGTAGGTCCTGATGCGGGACTCCGTACGGCGACAGCGGCAGAGTCGAGTGGTGTTCGATGCAACGTTCAGCATTCCAGCATTCCATTATCATTTTCTCTTTCTAAGTCTCTTCCTTCCAAACCCTCGTGAGAGCTGCTGACCATGGCGCCCTACGCCTACACCCTCCTTCGCTCCCAGCTCTTTGTCTCCATCCCCATCCCTACGCAATCCTTCAGCGGCCAGACAATCATCGTCACTGGCTCCAACACCGGCCTGGGTCTCGAGGCAGCCCGCCACCTCCTCAATCTAGACGCCGCAAAAGTCATCCTCGCCGTCCGCACAGTCTCCAAAGGCGAAACAGCCGCGCAAGATCTCATAGCCTCCTGCAATGTCCCCGCAAACCGCGTCGAAGTCTGGCAACTGGACATGAGCTCCCGAGAATCCGTCAAAGCCTTCGCCAAACGCGCCTCAGGACTGCAGAGACTAGATGCCGCAGTCCTAAACGCCGGTGTGCTGAGCTCGAAATGGAGTACAATCGACGGCGTAGAGCACCACGTAGCCGTGAACGTCATCGGCACAGTACTGCTCGAGCTTTTGCTCCTGCCTACACTCCGTCGCTCAGCCCAACGCACTGGCTCGAAAGGCCGCATTGCCATCATTGGCAGCGACCTAATGTACACAGCCGACCCCACGATCCTCGAAACCGATGGCAAAATCCTAGACAAGTTGAACACCCGAGACGCAATCCCAATAGGCGCCTACTACGCTCTCTCCAAGTTGCTAGTCTTCTACGCGCACCGCCACATCGCCTCTACGCTCTCGCCTTTTTCGCCGGAGAAGTCTAACGTGGCGCTCACGCTCGCCACGCCTGGCGCCTGCACGAGCGAGATCTTCCGCGATGAGATGCCGTTGGCGCAGAAGGTGTTCATGTCTGTAATGCTGAAGCTCATGGCGAGGACGACGGAGGTGGGTGGACGGACGCTGGTGCATGCCGTGAGTCCTAGTATGGGCGCGGAGGAGCATGGGAAGTTTCTGATGGATTGTGAGGTTGCTACGTGAGTATCATGTTCGATTTTGATGGAGAGGAGTTTGGCTAATGCGAAGATAGGGATGGGTATGGCGTTGAGAGTGAAATTGGGCAGAACATGGAGAAGCGTTGGAATGAGGAGCTTTTTGCGCATTTGGAGAGTATCGCTCCTGGATGCACGAAGCTGTAGAAGTCCAGAGCACACATGGCAGGGGCTGTGAGCACGTGGCATGTTGATAGCAGTGCAAAGGCGCAGGAGGCACAGTGATTTTGACATTGTTGATACTGAAGCGTAGACACGCCTCCAAGAGCTGTATACTGATAACGAAGCAAAACAGCCCACCGGACCTTCCGTGTCCCAGACAGCTTTCTCCGGAACGCCATTCGCCACATACGCTCATGCTGTGCATATTGTACACGCCTTCTCTTGTACGCCATGTACCGTGACATTTTCCGCAGACTCGTTCGCAGGATCCGACACGAGAGGCAATGACAGTTCTCCGACATATGCCCGCTCTAGCCCGGCAGAAAGGCCCTCACACCTTCCTTGGACGGAGAGGCGAGCCTCAGTACAAGCGAACACCACCAGGCGACGACATCAAGCAAACACCGCCATCCGAGTTCTACTCGCTGTCGGCATCCGCCGTCGCGCCCCCAGCACTAGCCCTCTTCTCCTTCTTGGCCTTCTTCGCCGCCTTCCGTGCAGCCTTCTCCTCAGCCGTCTCGCCATCATGCTTTCGCTTCTTCTTTCCGCCCTCAACCTCGATAGGCGGGATCGCGTCCGCCATCTCGACATCCTCTTTCGTGGTCTTCTCTGAGCCTTTCCCAGGGATGCCCTCCTTGACTGGCGCGCCCTCAGCAGCCTGAGCTTCGCTCTTCGGCGCACCATGCGAACCCGCGACAGCAACGGTGCCGTTAACGCCATTTTCGTCGTTGAAGTCCTTGTACTCTTTCTTCCACTCTGACGGCGTCTGCTCGTTAGGCTTGCCATATTTGTCCAGCTTCCCACTCTCTTTAAGCTGCTTCTTGGTCACGGCTGTGGGTCCCATGCCCCATCTGCGAGGATACAGATCGCGCTCCATGATGCAGCGCTTCACCTTTGCGACTACGCCGTGATCGCATGAGGACATCTCGACGGTAGACATCTGCGCGATGCCGATGGCGATCGCTTCACCCTTTGTCGTGATGAGCACGATTTCTTCGTATAAACTTATGCCAGACTCGTGGCGCAGGAGACCGGGTATCATGAGCTTGGCTCCGTAGCAGACGGCGTTGACTGCGCTGTCTTTGACGACGACGCGCTTGTACGATGTGAGGAGGCATTCGAGAGGTGAGATGACTTTGCGGAGCATGCTCTCGTCGCGCTGATTGTCGTAGAGCCATTGTGCGTCGAGGACGTCGTGGAGTGTGACCATGCCTTCCTGCTCGTTCATGGCGCCTGATCGCACACGGCGCAGCTCTTGCATGTGACCACCAACGCCGAGGAGAAGACCCAGATGCACGCAGAGCGTACGGATGTATGTACCAGCCTCGCAGGATACCCAGAAAACAGCGAGTTGGCGATCATTGTCGAACTCAATCAGCTTGCTTTCATGGATCGTGCGGATGCGCAACTGACGCTTGACAGCCGAGATGAGCGGTGGCCGCTGAAACAGCGCACCAGTCAACGTCTCAAGTGCGCGCGACAGCTGTGCTTGGCCACCTGGTAGCTTGTCATGCAGCCGCAGCACGCAGACGTACTCCTTCCCAGCACCTTGCTGACTCTTGACCAGACGAGTCGCGCGGTCAATGCAGACGATCAAGCATCCCGTGACCTTCGGGTCGAGAGTACCAGAGTGACCAGTGCGATCCACGCGGAGCATGCGCTTCATCCATGCTACGACTTCGTGGGAGGAGGGGTTTGACGGCTTGTCGAGGTTGATAACGCCGGAGGAGATGTACTCTTTCAGCTCTCGCTTCTCGGGATTTGAGCCTGCGGGGATGGGGGTGAAGTGACCAGTGCGAACGTTGACTGTTGAAAGATATTAGTTCATGTAACTGTAGGTTGTGGGAGTCTACCGCGCTGCCATCACAGCACAAGCAGACTCCCGGACACCGTTCGCTGTGACAACGTACGCTGATCCCAGTTCTTGAGCAGGAGCGGCCAGTCGGCATAGTTGATATTGGGCGCAGCGGCCTCCGGTTTTATGATGTACGCATCGTCGAGGGAGGAAGTTTTGACGAGCGCCATTGCGGCTGTCTGTTGCACTCGACGTGTGCTATGTTGTGTAGGAGATGTGGGGTAGTGATGGCTAATAGCGCTGCTGGTGGATACACGTGCAGACTATGGCAATGTAGCAATGTGCCGTATGCTGTATCGCGCTACTCCGTCGTCTCGTCTTGAAATTTGCTGCCGTGAAGCTCAAATCTGGAGAAGCTCGACGCGGGACGAAGCCGCGAAATGCTTGGCGAAGACGTCGCATGACTCTGGCGTACTCGGGCAGTATTACCAGCCCCGAACGCGAACAATGCTGGTGAACGAGGTGACTGGGTAAAGGGTAGGTCGATCTGGTATTGATACATTCTATAATGGTACACTATCTTTACAGCGCTCCCCCAACCAAAGTTACACGTCGTTCGTGGCGCTCAGACTGAGGGTCTTCTTCCAATGCATCGCACATTCTGTCAAAAGGCATCACCCAGCATCTTCGCCTCGGTCTGACGCCAGCGACGAGACAATCGAGTGGCATCTCCGAGCGTGGCTTTTCGACTTCGGCCATCGCGGTTGTCTTGGCCTTACTGACGAACAAAGGAATCATTCTCGGATATCGTCCCAGGGAACTGGAAACAGCGCCAAAGGTATCACAAGCCACTACTGTACATCTACAGGCAGGTCTCCTTCCATCTCATCATGAGCAATCCTGTGTCGGGTTGAAGCATCTCTCATGCCGATACTGGCATAATTTCAATGACTGTCCATATAGCGTTCGATCGAATATCGAGGTAAGTTGTTCAAGCTGGGTATCCTATTTTCTGCTTTCTCATGTGCTCTAACTTCGTCTCGTCCTTTCAAATGAAATTCAGCATAGCCATTCTCCCGAATTACTGACAATCCACATTTCCATGTCCCATTCGATCATATATGTGACAAATCCGAAACGCGATGGATTGCTCGGGATTCGATTCACGATGTCGCCTGACGTGTGGACCATGGAGGGTTGGGCACGGTCATCAGAAGTTGTGCAATGCCATGACCTCGAGCAACAATAAGTCCTCTATGGGTATGTAAGGTTGTGGGTATCGGGGCTGAGATGGGTGTTCGAGCGCTGCTTCCGGCGACTCGCTATTATAGACAATGAACAGGATGAATACCCAGCAACTCGACAGCATGCGCTTTGTCCTTACGATGGCACTAGACGTACTCCCAAGATGCTCTTTGGGTTCGACAATCGTGGCACGACTCGACAACGCACGGTTCGACGATCTTCAAGATGTGCATCGACATCGAGAACGGCCTCTGCGACCACTTCACCATCTCGCCCCGAGATTCCTGCGACTGCCAGAATGGCTTCTCCCTAACGGCGCTGCAAGGCAAATGTCTTTCATGCCAACAGCGGCAGCGTACACGACATGGAGACTCCGAGCCCGTCCGCGAGCACACGCTCTTCAAGCGTCCTCGCCAAAGCTCTACAACCAACAGCATACAAGTCGGATCGTGGACCATCCGCCGTCCGACAATGCGCAGTGAGGTGACTAAGCTCATCTCTCTCGCCCCTGAAGAGATCGCACTCTCGCACCACTGGATACCAGCACCAGACGCTCACACCTGGCGAGGTCGTCAGGGAGACGGCTATGTCTCGGCAGGCGGTTTCGGTGGTCCGGACTACCGCGAGCCGGTCATGTTGGGCTACAAAGACGCAACCTACTTCGCTTGCAAGCATGCTGCCGGAGGCGGGGAGATTCTGCTCCTGGGTTTCGGCGACAGCTATGTCTGGTCGAATCGCGGCAATGACGTCCTACAAGTCCGATGGACCGATATCAGGACCGTGTACTTTTCCTTGCCCAACCAGCGCGTCCGCGACGACGAGACTGGGGAGTGGTTCGCCGCTGCTGAGGCCGAGGAAGACGACTTCGAGTATCCTGATGAGTCGAGTAATCCGCAGGTCTCTTCTGGACTTGAGGAGGAGCGGAGACAGTATCTCGAAGACCACGGCGACGAGTACCACGCGGAATACGGGTCGCCTTCGAATTCTGATTCCGTTTCACCAAGCGTCGCCGACGATGACTTAGATAATCTCTGGCGGCTTGCTGAACGTGGCCCAGCGCAACGTGCGCGTTTGATGGAGATTTATCACGCTATGCACGCGCGGGTTGAGTTCTATGAAGCAGTAGCAGACCCTCCTGGTGACTAATTAGAGCCTGCGATCCGTGCTTGGCGCGCTGAGCATCCTGAATACGAGCATTCTGATGCACCTACGCTGAGCACTGGGGCGTGGCTTAGAGGAGTGATGAACGAGGTGGCGTATCTGGAGCGGAGGCGGGGACCGGCGATGGAGGAGGAGGAAGAGGCTGCGAATGACGATCTCCGGCGTGGAGCCGGAGCACATGAAACTCTTGGAGACACTGACGATACCGAAGAATATGCCCATCTAGTACCCAAAGACGTGCGGCGCGACATCGAAGAACGGCGCGCACAAATGGAAGCCCAACGTACGCTGGAGATGCAGCGGCCCGCCCACGAAGTAAGAGCGCTAGCAGAGCCCTCGAACGGCGATCAAACTCGATTCGACCCTGTGCATGACCAGCGCGAACAATTGGCGTACTTTGACGCTCTGCAGCATATGTCTCAGGAAGACCGCGAGCCCCTGGTCCGCGAATGAGAAGCCCAGCGCGATGCTACTATGATGGGCATGGACCACCGTACGGCTCACCAGTTTGCTGCGGAGGCTGCTGGCGACGAGGAGGTTGTGTTGACGGAAGAGCAGGAGCGGATTGTGTATTTTATTAAATTCAGGTTTGAGGAGATACGGGAGAGGATTGGTGATGCGATAAGGCGCGAGGAGGGGGTAGGACGTGAGGGGGTGGAGGAGGTGGTTTTGGGTGAGGGTCGGGCTGCGAGGATGAATTCGTACGGCGAGATTGAGTTTTTGGAGAGTCCTACGCGGGCGAGGGCTGAGGCTAGGGAGAGGCGGAGGCAAGAGGATGAGGCTGCGGGGGAGCTGCCGACGTTCGAGGAGATGGCTGCTGCTGAGAAGAAGACGAGGCAGCAGAGGTTGTTTGAGGCGGGGGAGGTGCACAACGAGTTTGCGCAGCTAGCTATGCTGAATGGTGAGACTCACTTGGGAAATGTGAGGACGGTCATAGATCGCGACGGGAATATGAGGGAGTTGAAAGACGACGAGGACGAGCTGGATTATATCTAGTATCTCCTCTTCGGAACAAATCTACACCATTCCCACAGCCACGCCATCCCGTTTCCACCCTCCCATCCTTCATCACAAACTCCACCTTCCTTAGTGCCCCCACATGGTCCTCCAAATCTCCTTCCAGCGCGATCAAGTCAGCCGCACAACCTACCTCCGACCACCCGAACTTCCGTCCCGCCCACTCCCCTCCACAAGCCTCCCAGCCATGCAACGTAGCAGCCACCAATACCTCTTTCAACGGCACGCCAGCTTGTATCATCAGCTCCAGTTCTCTGACATTATCACCATGTACGAAAGCTCCCGTGTCGCCGCCACAAGCTAGTTTGATCCCCAGATCGTGCGCTGCTTTGACTTCAGCCAGCATTGGCTTGAGGTCTGCGACGAAGAGCTCCATCACCGCTAGTGTAGGCACGAAGATCGTCCCGCTATCTTTGAGCACTTGCAGTACCTCTGCACTCCGCTCACCCATCCCCAATCCGTGCTCCACGGTCGTGACACCCGCTTTCGCAGCCATAATCACGCCCTCAGCCGTCATAGCGTGTGCTGCCACGGGAGCTCGGCCGACCTTGGCTTCGCGGACTATGGCGTTCATTTCGTCTTGATCGAACAGTAGCAAGCTCGGACTCCTCTCCTCGCCTTTGGGTGGAAACATGACGTCGCATCCACTGCTCCCACCCGTGCTGCCTAGAGGGGCCGGGAAGCGGAGAGCACGCTTGCGATAGTCGGCGTAGAATTTCACCACGTCCGCGCCTGAGCCTAGACGTCGTCGGACAGCGGCTTTGACGCCTACGACACCGTCGCAGGGATCCGAGATTCGACCTAGCGCGACGCCGTCGTTTGAACGGCTTTCGACTCGCGTTTCGTAGCCGCCACTACTACCCAACGCCTCCGTTGCGCAGAAGATCCGAGGTCCTGGGATCAGACCGCGATTCACAGCATCTCGCACATGCACGTCCGCGTCTCTGGCGCCTTCGGTACCCAGATCGCGGTAAGTCGTATACCCCGCCAAGAGAGCTGCACGGCAGTGGTTCGTAGCTCTGATGACCCTTTCGACTAGACTCTCATCTCGCATTTGTACCATCGCTGGAGTATCAGAGTAGGCATGCAGGAAGAGATGCGTATGGGCATCTACGAGGCCAGGGAGGACGGTCTTGCCGCGGAGATCGATGGTGTGGGTACTGCGGGCTATGGTATTGGAGAGAGCTTCCGAGCGGGTGTGGACTGAGGTTATGAGGCCAGTGAGAGGTGACACGATGAGGCTGACGTTGCTGAGGAACTTCTTCTGTTTTGGGTCGAAGAGCTTAGAAGTGTGTATCGTGATGTCTGGAGCTGTTGCTGGAGCGCTGGGACTTGATTCGGAAGCCATTCTGGGTGCTCCCCTAGTCATCGCCGAAGATCGACTGCGGTTTTCTCCGGCTGATGCTCAGATCTCTCCAGGACGCGTTACTTCCCTTCAAGTGGGTTGGGAAAACAAAGGTCTAGTGAAGACGTAGTCAAACTTGAGTCTTGTCAATGTCAATGTCGGGACTTCGATCGTCGGCACACTCATAAGATACAGTCAGCATACTCAATCTCAGTCCATGGTCAAGAGATCATGTATCGGTATGGTGGCGGCCCATGATGTTTGAGATCTGTGTAGCTTCGAGATCGGTGTTGGAATGTCGGACTCAGCTGCAGGATGACATCGGACCTAGCTAGCTAGATCAGGCAGGTCAGCAACGCAGCTTGTTGACACGAGAAGCTCTCGAACGAATCCTGAAGCGTGCATCGCCCTGGTTCAGGCAGATGCAAGGACCTGGATTATAAGGTAAAGCGAGTTTCAGGAGTATACTTTCCGTTACTTTACATACCACGAGCGCGTACGCCCTTTTCCCAAACTCCGTGCTCTTGCTCTCAGGACTCAGATCATCTCCGACTACTCGTCATTTCCCCGTACCTCCCCCTCTCCTTCGTCGTATCATAAGCCTGCAATACCCTTGCCTGACTCTCGTCTGTCTGCGAGAAAGCATACCCGCGCTGCTTCCGCATTCGCTGCACCTGCCGCACCTTCCGGATAGCCTTTTGGAATTGCTCCATCCTACACATGTAAAGTCAGTACTCTATGTGCTGATGATATAAGGTAATGCAGCATACCTCGGCCGATAGTCCTGGATGTTATACTTCTGAATCTCCTGAACATGGTGATACGATTGCGGATAGTACATCCTCTTCGCGTACTTCCAAGCAAAGTCTCGAGTCAGACAGAGAGCCGGCAGAACCATACACCCCATGAGCCAGAACGTCGGACTGGTCAGCAGGATCGACAGCAGCCCAGCGTACTCCGTACTAAAGCCCAGCCGTGGCGCCACAGTCGCGTAAAGCGGCAAGAAGATGAACCAGATCCCCAAGCTCCCCGGGATGGCAATAACGTGGTACTTCGTCCAGACATTCGTGATCAGCGCTGCTTTCCCGAGCACGGTCACGAGCCCAGCGGTGTAGAGCGCTGTGCCCCAGACCCAATGTCCGGCTACTGTGCCGTCGGACAGAATGCCGTCATTGCGCCAGATGAGCTCGGAGAAGAAGTACAGGAGGACGCTGTGGTAGAAACCGTTGCCGACCCAGGACCAGAAGTTGTGGGTTTGGAAGAAGACGCCTTTTTGGCTGAGTTGGTAGAGCTGCGGGTAGCGGTCGAGTAAGCGAGCATTTACGAATTGATCGAAAATCCCGATCACGAATGGCGGGAGCGCCGTGAAGATAACGTTGAAGAAACTCAACGTCCAGGACTCGTAGATGACTTGCCCGGAGAAGGCGTTCTGGAAGGAGTACCAGAACTGGGTGATGAAGAGGGCAGTGTTCTTGTAGTAGAAGTAGAGAATCACTTTGCTGATGCGTTGATAGGACCAGGATCCATGGACTAGCAGGAGTTTGCGCAGGAATCTGAACTGCGCTATGCTGAAGTCGGCGCTGCGAGCAGCTTGCAGGCCTTCGACGCCGGAGATGCCGATGCCGATGTGGGCTGCTTGGATCATTGACACGTCGTTCGCTCCATCGCCGATAGCGAGGAGGATGGCTTTGAGATGGCGCTTGACGAGCTTGACGACCAGCGCCTTCTGTAGTGGCGATACTCGACAGCAGATCACCGCCTTGCACATGACTGCCAGATCAAGGAACTGCTTCTCGAGGTCCTTCTCCAGGGCATACGTCAAGCTCTTGCCATCGATGACTAGCGCGAGCGTCTCCATCTCGATGCCGCCTGCATGCTGTGACCGGATCGCATCAAGCTTCTTCTCGATGTTCGCTCTCGTAGCCGACGCATTTTCCTCGTTGATGATGAGTAGGGTCATATCCTCTGAGATGAGCTTACAGGACATTCCGATGTTGATCGCAGTCTCCTGTCGATCGCCAGTCAAGACCCATACCTTGATACCCGCGGTCTGAAGCGTGTGTATCGTATCCGGTACGCCATCTTGCAGCTTGTCCTCGATCGCGGTAGCGCCAAGGAGGGTAAAGTCGTGCTCAATGAGCTCTGCAGCTTTGTCAAGCTCCTCCGCTCGGTTGCCGGAGACAGTGGTCTGCGCAGTATTATACACATCCCACCACTCGCGAAACTCGGACTCAGGCACCTCTCGCATAGCCAGACACAATGTGCGCAGACCTTCAGCAGCGTACTCCTCGAGATGCAAAAGCGTCTTCTCGACAATGTCATCTCGTACACCTAAGCGTTCAAGGATGACGGTATCGGCACCCTTGCAGTAGCACCTGATCTTCCCATCAGGGCATCGGAAGATTGTGCTCATCCGCTTCCTGGTCGAGTTGAATTCGCATACTGCAAGCAGCTCGTACTCGTACCTCTGGCCTTCCAATTCGATGGTGACAGATCTCGGCTTTCGTGCAACGAACTTGTAGCCAAGCAGTACAGCACCCTCGACAAGCGCGCCTTCGTCAGGCGAAGCGGCCTGGTACTTGATAACACCTGGCTTCTCGGCCTTGATCTCCGGAATGACGGTATGGCAGGTCGACAGCAGTGTATTGAAGTGGTGGATCTGCGCAGCATTCTCCCCGCTACGTCGATGCCTCTCCATGCCCTTGAAGTCGTATATGCCTGTCCCAGTATCATCTTCCCCGATGATCTTACGATCCTCAGGCACTTCTTCCGCGTACTGGATGCCACCGATCGAGCATTGTCGAAAGTCCATCTGATTACATGTGAGCGTACCAGTCTTGTCAGAGAAGATGTACTCGACCTGCCCTAGCTCTTCCACCAATGAAGATGTCCGACAATTGGCAGGCGTGTCAGTCTTGTCCCAATATATGTCCAGATCCGAGGAGATTAGGAACGCCTGATAGTACTTGATGATCTCGACCGTCACGAACAGCGAAATCGGTACCAGATTGGAGTACAGAATCCAGTACGTGAAGATATCGCTGAAGAAGAGCTGCGCTCCGTTGATAGAGGGATATAATAGGTACCACAGCTTGTCGCCGCTGGTGTTGCGGATGACGAGGTCACCGACCGAGCTGATGACGGACAGTGCTACAAGGACACCACCAAGCATCAGGATCTGCATGTTCACCGTGCGCTCGACAGCAGTACGCTTGATGGGCGTTGCGGTCGCATTACGCATGAGCTTGGTTTCGTGGCCTGTGAAGACGACAACGCCATGTATCCATGGCGTGTTGCGCAGTGTTGCGCCTCGAAGAAGCAGCTGATCTGGCTGCAGCGGAAGCTCTTTCTCACCACCTCCAGTCTGCATCGTAAGAGTCGCCTCATATGTGTATAGGGAGCTGTTCGGCTGCTCAGATCGCAGTCGTCCACCAAGTCTTCCCAGCTCAGCAGACGATACCAGGTTGCAAGTTTCCGGTATTCCTTGCTTGATCTTCAGGTTAGTCTCGCCATCGAGATTCGCAGTCTCGATGTAGCACAACCCCTCAGGCTCTGACGAAGCAAGCAGTACGATGTCTGCAGGGAATGACTCCTCCGACTCCACCCGCAGAATGTCACCAACATGCACATCGATCCACTTCACATCCTCAAATGTCGACCCTCTCAGCACTCTGGTGGGCGATCGGTTCAGTTGCGCATCCTGACTTCTCCGCCGATTGTCCTCGATGATTTCCTTCGCAGCCGAAACTAGAAGCACTATGCCCAGCGGCACAACAGTCGTCCATCGATTCGTCGGACTGAGATTTGGGATCTGCTGCAGAATTGCAGTGAACAGGAAGAACAAGTTGGCGTACTTGCTGAACTGCTCAAACAAGAACTTCGGCAGGAACGTAGCGATGTTGTACTTTGTCGTGCTGACATGGTTGTCGGCGTACTTGCTTGTCGCATTCGCAGGTGGATTGTTGAGATGCATGATCCTCGGTCCCAGTGTTGAAGGGTCGACTTTGCCTCGTCCGGGGATGCCAAACTTGAACTTCGAGCCTGGCGTTGTCCGTTTGCGCGGCGGCAAGCTCTCCATCCCTACACTCTGCGCGTGCCCTCTTCCAGCCGGTGTCTCTGTCAAAGGCAAGTCCATCTCGCTGTACTCCGGGCCCATGCCTAGCGTGTTCTTAACCCTCCCAATCATGCCTCCTCCCAGACTCAAAATGCTGTTCCGACTACGGTGCTTGCTCTTGTTGTTCAGCGGCAGTCCCGGCACGTTATCCTCGTCAATGTTGCCGCCCATAGCATAGTAGCCTCCCGCATCACTGCGATTGTCATCCACGTCCGAGTAGCGCTGGTAGTTGTTCAGACCAGAGGTCTGACTATAGTTCCTCCCTGCCTGGCCCAGCATTGTCGGCGGCTGTAGGCTCTCCACCGAGGCTTGCGGCCCCGATCTCGACGGTCCCCCGGGAAGCCCTGCAGTCGAGCTGCCGCCAACGAATGCATCGTGGGACGTCGAGACGCGGGTCTCGGTGTCATCTATGTCGTACTCGTTCAATAGGTCGTCATCGTTCGCAGGTGCTCGCTGGCCAGAGTTGTAGTACGGTCCCGCATTGTCGTCCAGGCCCAATAGGTCGTTTCCACCATGACCGCGAGAACCTCCCTGAGCCATGCTAGGCAGGCCCCAGAGTGTCAGGCCTGCCGGCTATGGATCGCTCGGTGCGACCATCGAGGTGAGAAGTTTCGAGATTACCTGCCTGGTATTGGCAAACGTTGGGCGCTGCAACGTGTCGAGTCAAGATCCCCTAGCCTCTCCTACTCTACTGCTTCCTCTTAGGGTACACTACACGGGGTATTGCCAAGGTGGGAGCTATGTTGTTCGAAGGAGTGAAGGATTGTCGATTAATGGTATGTAGATTCAATTGCTGGATTTGGCACGCCGCTATGGTGCTTTAGTGAACTGCTGGACTTTAGTTCTGTCTACAGATATCGATCACGGCACGTTCACTGCGGCCGTGAGTAACGTAAGCTCTGCCACGCGCTTCGTGTCGCCAAGGTGGGGAGACACCGTTGCGCCGGAGCGAACGGATGTGTTTCAGCCTTGCGGCATCGTCCGCACGTTCTCACAAGACGACCCCGACCAGATCTCATCTGATTTCATCACGGGACAGAGAGTCCATGTACTGGATTTGGGGTACATGAAAGCTACCAGCTAGTTCGTACTCGTTATTCACGATGCAGCGCCCGCGGCTGTCCTCGCGCCAGGCTCAGTACGCCCTCAGACGCAGCTTCTTCGGGCTGCAACGGCCACCACCTCCACCACCTCCTATGATGGGCTATCTAGTCCTGCAAGGTCTTGCATTGGTGCTGCTCGCGGACGTCGGCATTGCTACAGCCACTGGCGAGCACACGATCGTGCGCCAAGTTGCACAGAGTGCCGGCTTCTGGAAGGGTGGACCCGAGTTCGTCGAAGTGCACCGGCCTGCCTTGCCAGATCAAACCAACGAGAGATGAATCACGACCGTTCTCATCGTCGCAACCCCAAAGTGACTAGCTGAGGCAATCCTTGATGTCATGCTCGCCCTCACGGAGCTAGAGCCCTGGTATTCGAGAGATAGTCATGCTCCTCGAACCACAGCTCAGCGTAGTCAATCATGAACTTCCTCCACGACAGTACTTGTTCATCGCAAGTCTGAAGCTCTGCAGCCAGTCGCTTCGATGCTGCCGGACTAGACCTGGCGCTCTCATAACGCATAGCAAAGTCGACCATCTTGCGCTGTGACGGTGACATCTTCGCTATGTCAGGCGAAGTCCCGACACCGACCTGGTTTAGCAAAAGCTGGGTATTCGAGACTAGACTGCCTTTGCAACCGAGATGGCGCATCAGCACCTGAGCAGCAGTGATAAGTTCGAATTCCTTCAGCGAAGCGAGGCGTCGATCGTGGAAGTCGATCAAATGTCGAATGACAATCACGCCATCGTGGAGATCTGATACGTGGCCGTTCTCCAAATCTGTCTTCGCCTTCCACAGCATTCGGAGCGTTAATCTGACGTTCAGCTTCAATTGTGCGACGGTGTCGATGCGCGTGGCGCAATGTGGAACGTCTAGACCTCGTCGGCTGGCGCTTCGGACCAAGTATTTGCCATGCGCATCTATCGCACGTCAATTGGGGAATGAAGGGTGCGCGATCGACATGAGCTTACAGCGCACTCCAGAGTCAGCTCGCAGCGGCAGCGATCTCAGCAGTGTGATCGCGTCTTGCACAGACAGCCTCCGAATGCATCTCCAAGACAAAAGTGGAGGGCTTGCACTGTCGTGTCGGCTGGTCTTGATGTTCGGTGGACTGGACTCTGGGTGCTTAGAGCTGACGCTGTTGCTGAGACTGGTTGCTTCGATCGACGTAGGAGTTTTGAATACTACGCTGTGTTGAGTTGAGGGATCGGCAATATGCATTGATGGGATGGCAATGTCTTCATTCACTCGACGACGTTTGATAGAGGGATCCATGACTGCAGGTACGAGGAATTTGGGAGGTAGATGTGAGTCGTGGAGGAAGCAGCGCTTGAAGTGCATGTGAAGGTGGAAGGTGCCAGAGGTAGATCTCACTAGGCAAGAGCATTGGGTACCTACTCATGCTGATGTCTCATTGGACTTCACTTCATGGCTTCTAGAATAGGATATCGTATACTGAACCATATGACTGCAGCTGCAGACTTGTGAAACCCTGCCTCAGTTCCAGTGCATTGGCAGCGATCCGGAGAACATCCGCATCTCGTCGTTCAGCATCTCCACGCGTTGTTCCATTCAATGTTCCATTCAACGACGGCAGTGAATGGAATCGATGGCCGTGGACTAGCGTCGGATCGTTCCGAGCGACTCACATTCATTTCTCGATTATAGCCGTGGCGTCTGATGTCATCCTCGCGTTGCTGTTATTCACCTGGGTGTCCTGTCGCGCACAATACCTTCCCTTCCAGCCTCCCTTCTAGTATCACAAGAGCACACGCTCGCCCCTTTCCTTCGGACGATGGTCTGCCGATAAGACTGCCGTCACAGCGAGAAAGACATCGCTCCCTGACAAGATGCAGTCCTTTCTGCGAGCGTTCCGGACAGCTTCAGCTTACTCGACCGCATCCCCTCGCCTTTCTAGCAATGCGAACAACCATCGAGCGTTCAAAAGCGCCGTCCGTAGACCTCCATCGGTTTTAAGCACTACGTTCTCTAGGACCCGAGATTTCCACCAGAGCTCATATACTGCTCGTCAAGCCTTCAACTACCAACGCTTCAACGCCTCTCGAAACATCTTCCAACGCTGGGCCGCCCGACCGACGTTCTACTACGAAATCGGCGGCATTGGCGCGGTAGGCGGTGGAGTCTACATTGCGAACCTTGAGGAGGTCCCGGTCTCCCATCGAAGGCGCTTCAACGTTGTCTCTCCGGCCACAGAGGCAGAGACAGGGAAACAGATGTATCAGCAGACGATGCAAGAGTTTGGGAACAGGCTACTGCCACCAAGTCACCCGAAGAGCAGGATGGTGCAAAGGGTGCTGAACCGCTTGATCCCACATAGCGGACTGGATGGGGAGGAGTGGGAAGTACATGTCATTGAGGATCCGATGAAGAATGCCTTCGTCATTCCTGGAGGGAAGGTGTTTGTGTTCAGTGGGATTCTAGATGTCTGCAAGGGCGACGACGGACTAGCCGCAGTGCTCGGTCACGAGATCGCACACAACGTCGCGCATCATGCTGCAGAGCGGATGTCTAGCTCCTTCATTCTCATGGGCATCGCGCTCATTGGCTCAGCGATCATCGGCCTGGACTTCGGCTTCGGAAGGATGATCATCGACTTTGCGTTCTTGCGACCTGGCTCTCGGGCGCAAGAGCAGGAGGCGGATTATATTGGACTGCTATTGATGGCTGAGAGCTGCTACGATCCGGCTGCAGCTATGGGCCTATGGGCAAGGATGGAAGAGGAGGAGAAGAATGCGCCGCCGCAGTTCTTGTCAACGCATCCGAGTAACCATGCGCGATTGGAGAAGATCAGGCAGTGGCTGCCGGAGGCGGAGGTCAAGAGAGAGAGCGGAGATTGTGCTGCTATGGGGTCGTATGGTGTGTGGAGAACTTGTCACCTTACGCAGATGGCCGATTGACTAATATCGTGTCGCAGCCAACGACTTTAGACGCACGACTCAGATGCCGCGATACGAGTTTCGATGAGTGCCGAGTTCAGGCGCTATCATTTATCACCACGAATGCGCTGTTCCCTGGGAGTGTTGCGACACGATTCCAGGGGCTGCTGTAGCTACGGTTGCTACTGGACCTTGACAGTAACGCCAGCAGAAGCTCGCGATCGGCACCGGCTCCAGCTTAGCGGTCGATCCCGAGAACACGGGCGTAACAAGCTTTCACTGGCGCCTCGGCAAAAGATGCAAGGTTTAATCGCGGTCAGACACGTTCCTGGCATGTGTTTGCTAAGTTGCCGCCTGGGAGATCCTTCGCTCACCGAATAGACTCTGCCCGGACGTAATGGATATCGCGCTCAGATCCCCTCTCATCCGACGACTTCATGTCGTTCTCCACTCCCAGATATTGCAGCGACAACGATGAGAGCATCCACGCTCAGAGTAATCCGCATTTGCATTGTCGCTGTCGCGTGCGCGTTATCCTTCTTATTCGGATGGCGGACACATCGCTTCGTCCAGATATTCTTCGAACACCCGGGGATCCTTCTGGACCAACCAGCTGTCCTCGAGGCACATGATGCGGCACCCAAGGATGCACGTATAGCTGTCGTGCCTCGAATTACTCACCAGATCTTCCACAACTGGACACATCCTGCCGACACGACATTGCCTGCAGACTGGGCCGCCACGCGACAGACATGCCTGGATCTTCATCCGGGCTGGGAGCATAAGGTTGGTAGTCCTTGGAAAGCCTCAAGACTTACGCCATGAACGAGCATCGACTAACGCGTCCATGTGCACGCTAGCTCTGGACTGTTGAAGACTCTCATGGCTTCATTGCCAACGAGTATCCTTGGTTCCTGGCAACGTACGACTCATATGGGTACCCTGTTCAAAGGATCAACGCGCTGAGATACTTCCTCATTCGCCACTTTGGCGGTATTTACATTGATCTAGATAATGTCAGTCACCGTCCAACTCAAGACTCTCTCCATACTGACGCCCTGTCGCTAGGGCTGCGCCGCCAATCTTGAACCACTGCGCTACTACCCAGCATGGGTCACAGACGGTGGGCACGGAGCCCTGAGCAACAACATTCTCGGCGCTGCACCAGATCATCCCTTCTGGCACCTCATGACGGATAATTTACGCTCCTATGCTTGGACCTATCCACTGCCTTACCTCACAATCGTCTACGCCTCCGGACAGTGGTATTTGACTGCTATGTGGAACAAGTACCACCGAGGACTGGCAGCGAAGCAGCCGCCACTGACCCGTATCTCCATGGACGGCAGGCCGGGCGCACCACCCTGGGTCTTCTTCACTCATACGCGAGGTGGCACCTGGAACAACTGGGACAATCGACTTTTTGGCTGGATCGGCGACCATCTGGCATTGATTGCTCTCGCCGTCCTAGTCGCCGTGGCGTGCACTCTCGCCGTGCTCTACACGATCGTACAGACTATCGCAAAAGTCAGACGACCGCGAGGGCCAAAGTACGCACCCCTGATATAGGGAGAACACCAAGCATGGCTTGAACGATACAAAGGTCATACAGTACTGTACTTCAGAACTCATCACTCTCAACCCCGATGATCCTCTACCAACTCTTCTTTCCCTGCCCTGCGTTCTCAACCCCCTTCCCCACCGAATTCGCTCCGTCTTCAACTCCGCCGGTCAAGCTCTGCAGTCCATCACCGACAGCTTTCGTGCCGGTCGTGTTGTTGATCGTGTCGCCAACGCCACGACCTGCTGCGCCGACGGTGCCACCGACGGCTTTGCTGAGGCCGCCGAAGGCGTTGCCGAGCTGCAAAGATGTTAGAGATGTTGGAGGGAGGGGAGAATGCGAAGAAATACGGTGGAGGTGCCGGTCTTGACGGCATCGGCAGCGCCGTTGTTCTTATTGTCGAGAGGCATGCTTTATAAGTGAGATCTGCTTCGAGTGACTTCTTCTTTGGTGATTGAGGAGCTGCTTATGTTACAGCCACTTCAGTGCTTCGATCGCAGCATGATATGTGGCTCGGAGTGGCGCTACGTCACTTGCAGCTGTACCGTGACGTAGACGGAATGTGGCTAGGTCCACGTATGCCCAGGCCATCTCATGTATGTGACAATCTGAAGGTGTGGCATGTATGTGTGGGTGAAGAGTGCAACGATTGGGTGCTAGGTGTAATATCTTCAGGATGGTGGAAAGTTAGATGAATGGACATCGGTGCCGGGCTTTGCGCACTCATACCTTCGAGCTTTAGTACAGTAAAGGCCCGGGTCGTTCGATTCCATCCTCGTTGAGCAGATGAGGTAGAAAGATATGGCTAAAAATGTGATATGAGACGAAATTGACTGACCCAGTGAGTGAGGGATTCTTACCGCGCAGTCATTTGGAACGTTGGGTATGCTTATCATTCGAGAAGATAGGATCGAGGCCAATTGCTGTGTGGCACCCAAAGCGGCTGGAGAGCTCATCAGACAGTCAAAGAGTGCGAGTTCTGTGGTGATCAGCCCTGTCAAGGCAAATAGTTTGGAAAGAGGCTGGAGGTCTAGTTCAAGAGCCAAGTAGAGTCGTTCGCGCGCATACGTAGGCCTCAGGCATCTCTTCGGAAGATCTAAATGCAGCTCCGGCTCATTCCCTAACGGGCCGAAATCCGTGTCGAGCTTCCTCAACATTACCTTGGTAGATCGAAGCTCACCTTTCCATTGCTCTCGTCACTCTATAACACATCTCCCTCCTCCAACGATGTTCTCCCGCATCGCGCCTCGTGCGTTTACAGCGCCCGTTCGACGAGCCACCTTCCTCCCCCGCCAGACCTTCACCCCCGCACTCCGGACCGTAACAACAGACGCCGCGAGCAGCCATGTCGACAAGAGCGACGTCCCGGAAGAGGACGAGAAGCCCTTCACAGTGCGGCTCTCGGACGAGGCTTTCGAGACCTACGAGCTCGATCCGCCGCCCTACACCATGGAGACTACCAAGAAGGAGCTGAAGCAAATGTACTACGACATGGTCGCTGTGCGGCGAATGGAGATGGCGGCCGATCGCTTGTACAAGGAGAAGAAGATCCGGGGTTTCTGTCACTTGTCTACTGGTCAGGAGGCTGTAGCTGTGGGCATTGAGCACGCGATCACGAAGCAGGATCATGTCATTACTGCGTACCGTTGCCACGGTTTTGCGATGATGCGAGGCGGCACTGTAAGGTCTATCATCGGCGAGCTTCTTGGGCGTCGTGAGGGTATTGCGTACGGCAAGGGCGGGTCTATGCATATGTTCGCGACTGGCTTTTATGGTGGCAACGGGATTGTCGGTGCGCAAGTGCCTGTTGGCGCTGGAATTGCGTTCGCAAACAAGTATGAGAACAAGAAGAATGTGACGCTCAGCTTGTACGGTGATGGTGCGAGCAACCAGGGTCAGGTGTTTGAGGCGTTCAACATGGCGAAGCTTTGGGACCTGCCCATCATCTTCGGCTGCGAGAGTACGTCGCCTTGCCTTCTAGACTTGTCTACTCCATACTGACAGCATCACAGACAACAAATACGGCATGGGTACCTCCGCCGCCCGCTCCTCCGCCCTGACAGACTACTACAAGCGCGGCCAATACATTCCCGGCCTCAAGATCAACGGCATGGACATCCTCGCCGTCAAAGCCGCAGTGCAATACGGCAAAGAGTACTGCGCCTCCGGCCGCGGCCCCTTGGTCTACGAATACGTCACCTACCGCTACGGCGGCCACTCCATGTCCGACCCCGGCACCACGTACCGCACGCGCGAGGAGATCCAGCGTATGCGCAGCACCCAGGATCCGATCGCTGGCTTGAAGCTGAAGCTCATGGACTGGGGCGTCACGACCGAGGAGGAGCTGAAGGGTATCGATAAGGAGGCTAGGGCTTTTGTTGATGCGGAGGTGGCGATTGCGGAGAAGATGGAAGCGCCTGATGCGACGCCCGAGGTGCTGTTTGAGGATATTTATGTCCGGGGCAGCGAGCCGCAGTTCTTGAGGGGACGGGTGCCGGAGGAGAACTTCTACTACCCGGAGAGGCCGGTGCAGGTGCCTAAGTCGCCGGCGCAGACTTGAACTGGATTGGAGTCAACTGCGTCGAGGGAGCGTAGTCCGGGGAGGGGATCGGGGAAGGCATTGCAGCGGTGCTTGGCGCGAGAGGGTCTTTCGTGAGCGTGTATTAGTCTGTGTACATTGGCGGCTTCTGCTTCGGCAAGTCGTTTCCTAGACTTCTCGAGCTCTTCAACATCACATCACGTGGAAAGCTCGACCTTTGGCAGTGAAACAAGCTTTGCGATAAGCCGTTTTAGTAAGCGGAACAGCTCCGGATGACGTTCCTCAATGGCACTGCGGCAAGCAAGCTTGTTCTCTCGCCAGCCTCTTGTGTGGGGGGCGCGCCGGCGATAGCGGGAGCTCGCGGATAGCTCGCGCGTGCTTGGGTTGAGGTTCAGGTACAGTCTTTTGGCTCTTCCCTCTCATTGTCGGTTCTTGTTGTGCTTTGCTGCTCGTCTTCGTCGCTCGTACTTCGAGGTGTTGCATTGGACCTCAGACGCGAAGCGTTGTGTCAGGTTCAAGCGCTCGGGAATACAGGACTACAGCAAAGATAGCTTAGCATTGACTGCAAGAAGCCACTGGAGAGCAGGACAGTGATTCGAGAACCTGATCCGGAGCCACATTCTCTCGCTACAACCTCTACCACTCCGCGATGGCTTCCACACTCAAGCCCCAGAAGAAGATCGAGCTCTTCAGCGGCACATACTTCGGCGCCTGCACTTTGGGAGGCATTATCGGTACCACTTCATGCTTTCCCTTCTCCCATCCAGACTCCAGCTGACACCGCATGTAGCCTGCGGACCCACCCACACAGCAGTCACGCCCCTCGATCTGGTGAAATGCCGTCGCCAAGTCGACCCGAGCATCTATAAGTCGAACATCAGAGCATGGAGGTCGATAGCGGCGAAGGAGGGTCTTCGAGGAGTGTTCTTCGGCTGGGCGCCGACTTTCGTGGGATACTCGTTCCAGGGTGCTGGGAAGTACGGAGGTGAGTGAAGCTGTCTCGAGAGAGATGGGACGGGAAGCAAGGCGGGAGGTGCTGACTACGAAACAGCATACGAGGTGTTCAAGTATGCCTACGGCGAGAAGCTCTTCCCGAACGCACCGAAAACAGTGGTCTACTTGGGTGCTTCTGCCACAGCTGAGGCGATCGCGGATCTCTTCCTCTGTGAGTCAGACAACACCTTCAGACGCCTGACCGTGCACTAACAGCATCCTAGGCCCATTTGAAGCCATCAAAGTCCGCATGCAAACTACGCTCCCTCCCTTCGCCCCGAACCTCCGCCAAGGCTGGTCCAAGATCGTCTCGAAAGAAGGCTACGCCGGTCTCTACAAAGGTCTCTATCCTCTCTGGGCGCGCCAGATCCCATACACGATGGTAAAATTCGCGTCTTTCGAAGCGGTGGTGGTGCAGATCTACAAGACTCTTGGCAAGCCAAAGGAATCCTTTTCCACGATCCAACAAACCGGTGTCTCGTTTTTGGGTGGTTACATCGCGGGTATCGGGTGTGCGGTTGTGAGCCATCCGGCAGATGTGATGGTGTCGAAACTCAACGCGGATAGACAACCTGGTGAAACGGCGGGCAAGGCAATAAGTAGGATTTACGGCAAGATTGGGTTTGCGGGACTGTGGAACGGTTTGCCGGTGCGCGTGCTGATGATAGGCACGCTTACCGGTTTCCAGTGGCTGATCTATGACTCCTTTAAGGTCTATCTAGGTGTAAGTGCCGCGCCTACTATAATCATGCGGTTTTGAACAATACTGACTTTTGTGATTTAGTTGCCAACAACGGGAGGTCATTGAGGAAGCAGAAGAGGAGATATATATATACAGTGCAAACAAGGAGTTCTCTTGCTTACTAGCCCGGCACAATTGATCTCTGGAATGCGTTCATTGACATTATCGCTAACAAAGAGTGTATCAGAACCTGAAGGTAGGCAAGCTTTGATATCTCACCCTCCACAGTGAAGAGGACTCACTTCAAGCTGGCTCGCAGGACTTGAAACCACTGGATGTAGACTCACTCGAACAAGGCTCACTAGACGCGGACTCATGGGATGCAGGCTGAACGGACGCTAACTCACTTATCGTGCACTCATCAAGCGCGGACCCAATGTACATGGATTCGATGGACGCGGACTTACTGTGCGACACCTGACTGGGCCCGAACTCACTGAGCGTGTAGTGACTGTGTATAGACTCACCGAACGCGGGCTCACTTTATGTGGACTCGCTCGATGTGTGCTCTTTCGATGCAGGCTCACTTGACGTAGGCTCACCCGTCTCGGACTCACTGGACGTACGTGGACTCACTAGGCGTGAATTCACTAGGTGCGAACTCGTTGGATGCGAGCTCCACTCAACGTCAAGTCATTGTACGTGACCTCACTCACTGGACGCAATCTCGCTGGACATGATCTCACTGGACGCAACCTCGCTGGACGCAACCTCACTGGACGCAACCTCACTGGACGCAACCTCACTGGACGCAACCTCACCGGACGCATCCTCTCCGGTGACAATGCCAAACTCAGGACAGCCATGCAACACACATATCACGCTATATCATCGAACTACAGTATCGCCACCTATACACTCTAGCCTGCTGCCCCCGACCAACATTTCCCTGGATGTCGGAAGAACCAAGACAGGACGCACTAAGTTTGTGCAACGTGTAGCGCACATGCACACTACAGCGACCCGTCGACCGCAGCGGCGTTGTACAAAATCGACTATCTAGACCATATACGACTTACTGCAGCCGCTGGTGCCAAGCCTTCGAGGAGAAATCCAGCGCCAAGAAATTATGTGCCTCGCAGGTGCAGACTGCGCCCATATTTTACCGCCAGATCTCATGTCTCAGCAGCCGATCGGTCAGAATACATTTTCCGCGCCGTACCCTTGCCTAGGCGCCTTGTCCTCCTACATGGCGAAGTCAATGAATGGTATGCAGCACTGACAGATAGTAGGTTATTCGTTGGATGTCATGGTCTGTAAAACAGTCTTTGACATAGGCACCCTTCGCACTCCGCCACCTCTGCCGCTACGGCGTTAAAGACAAGCCACAGTCAGCTATTCTAGTATTGCCTCTGGCACAGTACTTGACACCATCATGAGCGGGCACTGGTATAAGTACCCTCCCATCATGTCCTCAACTGGTATGCCTCGGAAAGCTCATTACCAATCCACCACTCTCCAATCCCATCCGCAACCCAGTCCTCCCAATCCGGTGTACTTTCAAGCTGCCTCCACCCTGTCACAGGTCTGTAGCTCTCTACAACCCTCGCTATCCCGACGGCACGCGGCAACAACCCCGAAGACGATCGTCGACGAGGCAGGACTACGACCAGTGCCATGCATCACGTTCACTCGATACCAGCGAGCTGGATTACTGCGCTTTCCCTGCTCGCCCTCCGCTGTGCATCGACTTCGCTGGCAACAACTACAGTCGCATTCCCTGCCAGCGCAATCGCCCATCATCATATCCCCGTTGCATCTACATATGGGGTGAACTACACGAGTGTCCATCCTAGTGCCCTTGTATCTGGTATCATCGTCCCTAGTGCCTTTGTCTCGGCCCCAACGATTGATCCCGTCCAGCGGGGCTCCAACGATGCCTTTGTCGACAACAACGCACCTGCGACTATCAGAGCTCGAGCGACCGACCAGAACGTTGGCTGGGGACTGGCTTACCTTTCTGTAAACGGCACTCACCCTCCTAACATGAATTGCGACTATCTGGAGGACAGCGGCAAAGGCGTCGATGTCTACATCATCGACAGTGGCGTCGACAAGATCGATAAGATCAAAAACTTGGTCGTTGACGAACTAGACGTGATGAATGTCGGGTTTAGAGACGCCCGAAATCACGGAACGATCGTTGCCAACTTCGTCGCCAGCAGTAGTTACGGCTCCGCCAAGAAGCCAACTCTTAGGAACTGTCAGGTCATGAAGGATGACGTACCAAACGAAAAGGCTGTTATTGACACATTGCGAGAAATAATCAAGCGTGACGACGATCGCAAGAAACAGCCGGGCTACAAGGGAGCGATCATCAACATGTCCATCCAGAGCGAGAAGTCGGATGATCTGGAGCTTCAACTCGATAGGGCCTACGCCAAGGGGATCACCGTGATCGCAGCGGCTGGCAATCGGGGTATCAAGGCAACTGGTGTGTATCCATGCAGTCACGAAAACGTCATTTGCGTAGGCGCCATCGACAGTACCTACAGCCTCGCAAGCTTCCAGACTGGCGGATCAAATTTTGGCCAAGCTTTGACACTCTTTGCTCCAGGCCATGCGCTTAGTGGTCACGACAATACAGGCGTTCTGCGAACCGACCTCGAGGGCACCTCATTTGCAACGTAAGTACCTCATTGACAGACACTGACTGGTTTGATCTCTCCGGATGTTTGCATCGGTCTTGTGCTTCTACAGGCATACCCAATACAGCGAATCTCGCATTAGATCGTCTGTGAGAGCCCGCTGCGAGGACTCTTCACGTAGCCTCAAGCGAGTCTCTCACAGGTGCGAGTGTAGAGCTTTACAGCCATGGCTTGCCTGATATGAGCATGAGAACATTGCAGAACATTCGGAGATACGCAGATGCCTGATCTTGACACGCTTGCTGACACATGATTTCTTTAGTCCTTATGTCACTGGAATAGCAGCCATCTTCCTAGGTGTGGAGGGACCTGCAAGCCCGGACCGCATTAAGAATCTACTTACTTGGAATGCTCAGAACATAACACTAAACGGCATCAAAGACAGTCCTAAGGTCCTAGCAAATTCTGGCTACTTGAGAGAATCTGGTAAGCCCTACTGGGGCGCACCTTCAGCACTCTCACCGGTGGCGCCCCTCATGTCATTGATCGGCCAGATCGCAAGCCTCACCGCCACGCCGACCACCTTTGCAACGTCCGCTGCACCACCAACGACGACTACTGCACCGCCGCCCCCGCCCCCGACAGAGTCATGCCACACGCAGTATAAGCTTGTACTGGATACGTTCGATATCTGGGGCTCCAACTGGGACGTCGCTAAGCTAGGGGACGCTGGTAGTGGTCTTCACGATCAAATTTCAGGTTGTGCGGAAATCACCAAATGGAAGTACGAAGCACAACCGAGCGAGTCAACGTGGCAGTTTCACGCTTCAGGCCAGATCACGATATGGCAGCAGACATGCATCGAGCATGCTATGGTCTCTGCCGGTGCACCGGAAGGTAGTCAGTGCAGCGGCACTGGCTAAGTGGTACGTATTATTCGAAGGAACGACGTTCTCATGGAGTACTAGACTCATGCGTCAAGTGCTGTGATGGAAGAATGGTAATTGGCGTTATTGGCTCGCTCTGTAGTAATTCGTTCTCAGCATTTGTGTTTGTGGTCTGTCGACCCCGTCCGTACAGCTGTCTGTTTCACTTCCATTGAATGCATATCTGTGGCCGCCACCAATTGCAGACGAAGCTCCATTTGGCGGAGAGTGAACTCTTACCTGACAACAATAACAGTCATCGCCTTCGGATACTCGCTTCTCTGCTTGGCACAGCGATCACAAGAAGCTCGTGGAGTATGTTGGGTCCAAGTGCGTAGCGTAACCCCAAGGATTCAGCTCAGGGAATATGACACCACGGCTGCCCATGGGTGCAACCTGGATCACTGGGTAGGGTCATATGGCCACGAGACAGACCAGCAGACATGATCGTCAAGGCTGTGGAATACAATTGGGATCGGAAATTGGGGGATAGATGGGCATGGAGTGAGCCGACACATTCGAGAACGTGATGGAACACGAAGACGGAGCAATGTTCGTTGAGACATCACTTGAAGCACTCAGTGACTGCATATTGCAAGACCGGCGATTTGTCGTCCAAAGCAAGGTCGTTATGTATGCTCCAAAAAGCACGCAGCATGGTCTATTTTACAGGATCATGAGCTCTCCAACAAGGGCGTGCATGTTTCCAGGCCGACTCGCTCGTTCTTCGACCTCTGGCCGTGCCATTTGTGAGGTAGGGTCGCTAGCAAAATGTCCCACCTGTTGTCTCTTCGATCATGAGGACTTTGGGATCAGAGTGAATGATTCGCAATTGCTCCTCGGTGACGAGCTTGCTTGGGTTGTAGTCTCGGGTTCTGGACATCTTCCAAACGCCCTCAAAGGTGAGGCCGATCTTCGCAAGGTGTTCGCCGACAGTATAGTGCTCATCAGCGAAGTAGACAAGATAGCCGTGACCCTTGCCGTTGTCCTGCTCCGGATGCCATCTGACTTTTCGTTCGCGAAGCCATTTGTCATCACCAAACTGTGTGACTTTCGCAACGCCTGGATAATGTCGGATGCTCTCGAGCTGCTCTGTAGTGAGAATGCAAGAGTATCTGACTTCGGTCTGACCGGT
This sequence comes from Rachicladosporium sp. CCFEE 5018, assembly GCA_002077045.2. NCBI lineage: Eukaryota > Fungi > Ascomycota > Dothideomycetes > Cladosporiales > Cladosporiaceae > Rachicladosporium > Rachicladosporium sp. CCFEE 5018. Next base: position 694,904 of record KZ111147.1, on the reverse strand, counting down.
GAGCTCGATCCAAGGGTCGGTAGTATCGAACATGAGCCATCCATCACTGCAAACTTGGTAGCCTTCGTCGAAGTCAAGGTAATAGCAGTTTGGCGCCGCGCTGACGCCGGGCCATGCTTCGTACGGAGCGTTGTGGTTGGGATCTGGGCGGACTGGCTTGTCGGTCATCTTGCTAGCCGTTGGATCGTGCTTAGACTTCGTGATAGTTACGAGGTCGGTGATGTGTGTTCGTGGAAGGGAGATTACATATTTGAAGATTGCTCGTAGGCGCCAGGCAGCCGTACTGTGCCACCCGATGTCTTCATTTACCTTACTTACCGTAAATCGGACTTCGTGACGCATCGTATCTAGACGCGCCGTACAGCCCTCTTGAACTGGTACCAATGATCTTGAAGCGCTTATTACGTTCCGACTGAAGGTGACAACAAGAAAGCGAGATGTCAGACCAATCAATTCACGCCCAACAATACACGGCCCCATATGAAGCTTGGCCAGGAGTCTGTGCCGCACCAAACTGCTATTACCTCACATTACATCAAGGCCATCAAGTCTCATTATCCGGCTGGCTAGATAACGACGGCGGACTTGACGAGCCACGTATCAAGTTTATGGGCAAGACTGGCCCACAATATGCTACTGCGATTACACCAGAGCAACGAGAGCACATAAGACATTTTGTCGGCGTGGCGAAGGTGACTCAATTTGGCGACGAGAAGTGGTTGCGTGGAAGGTTGGTGCAGTGGTTCCCAGAGAGGAAGTACGGCGGCCGTGCTTACATGGTGCTGTTCGCGGACAATACTTATACGGTCGGGGAGCATCTGGCGAGAATCGGGCATACGTTTCCTGGCATTGATAAGGACTCGAGGACTCGCCTTTACATACCTGGCAGGGTCGACGAGCTTAGTGAAGCGGTGGTGCAAGACATCTTTTCCGATCCAAATGTACTGGAGATCTGGGAGACTGGCAGCAGATGGCTTTGAGGGTGGTTAGCCGCACGAGGTCTTGGGATTCTGTAGGAAATGTCTTCGTACTCTAGTGTTCTCAGCTGGCACAAGCAGGCAGCGGATCTTCGCCACCATGATCCACCCAGGTTCAGCGATCATCCTGACTGCCGGTGTCCTGGTGCAGCATCTATACGCTCCATCTTCAGATGCTTTCCTTGCATCCAACACAGCCTTCGAATTCGACGAGGTCTGCATAATTCACACGTCCTGTACGCCTCCACTTCACCACGCTCTAGAAGCATCCGTCTCAACGGCTGCCTCCTCCTCCACCTCCCTCTCCTGCACCGCCACATCTGTCTTCTTCTCCACGAACTGCCCAACCCGCCTTCTGCAGGTCGGACAAGTATCCCACTGCTTCAGCCACTGCTCCACACAGCCGCCCTCGCAGAAGCAGTGTCCGCAAGGAAGCTGCACAACGATTGTCTCGTCCATGAAAGCGTCTCTGCACACCAAACAGTCCGTACCAGTCTGTCCTCGCTTGAGCTCCCCGAATGGCAGCCTCGGTAACGCCGCAATCGTGACCTTTGACGCCGGTCTCGTAACAACTCCAGCGTTCGGGTCCATGGCCTCATCCCATTCCTCGTACTGACCGTCGTCGCCACCATCGCCTTCGCCGTCATCGGAAGCCATATCATCGAACATATAGCCCCACTCACGCTCGTCGAACTGGATGAAGCCGTAGCCCAGCAGTCTGCGCTGAGCGTTCAGGCGACCAAGCCATTCCACCACCAGACCAAGATCGACAGTAAGGAATTGCTCGAGTGTCGCGTGCAGACCCTGTTGCTCCTGGCAAATGGTGACGCCCATGCAAGACGGGCAGACAGGAGGACGCTCAGTGGTCGCCGCCGAGGTGTAGCCTGGAATCTTGCCCACGAGATCTGCGAGGGTTGGCAAATAGCCATCATTGCAATCGAAAGGGCACTCGCCGGAGAACATGTATTCGCGGGCAACAGCAGCGGTCGGCTTGGGGAGAAGACTGAAGTGCTTGGTGGGGAGGAGAGTCGTGATTGGGACCATTGTGACGTTACTTTGGCTCGGCAGACCGGAGGTGCTCATACCAGTTAGCACCCATGCTGGGACATTGTGGGTGACTTGTTCGCCGAAGACGTCGTACGTAAAGGATGGAGAAGACGCGGCTCCTTCAGCGATCCGGTGCAGTAGTTTCACGAACTTGGCATCGTTGACCGTGCCATTCGCGTCCGCGGTGACGTTCGTGAGGACATATACTTGCGGCTCGACCAGATCAGCGTCTGGGTCGATATCGTCTGCAGTGCTGTTACCGTTGGCCATGAGGTAGACGCTGGCAGGAAGTGCTCCAACGACCAAGGTCGGCGCTGGCGCGGTGCCATTCGGCCCGGGTCCCTCACTGACACCGCGGTTCATGGCGACGCGAACAGCTCTCGGAGGTATTGGAAGCGGTGCAGATACACGACGGGGGCGGCCTGCAGGGGCATTGGTTGTATGTGCCACGATAGGAGTGGCGACAATCGGGGCCGCAACCCCGATCACGCCCTGCAGGACAGGGAACGCTCCAGGCATGCCCTGATCCGTCTGAGTTAACGCGTCCAGACCTCCAGTCACAAGCGCCTCAGGCGTTCCATCTGCTCCTTCCTCAGATCCACTGACTTCCCCAGCATCTGATTCCTCAGATTCGGCGGTGCTTTGAGCGTCACCGTTGTCGTCTTCGCCACCCTCGCTGTCGTTCTCTTCATCACGGTCGTGATCGCTGCTCTTACCGTCATCGTCATCCATGTTGACGGGCTCGCCATCAGAGTCATACTCAGTCATATTGCCATGACTGTCGTAGAGAACCTCATCCTGGTAGATGATGACAAGATCGCCAACATCCAGTCCGGCTAGTGCGCCATTCTGCTTCTTCGTCAGGCCAGTGACAGCGGCCATCATTGGAAGACTATTGAGGTGAGTATTTGCACACGCTGATATCGAAGCCTCTCGGTGAGTCTAGCTTTGCGGCTGTGCTCTCATGAAGCCGTTGGTAGATGTTTTCTTCTGGCAGGTGACACCTCGGAGAAAGCGAGCCGAAGGTGATGGATTGCCACGTGCTTGTGCGTCAATCTCCGGGCACCGGAGGCACAGATCTAGGTTCACTGTATATGCCGATGCAAAGGTCAGCAGGTATTGCTAGTAGGCCGTGTAATGGTCAGCGTGTGAAGAGAAGGGGTCGCAAATTGGCAGTAAGTGCACGTGAAGGTGAGAAGTCACCAAAGAATCGTGGAGGTGAGGTCCCAAACCTCGAACCTCGATGCCAAGACTCACCCTCCCGCCACTAGGCACCAATCAGGCACTACTCCACCCCTGAGGCCACCACCGCTCAACGCCACCAAACAGACGGTCAGTGAATATATACAATTTCATTGCTGCAAACAGCATACTATATCGCCCCCAACTCCTTCAATTTCTTGATCATCCCATCAACATCCTCCACCTTGTCTCCTCCCTTCCTCGCAGGCGGCTCAATAACCTTCACAGTCTTCAACCGCTTCGCCCCATCAATCCCATAATCCGCCAGCGTCTTCTTCACCAAAGGCTTCTTCTTGGCCTTCATGATATTCGGCAGACTCGCATATCTTGGTTCGTTCAATCGCAAATCCGTCGTGATGATCATGGGTAGCTTCGCGCGCAACGTTTCAACACCCCCATCAACCTCCCGCGTGACTGTGCAGTTCTCGCCGTCGATCTCGACTTTGCTTGCGCTTGTGGCTTGCGGCCAATTCAGCAAGCCGGCAAGCATTTGGCCCGTTTGATTGGCATCGTCGTCTATGCTCTGCTTTCCAAGGATAACCAGGTTTCGCTTCTCCTCTTCCACGACTTTCGCGAGCACTTTTGCGACACCCAACGGCTCAAGCTCGGCTTTCTCCTCTACAACGTGGATCGCGCGATCAGCGCCCATAGCCATAGCCGTCCGCAAGATGTCTTGGCTCTTCGCTGGCCCGGCGGAGAAAGCGAGGATGTCTTCTACCGGAAGCTTTCGCTCCCGCAATCGCACAGCTTCTTCGATCGAAAGCTCATCGAAGGGGTTCATGCTGTGCTTCACGCCAGTTGTCTCGACTGCCGTTTGCGCTTTGTTGACGCGGGGCTTGACCTGGAAGGCGAGGGAATGTTAGACACCATTGGTGGCGGGGCGACGGGAGGGGGAGGGAGAGGTACGGCATAGTCTATGACCCGTTTGACGGGTACCAGTATTCGTAGACCCGTCATATTGTACGTGTATAGCGAGTAATGCGACGGAAGGTGCAATGTGAAGTGTGTATGAGCATTGGTGATATCTGCGAAGTCGGCGTCTTGCGGCTCAAGAAAGTGCACCTCGGCTGAACATCTGAGCTGTGAAAGAGCAGCACTATCTACACAGCCTGTTGGACGAGATCACCCGCTATGGAGGCAAGATGGAGACAAGGAAATCACGGGCAAAGCAGCAAGCTGTAACATCATGGAAGGAAGGACAGGACAAGCATGGCAGGTAAGATTGTCATTCTGCCAGAGAAGATCTATAGAAGTACACTCTCAAATACACATCCCCAGAATGGTAAACTTTCCACTGATATGCAGAGCTAAGTGCATGTCTCCCCGGTGTCGTACTTTCCCATTGTCGTGCTCCGCCACGGCGCCATCATCACCGGATCTCAGCCCGTCTCGCATACCGATGTAGAGTGAGACCTGCCATCGATGTAAATGAATGTCGTATGATGGTCGCCTCGATGGCGCGGTCGGCTGTTGTGTGTGCAGGAAATTCGCCATCTAAGCAGCGGTGGTGGCCTCGATGCCCTCAGCCTTGGCCTCGGCGGTACCGCCGGCGGTCTGGTCCTCTGGCGCCTCGTCCTCCTTGCCCGGGCTGTCAATAGCAACCTTGACGGCGATCTCGCGGCCTTCGATCTCCTTGCCGTTCATATCGGCACAGGCCTTTTGCTGCGCATCCTCGGAGGGAAGGGTGACGAACCCGAAGCCACGGCCCTTGCGAGGCTCATTGCGGGCCTGGAGCTTGCGGACCATGAACTTGGGGATTGGGCGCAGGGCGATCTTGGCGGAGGTGGGCTGGTACTCGGCGAAGATCTCGAGGAGCTGTAAAGATGTGTCAGTGAACGATCGTACATCGACAGGGACGAGGAAGTAGTACCTTCTCCTCATGCAGGTCGTAAGGCAAGTTGGCGACCATAATCTTCGTCTTGCTTGGCACACCGTCCTCAGGCGGGCCACGCTGCTTGCGCTCACGGGGCTCGGAGACGCGTGGACCGTCAGTCTTGGCACCACGGGTCCTGCCACTCTTCTTTGGTGCATCGGTGGTAGCAGCCTCCTCGCCGGCAGCAGGAGCAGCGGTCTCGTTCGTGGTGTCGGTCAGAGGAAGCGGGGTGGTGCCGTTGGCGGTGCCTTCGGTCTCGCCATTTGTGCCTTCCTCGCCTTCGCGGGCACGGCCTCCACGTCCTGAGCGACCATTGCGACCGCCACGACGGCTGCCACGGCCACGAGTGGACTGGCGACGACGAGCCTGGCCCTCGCCACCCTCACCGGCCTCTCCAGACTCTCCGACTTGTTCGGGCTTGCGGGCGAGCTGGACAGAGACCTTGCGGTCGAGGATGGTCTGGCCGTTGAGAGCCTCGATGGCACGGTCAGCCTCGGAAGAAGTCGACACATCGACGAAGGCGTAGCCGACAGGGCGGGTGGTGCGTGGGTTGGTGGGGATGGAAGTGGTCTCGCTGTATGGCACAAGGTCAGCGAGGCTTCCTCAAAGGTCAACATCGTGAGGAGCACACATACACGAGGTAGTCCTTGAAGAAATCCTTCAACTCCCCCTCGGTGGTCGCATAAGCGAGGTTTCCAATATACAGTCTTCTTCCCTCAGCAGCACTGGCAATGACAGCCTCATTCTGAGACGCATTGATTGGCTTGTCACCACCGGTGCCGACGGAGGCACCCTCGGCGTGGGGCTGGTTGAGACAAGTGTTGGCCATTTGGGCGGTGGCAGCTTCGACGGACATGTTGAGTATAAGTGCTGTTGATGACACGAGGATTGACTTCGGGCCGTGTGTTGATTGAGGATGTCCTTTGGAAGGCCTGATGGTCTACCTTTGTGAACGGAGGTGATGGTTGTCGAGGCCGCCCGGGTTGGTTGGAAACGAGATTGACGAGGTGGTTGGTTTGGGTAGCTACGTGCCCAAGATACCTGGAGATGTGGAGTGGTGTGGGAGGTGTGTTGATTGATCAGTTGTTGGTGTCGAGGGAAAGGAGTTGATGCTCCCCAGAAATTCTGTACTGTTTGGCCTCGCAGGCTTGGCAGTCACGGATCTGCCAAACGAGCCTTCCGTGCATGCACGCTAATAAAGCAACTGCAATGCGCTCCAATCATAATGTGCTCACGCGATCAGACTGTCACTTTTCCTGACATGCTGTCATGTGCCTTGCCTTCACTCACAAGAAGCCTCCGAACGCTCAAGGCGAGACCTCAGGTTGAAATACAGTGAAGCCATCCGCTAGCAAGCTCGTGCTTGCCGGTGATGAACGGTGGCGAAGATGGAGGAAGTCACGAAACGAATGTGAAGTCTGTTGGCAGGAGGTACCATACGATCACGTGAGCGAGGAGCACAAGTAGTATACTGACCGAGCCACAGCACGCCGAAGCTACAAGCTCGCACTGCTTTGATACTGTATGGATCAGAGACAGGCAACGCACAAGATGTAGCCGAAGAAATTAGTCGAATGGCCGAAAGGCTGAGGTTCGACACCACAGTCCTTGATCTGGACTCGGTTCAGCTACGTGACTTGCTCAAGTACAGCATGGTCATATTCGCAGTGTCTACAGCCGGTCAAGGCGAAATGCCACAGAACGCCAGATCGTTCTGGAAGACGTTGCTCAGCGGTGCGTTGAAGTCTGGCGTACTGAGACGGCTGCGATTCACCTCGTTCGGCATTGGCGACAGCTCGTACCTGCGCTACAACGTTGCTCACCGTATGTTATGCGGACGACTGGCGCAGCTGGGAGCATCTCTCTTCTGTGATCGAGGTGAGGGCAACGAGCAGCATCCTGAGGGGCACAGTGCGGGCTTTCGCGAATGGCTTGTGCCGCTGAAAGATGCTGTCCTGAGCGCCTTCCCGTTGCCGGAGTCATTGGAGCCGCTTGCCGATGATGATTTCATACAGCCCAAGTGGATGCTTGCAGGACGGGCTATAATTGAAGATCAGTCACCACCAATCTCTGCTGAAGCCAATGGAAGCGGTCATCACCTCAAAGAAACTGTCGAGAATGATGTAGATCATGACCATTCAGCAGGACCTGACGAGAAAGAGGCTGGTCCATCAAAGTGCTTGTTTCCTGTCAGCAACTCATACTCAGCCTCCATTGACTCCAACAAACGAGTGACCTTCGAGACACACTTTCAAGACGTGCGCTTGCTGGACTTGCGACTCGATCGCGAGTACAAATACGGACCGGGCGCAGTGGCTGTTTTGTATCCGAAAAACTTCCCGACAGACGTGAACGACTTTATCGATCTCATGCAGTGGCAGAGCTGTGCGGATCACCCACTTGATGTAGTCGCGACTGGCGAAATTGCTGGTCAAGTCGGCTCGCCCTCTCCACTGCGGCATCTTGATCTCGCAGATACAACATGCACGATCAGATGGCTGCTTGAGAATGTCCTCGACATCATGTCTATACCTCGACGGTCATTTTTCGCCAATCTTGCATACTTCGCCGGCACCGGTACTGAAGACGAGGTCTACCAACGCGATCGACTACTTGAGTTGGCAAATCCTGAGCTTATCGATGAGCTATGGGACTATACTACTCGACCAAAGCGGACCATACTCGAGGTCATGATGGACTTCACCACTATCAACATACCTTGGCAGTATGTCTTGTCCGTCCTACCCATCATGCGCGGTCGCCAGTTCAGTATTGCGAGTGGCGGAGAGTATGCACATGACGGAGCTGGGCGAACGAGAGTGCAGCTCCTAGTCGCTATAGCCGATCCGCCAAGTCCAATCATCAAGTACCGTAGACGATACGGCGTCTGCACGCGGTACATTACTACTCTGCAGGCAGGTCAACAGATTAACATCGGCATGCAGCAAGGCTATCTTGACGTCAAACCGACAGAACTCGAGGTCCCAGTCATCATGATCGGACCTGGTACAGGGCTTGCTCCAATGCGGTCCATGATCCACCAACGACGCGCATGGGCTGAAGAACTCGATCTCAAGCCTGCTGGCAGTCGACTTACCGGCGATCTGCTCTTCTTTGGCTGTCGGAGCAGCGATGCAGATGACTTCTTTCGCGATGAGTGGGAGTCGCTGGTCCGTGACGAGGGATTGCAGGTGTACACTGCGTACTCGCGAGACAAGACGCAGCCGAAGCAGTATGTTCAGGACTTGCTGCGAGCGAATTCTGTACAAGTCTATCGTACGCTCGTAGAGCTCAACGGGAAGGTGTACCTCTCGGGATCTTCTGGGGCAATGCCGAAAGGCGTCCGTGAGGCTTTACTAGATGTAGTTGAGACGGAGGGTACGATGACCCGAACGGACGCGGAGGCGTATCTCGATGGAATGGAGAAGCAAGGGAGGTACAAACAAGAGACCTGGTAGTCTGGCGCGACGGACTTGAATGAAGTGCTCACGATCATGAGATGAAGCTTATGACTTCGCGTTCGGTCAGTGTTTCTGAGTCTGATAGTAACGTAAGAGCGCAGAGCACGAGCTCGTAACTTCGTCCATGCAACTTCACCTTTCGAGCACTGGTACCAGATGCGTCGATCAACCGTGACTCACTGTTAGCGAAAGGTAGTCTCAGAAGATACTGTTACCTTTTGGTCATTGACTTCACTTTGCTTGGTTATCCCTTCCCTCCTACCCTGCCGAAGTAATTCCGCCCCACTCTGACACGCGACGCGACTTCTGTGTAAAAGTTCGAATTTCGCGTCGAGTCCTCTTCCCTCTCGTTCCCCTCGTCAATAGCGAGCCAGGCCACCATACGGTGTATTCTCTCCTTCTCACCAACGCCACGATGAAGTACGTTCTCGTCTCCGGAGGTGTCATCAGCGGGGTAGGCAAGGGTATCATTGCCTCGAGCGCCGGCCTGCTGCTGAAGACGATGGGATTGAAAGTCTCGAGTATCAAAATCGACCCTTACATCAACACCGATGCGGGCACCATGAACCCAAAGGAGCATGGCGAAGTCTACGTGCTGGACGACGGCGGAGAAGTGGATCTCGACCTTGGAAACTACGAGCGCTATCTCAATGTAACCCTCACCAAGGATAACAATATCACGCTTGGGAAGATATACTCTCAGGTCATCGAGCGAGAAAGGCGAGGCGATTATTTGGGCAAGACGGTTCAGGTGGTGCCTCACGTGACTGGAGCAATCGAGGAATGGATACAGAGAGTAGCCAAGGTGCCAGTCGACGACACTGGGTTGGAGCCGGATGTGTGTATCATCGAACTGGGTGGTACAGTTGGTGATATCGAGTCCATGGCGTTTGTGGAGGCGCTGTGCGAGTTGCGTCGGAATTGCGGCAGGGACGACTTCATGCAGATCCACGTATCCTACGTACCTCTCGTCCATGGCGAGCAGAAGACTAAGCCGACGCAAATGGCGATCCGTAGCGTCCGGTCTGCTGGTTTGGTGCCCGACTTGATTGCATGCAGGTGCGAGAAGCCGCTCGAGACTGCGGCAGTGGAGAAGATAGCGAGGTTCTGTCAGGTCCAGGTGCCGCACGTATTGAACGTGAGGGACATGCCAAGCACATATCAGGTGCCTATCCTGCTATATGAGCAGGATCTGATCGCCCTGATGACCACGACGTTACGGCTCGATGAGATCTCGATTCCTCAAGCGATGAAGCAGAAGGGAGATCACATCTGGAGCACCTGGAAGGACCTTTGTCTGGGTCTTGAGCATCTCCGAGACAACCTCGATATTGTGCTCGTTGGCAAATATCTAGAGTGCCCCGACTCGTATCTCTCCGTCATCAAATCTCTCGAACACGCCGCCATGCGTTGCCGACGGAAGCTCAACCTTATCATGATCGACGCTGAGCATCTCGAGCCCCACACCAACAAATCTGACCCAGCGTCCTTTCACAAAGCCTGGCACGCTGTTAGCACCGCAGCTGGGATTCTTGTTCCCGGAGGGTTCGGTGCTCGTGGTACCGAGGGTATGATCGCGGCTGCAGAGTGGGCCAGGGAGAGCAAAACGCCGTATCTTGGCATTTGTCTGGGAATGCAGCTCGCTGTTGTGGAATTTGCACGATCTGTTTGCGAGATTCCCATCCCGCAAGCAACATCGTACGAATTCGACGCGAACAGTGAAGATCGAGTGATCATTTCGATGCCGGAACATCACCCAGGAAAGTTGGGTGGCACTATGAGACTTGGACTACGACCCACGCTATGGCAGCCAGATACACAATGGTCTAAGCTTCGTGCATTATATGGCCTAAACAACGAAAGCATCAACGAACGTCATCGTCATCGATATGAAGTCAACCCTTCGTACATCGATCAACTGCAGGACAAAGGACTGACCTTCATCGGGAAGGACGAAACTGGTGTGAGGCAAGAGATCATCGAGTTGCGCGATCATCCTTGGTTTGTTGGTGTTCAATTTCACCCAGAATACCTCAGTCGCGTCCTGGAACCGAGTAAGCCTTATCTAGGGTTCATCGCCGCCGCGGCGAAGATCCTAGACGAAATTACTGCCGAAGGGCAGCGCGTTTGGTCGAACGGGGGACAGGTGAATGGGCTTACCAATGGTCACGCCGCACTGTATAGACTGCCTGTGCTTTAAGAGCCGGCTATGAGATGGGAAAAGATAGAATGCATTGGGATCAGCGTTGGTGTTGGAGGCTCAGACTGGCACTTTGGGGCATGTGGCTAATGCGCTAAGATAGAATGTGTATGCTCGAATTGGCTGCAATTACCACTGACTATCCGCGTACGCGGGACATTGCTTGTGCTCCTATCGGTCTAGCTGCGTAAGTGCAGCACGGTGATATTGGGCCTGTGAGATCTGATGAAGCATGATACGGTCTCACAAGCATTGAAGCTCTTACTCGCTACACTGAGTATACTGATGGAAGCACAGGAATGGCTAACAGTTTCGGAGAAGCGACAGCCGCCGAACGTCGCCAGTCGAAGCGCACCGGGTGGCCATCAAGCTCACTCTGGAGCAGGCCTCGCACTGGGCCAGCGACCTTGGTTACTATTCTCGCAGCCGAGCGTGGTGGAGCACATTGGATGTTTCGCGGAGATGCGAACTCCCCTCTTACTTCAGGAAGCTACCTCCGGTCTTGGCTAGGATCTCATCATAATACGGCTGGAATGCCTGCGAGCGAACGTGTCAGTCTCCACGCTCTGCATGCGGAGCGATCTTCAGCATCATATTCGACTTACCAGCCAGCCCTTCTCAGGCGTCCCCACCTGCTGATAGCTGAACCGCGCCTCCTCATCCGGAATGAACGTCTTCGTCAGTCCACTCCCATGCGCCGCAGCATCAACAAGCAGCTGCGCATGACAAGTCTTATCAAGACTCATGAACCAAAACGCCGCCGCATCGACCGTCGCACCAACGGTCAACAACCCATGATTCTGCAGAATAATCGCCTTCCCATCCCCCAAGTGACTCGCAATCCTCGCCCCTTCCTCCCGATCCAGCACCACGCCACCGAATTGCGGATACACGGCATGATTCTTGTAAAACCGCAGAGAGTCCTGGGTGATCATATCGAGTTCCTTGCCAAAGACTGACCAAGCTTTGCCGTGGACGCTGTGGGCGTGGCAAGCAGCGTGGACGTCTGGACGGGCCTTGTGGATCTCGGAGTGGATTGCGAAAGCTGCGGCATTTATTGGCTCGTCGCCTTCGACTACATCGCCGTCTTTGTTGACGAGGATCAGGTCGGAGACTTTGATCTGGGAGAAGTGCATTGACAATGGATTGAGCCCTAGGCCACTGTTAGCTGCATTGTCGATGCCGTCGATCGCTCTGGCGTTGCAGTGAAAGGTGTGAAGTGCTTACAGAAATGATCCGTCTCCACCGGATCTCGCACACTGATATGTCCAGCAACTCCCTCGTCGAAACCTCGCTCTGCAAAGACCCGGAATGCGGCAGCAAGATGCTGTTTGCGGTACAGACGCTCATCTTCCAGAATATCGAATTTGGGGTATGAGCGGATTCGTAGTTGTTTGCCTGACTTCGTCTTGCCTAGCGCGCCTACTGTGGCATTGTTGGCGGACTCGGAGTGAAGAGTGGTCGCAGATGGTGCCATGATGATGCGTTGTTCAGTGAGCGTAATGTCGGAGGTATGGAATGATCAGGAAATAGTATGCAGACAGTATATAGCCGGGAAATAGAGAGTGCGGTTACTTGCCATTGCCGAGCTAAACATGCAATACATCTAGCTACTCTCTGCCACTGCTGTGTTCAAGGTAAGCTTTCCCCACACTAGCTACTGCTCAACCACCCGCGTAGCGCCTACTCGGCACAAATATTGCCGAATTCACCACAGTTCTGCCACCGCCATAGAGGCCATGATGCGCTTTCTGCTTTGCGATGGACTTTGATCCCCACAGTTCAGCGCGCTCGCATTCCCTCGTATCGTACACCTCTCCCTCAAGCTCGCCCATGACTTCGACTCCAGCCGATATCAACGAAAGTTGTCACTACCGAGCCTTCGTATACCGACCCAGCCGCATCTCAGCCTGCAAACTCTCCTCCTGACTAGGAAGTGGTCCTCGCTTCCTCACACCTGCAGCGTCACCCACCGCTCCTCCCATCCCAGGCAGTGGCGGGAACCCAGGCGGCATCACGAAGCCCGGCGGTGGCGGTGGTAGAGGCATCCCGTTTGGCGGTAGAGGCGGCAGATTACCGCCAAACAATTTCTTCAAGCTTTCCATGTCCATTGGAGGTGGAGCGCCGGGTGGGAAGCCCATGGGTAGGGGCGGGAAGTCGAGTTGTTGAGCGCCGCCGAGACTTGTGCCGTCGGGGTGGGGTGGGAAGGCTGGCATGCCGATGCCTGGCAGGCCGGGAAGGTAGGACCGGCTTGGTCCATTCTGATCAAGAAGGGCATCTGCTTCGTCCTCGGCTTCTGCTTCTTCCTCTTCGCGCAGGCGTGCGGCTTCCGATTTCTTCCAGGTACCTTGCGCCTCTGCTGCCGCTTGCCCAATGTGCCAGCGGTCATTGATGTAGCTGTCTTCGCCTGGTCGTGGGCGAGTCCAGAAGCGTGTGACTTTGTCGTTGGCGCCTGTTGCGAGGATGTGGCCGAGAGGATGCCAGTCCATGGCCCAGATGGCGTATTCATGTGCGTATTGTGTCTTGTGGGCTGGGTAGATTGTCTGAGCGGATGCCTCTGTAGGATTGACCGAGTCGTACGGAGACAATGTGCTGGCTGTGCCGGGTGGCGGGTTTTGCTCATCGAGAAGGTAGTGGTGCATCGCGCCGTCACCGCCGCCTGTCGTGAGCATGGAAGAGTGTATGGGATGCCATGTGAGTGAGCTGATCTCTTTATCGTGACCCTTGAGCAAGAACACATCACGCATCATCCGGATGTCAAACACCCTAGCAACTGAATCTCGTGCACATGAGGCGAGTAAGACACCATTCGTGGGCTCGAACTTCGTCATTGCCACTGTGTTCTTATGACCATGTAGCGTAGTCAAGCATCGCCCAGTCCGTGGATCCCACAACTTCACTTGATGATCCTTTGACCCAGAAACCAGCAGACCCTTCGTCGGATGCCAATCTACGCACTTTGCATCCCACTGATGACCTGTCAACACCGACTCCTCCGTCCCGCCTGCGAAGTCGAAGATCTTGAGTGATGCATCATCGCTAGCAGTCACAAACTTCGAGTCTGTCGGCGCAAATGCTAAGTCACGCACTGGATCTGCATGCGCCTGAATCTCCTTGACGTTGTTGAAGTTGGTCTGCCAGTATTTGACGATCCCCGCTTGATCAGCAGAGATCAGCCACTCGTCGTTGTGGGAGTAAGTGACAGCTCGTAGTGCGTGGTCATGTGCTTGCATGATCGTCTCGAAATTGAAGCCAGTGCCGTTCCATAACGTAAACTCGCCACTGGTGGATCCAGTCAGGAGTCGTCGACCTTCCGGCGTCCACTTGACGACATTGACGGGGTGCTTGACTTTGTTGAGTGACGAATGAAGATGCCGTGCTGGGATTGAGTCTACTGGTCTACTTCGTCGTCCTGCGGGTGGGAGCATCTAGGCATCGTCAGTCCTTTGCTCGAATCACATTCAAGCGCAATGCTCACGTCGTTAATATAGCTTGACGTCGGTCGCTCCGCCTCGAAGCCTCGCGATGCTTGATACTTCGGTCTCCGGTTCTCCAGATAGTGGACGTATGTGTTACCGATGTCTGTAGCATTGCCTGCATTTGGGTGTCAGTGATGTGGACAGCCTGCTGGGCACGCGAGAAACTTACGTCGATTGGGTCGTCCGCCTGTGCGCGATCGCCCACCGTCGAACCCGCCATGATCATACCCGCCATCCATGATGGCGAGCGCGATCCACGCAGGACCGCAGCAAGAGCTGATTTACTAGACAGTAACGAGTAGACTGGCTTGAACGCGACCTTGAATTTATGCTGTCGCGTTGCGGAGTCGCGCCAAAAGGCAAGTCAAAATCGATTGCCAGATGGAATTCAAGGCTCGTCCATAGTATAGCCAGGTCTTCAGTAGATGTCGTTGAACTCTGGGCGATATCTGGGCTTTGATTTGTAGCAGTATGGGATGTCCGCATGTACATGCATTAATGCGCTGGAGCAGACCGACCGCCGCGTGAGTGAAGTAGGTCGTACTGAAATATACTCCTCAGCCGAATAACTGGGACCTCACATTACTGCACAGCTGGACGTCTGGGCATTGGCTTCGATCGACAACATATACCTTACATATATCCAATCCAAACTCTAGAAGCACATTCACGGTGATCAATGGCGGCAGCGTCGACTAAAGGTCAACCATAGCCATTTGCTCGAAGCTTGGCGACAGATTCGCAAAGATGGACTCGTCCGACACAGTGTCAGACTCAATGTGGACGGCATTGGACAGAATCGCCGCCGTCCCGCTATGGGCTTGGGCGGCAGGAGCAGTGTTGGGCCTCTTTGGTATCATAGTCCTGGTATTCCCTTTCGCCCGTATCTCATAGCACAGTCTTCCCTCAATCAGGACACAAAAGCCAGCTTCGCTCACATGTCCAATGCTCAGACTAACACGATGCTTGCTAGGTATATACTGGACTCTACTTCCTAGCTCCGGTCCCTAGACCAGCTCGAACCTCTGAAAAGCAGTTCATCACGATCGATGCCTCGGGCCGCACAACATCACCTCAGCCTCTACCATGCTGGCACGACAATCACCTCGCCCTCCGCCAAATGGCTCGCCAGGGCCAGATCCCGCCCTCTGAAGCCAATCAAATCACCGAAGCAGAGCTCTTCATGACGCTAGTCGTTCCGGCTTACAATGAACAACACCGCCTGAGCGGCATGCTGGAAGAAGCTGTGGAGTACTTAGAAGCAGAGTACGGCCACCACGGCACGCACAGTAAGAGCAGCAGCAACGGCAGTCTGCAAGCTAGCGGACGGCAAGCTGATGCGAGGAGGGGCTGGGAGGTGCTGATTGTGAGTGATGGAAGTACGGATCAGACTGTTGCTACGGCTTTGCAGTTTGCGAAGACGCACCAGCTGGCAACGCCTCCGACGCCGAAAGGTCCCTGGAACGGAGTCGGGAAGCCAACGAGGATCACGCCGGGAGCAATCAGGGTGATTACTTTGGAGGAAAACCGAGGGAAGGGCGGAGCTGTCACACATGGCATGAGGCATGCACGGGGGACGTATGTGGTATTTGCAGATGCGGATGGCGCGAGTCGATTCGCCGATCTGGGGAGTCTCGTGCGAGGATGCGAGAAAGCTAAAGACAACTTCGGTCGCGCGGTCGCCGTGGGAAGTAGAGCACACATGGTCGGCACAGAAGCAGTGGTGAAAGTAAGCTATCCTCACCTTAAATCCACCGACGGACCTTATTGACAGATCTCTAGCGCTCCCTCCTTCGCAACACCCTGATGCACGCCTTCCACCTCCTCCTTCGTCTCCTCTCACCTCCAGCAACAGCCGCAATTCGGGACACGCAATGCGGCTTCAAGCTCTTTACGCGCCCCTCACTGCCCTACATAATCCCTTACATGCATTCAGAGGGCTGGATCTTTGATGTGGAGATGCTGATGCTGGCTGAGAGTGCGAGCATCCCTATGGTGGAGTGCCTTGTGGGATGGAAGGAAGTAGGTGGGAGCAAGCTGAATGTGGTGTGGGATAGTCTTGGGATGGCTGTGGGATTGGCGGTACTGAGAGGAGGGTGGGGAATGGGTGTGTGGAGAAGGTGAGAATGGAATAAGAGGGTGGATGATCAACTAGACAGCGCGAGCGTCGATTGCTGGGATAGACAAAAGCCGTCCATTGGAGGGGGGATTGCCACGTCAACAGCAGCCTTCTGTTACAGCGAGTCCATGGCGCTTCCAATTCACTGATTCCATTATCGTGACACTGGCACTCATGCTTCCTTCTCTCCTCCGGCCATGGCTGCTGTGACCTTCGCCATGAACGCCTGCAGCGCCATCGAGTCCAGAAACTCATCGACCCTCGTAACCTGTTTCCCATCCTACGTAAAAGTCTGCATCATCACGCCCTGTAACTCCAAAGGGCCAAGCTTTGTGTCCACCTTGATCACGAATTCGAAGCTCGACTTATGAGCCTCGCCGTCGTGGACGAAGTTCTTCGTGCCGTACTGCGGTCGTTATTAGCGCTTGATCTAGTAGCCAGAACGAGGTTTGCGATACAGTGACAGGTGAGGTGAACAGTGCACTCGTGCCTTGCAACCGCGCAAGCATCACTTCAACAGTTTCTTCGCTTTCGCCGAGAGAACTGCTGGGCTGCTGGTTGCGGACGAAGCCTGGTGCGCAGAGACCTGCGACAGCATCGAGCTGCCAATTGGTGAAGTAGTCGATGAAGTCGGAGACTGTGGCCTTCTGTGCGGCGAGCGAGGACATGGTGAGAGGGCGCGAAGGGCTGACGAAGATGGTATCTGTGGTCTCGGGTGCAAACGATGGAAGGGACGACTGGAGCTGGGAATTGTCGACCGAATGTGTTGGAACTTATACTCATCCAAATCCACCACAAACCATCCGACTACCCTACCCATGCCAGCTGAGCTACGCATCAATGAGCTAGTGTTGCGTTGCACTCTGTGATCCTTGACGCGAAGCACTAGTCATGACAGAGCTGAAGACGTGCACGCGAAATGCGCGACTAGTAGGCTGATGAATCCTTCGATGCTCGCTTATAGTCGTCGGTCAGATCTGTTCCTGCTTCCGACGCATTCGCGTGTCATGACAACTTCACGGGGTAGATCTTGCAAACGTCGTCAAAGTCGAGGGCTGTACGCATAAACTATCTAACTGCCGCCCTATTGCAGAGGGTGTGGTTAGCGAAAAAGTCTGCGAGGACATTTCATCTGGGCACTGTAAATGGTCGGTGAGCTGTATTGTTTAAGAGCCACGATGATAAGGATTAGTGCCGTGTATTGAGTGAAGAAGGGATGTGGTAGTGGTGAGTTTTTAGGTGCTGTTCCAGTGCGGAAGGAGTCCGCTTTGGCGCTTGGCATTCCCGAGACCGCGAGTCGACTTTGTGCTTGGGAGAGCAATGATTAGAGGTGAGACGAGGACAAAGCACTGCTTTCATTGTCATACCGATCATGAATGCTGGACACAGAAGCGCGAGGCGCTTGGCCAGTCGTAACGGTATGATTGCCTCAAGGTTCACGGGACCGCAACAGCTGCTAATAGACGCAGCCCCAGCCCCCGATTCGATATGCACGTCCTGTCTCCTCCGCCTCTCGATACAACCCCGTCGGTACGCATCTGCCGCCGTAGCAGAGGCTGAGCAATCGATTCCGGATTCATCATCACAACACATCCCACCCGTTACGGCCTCGGCACCCCGGAAGGCCTACCGAATCCTCGCCTCCCCAGTGATATCTCGACCACCAGTCCTCACACGACCATTGACCGACTTCGAGAAAGCCTTCTATCTCTACCAAAAGCGACTGAATGAAAGACTAGCCTTGCCGTTTTCAAGATACTTCTACTTCAAGAAGGCCAACCCCGCGGATCTGGAATGGAAGCGAAAGGCACGAGGGCGAAAGTCAGCTGCGAGGGACATTGGCGTGTACTCAGGCTACGGAGATGAGGCGTGGAATGATGAGGTGCTTGTGGGAGACGAGACAGCGGAGCCCGACAATATGAGAGAGGCATTGCTGAGGGACGCTGCTGGGCAGACGATCATTGACGCGGGCAAGGTGGCAGGTGCGGAGCCTGGCAGCGATGCAGTAGCTGAAGATGCTGCAGCGCTCGAAGGTGCAAGACAGGATCTGGAAGCTCGAATCGATCGGCCAATGCCTAGAGCGACAGAAGCTGATGAGAAGAACGATGTGAAGAGCTTGAATAGGAAGCTCGATCGGAGTCTGTACTTGCTGTTGAAAAACAAGGAGGGAAGATGGCGGTTTCCTGAGGATCGTCTGCATGCGCGTGAAAATCTACATCAGGTTGGTTATGACGGTCTCGCATGATGAGGACATTGCTAATACTGCACAGGCTGCGGAGCGTATCATCATCCAAGCTGGCGGGATGAACATGAACACCTGGGTCGTCGGCAACCACCCTGTCGGCCACTTCCAATTCGACTTTCCCAGCGCGAAAATCCGAGATATCCCATATGAGAAACCAGGCGTCGAAGGCGACAACAAGATCGTCACATATCGACGAGAGGAGTTCGGCGAGAAGGTCTTCTTCATGAAGTCGCGCATTATGGCTGGCCAGGCCGATCTGGCGAAGAACACGTTCGAGGACCAGGACTTTCAGTGGCTTGCGAAGGAGGAGATCGCAGAGAAGGTGACGCCGAAGTACTGGCAGAGTATCAAGAATATGCTGGTGGAGCGGTAAGACCGCTTGAAAAGATTGCCTCTATTTGCTGTTCTTGGCCACTCTGATATCAGGCCGAAGCTCACGACACGCCCAAATACGCCATAGTTGCCAATAAGCGCATACATTGGCAATGGATCTAGATCCACCTTGCGCTATATATCGACATCAATGGTGCCAGTACAAGATCGTCGGGATTGAGTTGCTCCCCGCCCTCGCGACCGAACTCCTCGTCGCCGTATGTGCGTCGATCCTGGTCAGCGCATTCCACCGGTTCAGCCGGCTTGAACCTACGGCCTGGGTGATCTTCTCGACGAAGCGACAAGGAGAGCTCTTTGTCTTGGTCGGCGCCACATTGCGTGCCGTCTCCGACGCCAGCAGGCTTGGGTCCACGTGCCAGTCCTAGCCGCAAGTCAGCGCGTGCTTAGAGAAATGCTACTGGACCCTCGCTCACCTCGATGAATAATTCCTTTGCAGCAGTCTTCGCCGTCGTTGTGTCTCGAGTCGAATACTTGAACCGGGTCTCGTTCGTTGCGACGATGTGGCCGAAGGCCCATTGTGTACATTCGCCAATGCGATACCAGCTTCGATATCTCCTGGTGGCCGTGGTAGACTGTGCTGGCTATGCAGACGATATTGCAGGAACGCGACAACGGCACTAGTAATGGCGAGAATCGTGGCAAGGCAACCAAATATGATTGTGAGATTCAGCTCTGCAATGTTGTTCGACATCATGTCTTGTGAAGGGCAGAGATCCAAAAATCAACATGTCCCTTCACACAGACTACTTTGTAGCCACTCTTTCACTAGCGCCGTAATCGCGGCAGTGTCATGCATGATTGCCTCAGTTTTCACTGCCGTCTTTTGGGCTTGCCCACTGGAGCGGTGATCCCATTTGCACACGCATGTCGCTGGTATAAGTTTCTTCCAATAAGAGCGCAGTTTCCGTGTCATGATATCGAAGTTGGGGTCTGCTTGCGCTTGAGATCTGACATACCAGAGGAATCGAGACGATGCACTCTGGCTACGCGCAGTTCTAGACGACTCTCTTAACGTGACGGCCGTTGCAATCATGCTTCCACTACCAGCATCAATGTCTGAAGCATTGGACCGTACGCTGTACGAACCGTACAACTATGTGTGCGACGAGCCAGGGTGCACTTTATCGACGTTTAGGACGCAGTACTTACTAGCGCACGTAAAGGCAACGTCCGCTGTTCAGCTCTATACTAATATAATTACAGCATACATAGAGAAAAACACGAGCGGGCAGAAACGCATCGCCATCCTGTCGGAGGCTATGTGGCGACCACGACACGGTTCGATCAAGCGCAACTACCAGATGGCACACTACATTCACCAGCCGTAGCACCTATGCCGCCACGTCAATCCGGCATGCCAATTCTACCGCCTTACGGGCACTACGGCCTATTTCTCTGCGATGAGACAGGCTGCATAGCCGCTCCGTTCCAGACACAGTACTTGCTCACATTGGTGCTATTTCTTCGTACTCTCCATCGTTCTTCACTAACACATTTCTAGGTCCCATAAGCAGGTTCACAACCCTTCACGACCGCATTATTGCCCTGTCGAGGGCTGTGTACGCGCTATGGGAGGCAAGGGCTTCGTGCGCAAGAACGAGATGATTCGACATCGTCTCGTACATGACAGTCCTGGCTATATCTGCCCGTTCTGCACAGACCGAGAGCATAAGTATCCGAGGGCCGACAACCTAATGAGGCAAGTACATGCCACCGATGTCAAGCAGACACACCATACTAACGACAATGATGAAGACACGTCACGGTGCACCACCTCGACAAATCACTCGACGATCCGCAGTTGAGGCGCGTCTTAGACATCAGATTGCCAAGCTTGAAGAAGGCGAGACGTCGGCGATTGCTGATCTCAAGACTATACACTAGCACACAATGTGCGACTAGTCCGGCCGCAGTGCAAGGGCTGTCTCAACCTAAGGCGTCGCCGCTGCGAATAGTGCCCTCAGAGCGTGCCTCTTCCAGTAGCCCATCAAAGTCACATCATACATCGCAGACCTTCAGGAGCTCACGGCAAGGCAACATTCTCGACGGTAGTGCCAGAGCGACACCCTTCGAATCTACGGAGCGCCGCAAGTGCACACGGTCCAATCCGTTCACGGGAACACCTTGTGACAGCGTCTTCGCGAATGTCGAGGAGCTTGCGCAACACGAGGATGCACCTCATAGATATGTTAAGCAGCCAGACCCATGCCCTTCGTACAGACGACGTCCCTATGGCCGTAGCGTTGACGACGAACGAATGAATGATCTAAACCAAACAGGTTTTATGCGCGGCATAGCAACCAAGCACGAACTGGGACCACATTCGCCGTCAACGGCAGATAGAATCCAAGAGTGGCTTGACAAGCAGGACGAATACCACCGGAAGCAGACGGATGACAGCGGCGCCAATCGAGATCTTGGTCATCATCCATGGGACAGTGACTCGGTCGGATTGGCAGGTCGCGCCTTGTCGACAAATATAGGCGTTGATCCGAGCATACTCATCGAACGTGCCCTGCACAAGGTCGACGCCCATCCGGCCAAAGTGTTTTCAGAGGTGGCAGGCGACGTCCATGCTATCGCTTCGCCAACAGTCTGCCCCGATCTTTCTGCTGACGTGACTTCTCATGATGTGAGTACTGGCATTGGCGAAGTCACTGCGCAACATTATGTCAGCCCTGCCACATCCGTAGCGGAGTATCTCCGAGGCGTCATCGCTAGTTGGGGCTCCAACGACGATGTCCTGGCTTCCACGTACAGCAGATCTTCAGTCAAACTCCAGAGAGCCTGCAAGTCGACGGCGTGACGAGTTCTCAGGGAATTCTCGGGCAGGAAAGCCTGAACGACCTCCACCTCACAAAGCGTGTCTTTGCGAGTCAGCACGATCAGACGGATCTGGTCCTGGACGAAGTCACCCCAGTGCGAATCTCTCAACATCTCCTCCATAAATCCACAGCCTCCCACGACAATCAGTACAAGTGCACAGTCTGCAGCAAAGTCTTCTCGAGACGATCAATCCTTGACAACCACAAGCGTACCCACACCGGGGAGACCCCATTCGAGTGCATTTTTGAGTGTGGTATGAAGTTCAGGCAGAGAAACGAGCAGCAGCGACATCAGCAGACGAAGCATGGCGGCGAGAAGCGTTTCCTATGCGGCAGAACTTCGGGGCCGCGGACATGGGGCTGTGGGAGGAGATTTGCCAGGAAGGATGGCTTACTCGACCATCAACAGAGGACCGAGAAGGGAAAGCAGTGTTGGGCACAGAGGCCATCGGGAGCAACGTAGCGTCTCGGTACCCGTGTTTGTCGAATGATTATGCATAGCTAGCGATGTGGCGAGATAGTGATGCCTCGCCAGAGACCAGTAGGATGATTACGATCTGATTGTCATAATCCGAGCTTCTCCAGATATATGTAGTCGGACATGACGAGATCTCTACGCGATCAGTCAGTTTGTCCGGCCAGCATCTGAATGCATTTGATGTGTTGGCACATGCATGTGCATGCTCGTCCCCTCACCGACGCCACAGAGGCCTCTACACCCCACCAGTTGCTCAGCTCCACCTTGGCGGGATCGCCAGACAAATGTCCGGCGCGAGACCTTGAATGCTTTGTCCGCCATGGCGGAGACAACTCAGGGCGGTGGAAATGGCGGCGTGGATCTTGAAAAGGAGCTATCGTGCTCGGTATGGCAGCATTCCTCGAGTGTACAACAAGCATGTACTGACGTTGGCATAGATCTGCACAGACGTCCTCTACCAACCTTTGACCCTCCTCGACTGCCTTCATACCTTTTGTGGTTCTTGCTTGAAAGAATGGTTTGCATGGCAGGCCACAGCAGCAGCGCGATCGCGAAAACGTACGCAGCCATACTCATGCCCGTCATGTCGAGCGGAAGTGCGAGACACGAGGCCGAATGCCACCGTTACGACGTTGCTAGACATGTTCCTGAGGGCCAATCCGGCGCGAGGGAAGACAGAGGCGGAGATGGCTGAGATGCGCCGGCACTACAAGCCTGGAGATAACGTGATCCCGCCGGTTGACACACAGGAAGGCTCAGACGACAGTGAGGACGAACGGCTGTTGGGCCAGACTATGGCGTTGAGTATGGCGGACATAGATCCAGCTGTGGAAGCGAACAGACGATCTCGTGTGAATGAGCAGCGAGTGGACCGCCGCGCTCGTCAGCAGCAGACGAATGCGCCTCGAGTGCGGGACACGACGAGCAGACAGCAGCCCAACGCTTGGGCGGCGCAGCGTGCCAGGGACGTCGAGGAGAGACAGGTCGAGCATCAGCCAAGTCTGCGCAGTCTATTGAGCGCATCAGAGTCTGATTCGCAGGAAGTGCAGTCCGAGATCATGCAGTCTATCATGGCCTCAGGTGTACTGGACGGCATCGACATAGAGAATCTCACGCCACAGCAGGAGGAGGCATTGACCGAGCGAATTGCTGCGGAGTATCGCAGACGACAACGACGCCGAGATCGATCGCACAACCGTGACCGCAGCTCGAGGACCAACAGTGAAGTACGGACCGGCGCCGTGAATGTGACCTCGGAACGTGGTGCTCCAGATGTTGTCTCAAGTCAAGGCAGAAATCGGCCTCCGATATCGCGACCTCATCTGTTCGAGCAAACGCTACAGGAACCAAGGACTAGACACAACAGGTCTACGAGCAACACGAGTCAACGAAGCGACCGATCGGCTCACCGATCAACAGAAGGCACGCCGAATTCAGCCGCGCGATCAGCCACCGATCTCACGGCTGCTCAATCAACAGAGCCGCGAACAGCCCGTCACGGGCGACCATCAGATTCGAGTCGAAGAGTCACAGATCCAGAGGGGCAGCGCGAAGTCATACACGCAGAGCGAGCTCGCCAGTCGTCCGGACCACAGCATCGATCTTCCGTCGACGCTGCTCGGCCATCTGCTCATCCGCTCGAAGCTGTGCGGCGGCAGTCAGGTGCTACTAACAACAGCTCACCCAGTCTAGTGACTCCATACCCGACCGACAGACCTGTACCAGACCAGTCTGTCCGTCCCTCCCAGTCATTGGCAGCATTTGCGCCCGAGATCGTGCAGTCGCAGCCGCAGTCTAGCATGACAGTACCAGATGTTGCCTGTAAGCGATGCGGACGCAACGAGATTCAGTACGAGCTGCACTATCACTGCGCGCAATGCGATGACGGCAAATTTGACCTCTGTCTGTCATGCTATCGCGCTGGTCAGGGCTGCAAGCACTGGTTCGGCTTCGGCTTCCTTGCTTGGGCGCGGTGGGAGCAAGCTCTATCTCAAGAAGCTGGACGTCAGAGTGTCGAGAGACCGCACATACTGATGGCACGCAGGTTCAGGAAGGCTGAGTCAAGTGATCAAAGCAACGACCCGGCTCAATCACTACAAGCCGGCGCATGCTGCGAACGATGCTTTCAATTCACGAATGCTTGCTACTATCACTGCTACATCTGCCTCGAAGGCGCTTGGGGCTACTGTAGCTTATGTGTGAACAAAGGCTGGCACTGCACTCACCCTCTCCTCCCAGTCCAGCATATGAGCACGCTCCGACAAGGGCAGGACGCCACTTCTAAAGCAAACTTCGTCTTTCTGCCTCATTTGCCTGAGCACATTTACGCTGTGCTATCTGTGCAGCAAGACTGCGACGTCTGCCACCGTGGCTTGTCGTCAAACGACACTCACTTTCACTGCAATACCTGCAACGATGGCGACTACGACATTTGCAACGAATGCTACCACAATCTCAATGCGCAAGGCAAGATCTCCACATCAAATGGACCCACGGGCTGGCGTCGTTGCCTCAATGGCCATCGCATGGCCGTCGTCGGCTCTCAAGATGCTGGCCATACAGGCAAGCAGCGAGTCGTCGTTCGCGAGTCAGTGGGCGGCTGGGCGCTGAAAGAAGACGAGGCAGAGCTGGCAGCTCAGCGGGTGTCGCAGCTCGTGCCACCTGATGGCGGCGTTGGTATGAGATGCTTGGCGTTGTGGAACAGATTTGTGGGCGATGGGATCGGGGATGAGATCTCGTTTCCGAAGAATGCTGAGATTCGAGAAGTCGAGAGGATGAACGAGGACTGGTTTTGGGGAGTCTACGCTGGCATGAAGGGGCTCTTTCCGGCGAATCATGTGAGGGTATTGGGGTGATGCTATCATCAGACTGAGGCCAGACGATGACATGACAGAGACACGAACAGGAGTCCTGAAGAGAACGTCAAAGAAGCGGATCTTTAGGTCCAGCAAACCACGCCCTTTGTATACATGGCACATCAGGTTCGAGATGCTATACTGAGATGCCGCATCTTCATTAGTATCTTATTATGCTCTTGTCTACGATATGGCCAAGGTAACAGCACGCAAACGCAAGCCTCATGGCCCATCAGCTGTACGCCCAAGACTGGGCGGCAAAAGCATCGCGACGCTCGAACGGGTCTTCCCCGGTCTGAAGATCCAGGCTGCGGCGTCGCTTTCCACAACCACGATCGGTACAGACAGCACAGCGTGTACGACAGGCTTGAAAGCAGACACATTTCGCTGCACTGCCTGTCCTCTCGAAGCAGCTGACCACGTCCTCTGCCTAATCGATCACCCTTGTCTTTGGAACAATCCCATTATCGCGAGACGAGCTCATGCACAGCGCCGTGTCTGGCTCACGCAGCCGCCGACCAAGATCTGCGATGGACGTGCGAGCAAAGCGTATGGCCGCATGATAGACGAAAACGGTGTCGACGAGGTTCGCATGATGATCGTGCCTTCTGGCCAGAAGCCGTGGGAAGCTTGGAACAAGTATGTTGAGAAAATGTATGCATTGCTGGTGCTGCCGGGAGAGAGAGGAGAACGCGCATCAAGAGGGGTGTGGGAGGGGGGCAGAGACAGGAGAGGCAGATGGCTGGACGAGCTGTAGGAAGTTGAGTTTTACGGGATCAAGCAGGTCGTGTGCATGCGAACGAGATAGAGTGCACAGTAACGAAGCTGGAGGCAACGAGAAGTGCACATGCAAGTCGCAAGATTTTGCTGATAGCCATGGAAGCCGCCGTCTATGGTGACAGCATGCCAGCGTCGGTGCAAGCCAATCGGTGACTAGTGTACGAACATCTACGCCGGTACATGCACCGTAAAGCGTCGAGCAGACTGATGTGCCATCTCGCAACACGGAATCACGGTCGACACTCGGACTATTGTCTGCATTCAGAAGTGTCGGAGTGTTTGCTGTCGCCAACCACAACCGACGTTGAGCGTTTGAATACGCGCGACCCATCTCGCCCGCATGCAGCCACCGGCACATGAATCCATCCTAGTCAATAGCACACCAAGCCACGGACGTGCACGAAACGTTGCACCATGGAACATCGTTACCATACCCTGTCATACGTGTACGACCACCCTGTCAAACTCGTCTGCCGTGTTGAGAGCTGCGAGCAACCGCTGTCATATTCGTTCGCTGCAAGTACCCTCTTGCTGCAATATCTTCTGGTCGGATTGATCCGGCCGATAAGGGTAGCGAGGCTCGACCATGCAGTCAGCTGCATGTGACCTGGCTTTCGCAATGCCCGAAGTTCGGTACCATATAGGTACATCTCGGGGCATTCTGACTCGAGGATCGACGGCTGTGAGAATCGTCGTCACGGTAGTACTGGGACTTTACCGGATATGCTCGTACCGCACGGCTGTGTTGTAAGCTATACACTCACGCGAATGACGGAAGAAGTGGACCACTCCAAGCACTCCAGAGGTCCGCGTAATCGACAACGCTGGTCTAGACTGCACCGCTATAGCAAACTGCTTCTAACACAACTAGGAGAGATGTTGGAGAAGACCTCTCTCTCTCTCTGTTAGCCTGGGCACGTGTATACACTTGCGGTGCGGCATATGATAGCATTCTCGTCCATGGCGAGTTGCACAGTGGACCGCTTCTTTTGTCACCCGCGTGACACTATAGTTAATGGATGTCGACTGCTCTATCCACTTGCCAGCGATCTAGTGTGATTTCAATTCAGGCTTCGTCGTGTGATGGCTGGAGGGCTCGATACACGCTACGTGTTGGTGTAGGTAAAGGAGCATGGCATCTGTTGTAGCGGTACGAATGTCTATCATGTGCGCCCACAAACGTAGCTCATGTGGAAGATGTCAAAGGGCTTCGATGTAGGAGACGAGGAATGTATGAAAGTAGCCGCTTGATCTTGCCGCTACCGGATCATTATATTGCTACGATGCGATTGCTGTCCGCGACGCTAAATAGCTACGCGAGCTTCGTGTAGCATCGTCAGAGTGCCGTGGTTACGTTCTGTGTCGGCCACTCGGCAGTCGCAGAGCGCACGGCCCAAACTCTTCGCGGTCGTCTCTGCTTGATCTGGGTCAAGTCAACGTCGCTGTAGCAGTTGATTACTCGAATGTTGTGCTGAACCAGAAACGGTATCGTGATCCGGTCCAGACGTACACGCACATTTTTCGTCACAACGTGAGTGCAAGATGAGCTTCGCATGAGCTGCGAATGGCCATCACGCACTAACCAGGTCGATGCTACATCAAAGTGCATTAATCCGTTCGCTTTGTGACCAGTAAATCTCCACGGGTTCGCGTCGAAATGCTTGCAAATGTGGTATAGGCCAGGTTGCCGCAAGTGAAACTCAGGCCTGTCGGCTACATTTCTGGCAAGCTACTCAATCGCACGGCAATGGGGCACATCGGCAAAGCGTTAGTCTTGCGAAAAAGTCGGCCAGTACTGCTGTATGTCCTATCGCTCCACATAGTTCGGAGCGCCTCCCCGCGTGATCGCGCTTCCGTCGGGGTATGATTATGATTCCGAGCGATCAGTCAGACCTCTCATTGTGCATGAACGGCAAATTCCGAGGTGACCACGTCGCTACCACGGAAAGCGCCCTGTGGTATTGCAATGAGTGCAAATGGGGCCTGGGACTCGTCAGCGCTCCGAGCGCAGTGCGCGGCTTCCGCCATCGTAGCGTATCATGAGTCGCCTGCTTCGATAGCTCCAGTCGCACGAGGAATGGACCATGTGCGAGACATCATTTGCGGCCGTCCAGTTGCTCTTGCGGATGGCGAATGGAACCAGGGTTATCTAGAACAACGGCTCCGTTCGGCCATGACTGTCGAGCCGTTAGGCCCGTTTCCGCAACGGTTTTCGGGCGACCGTTTTCTGTCAGCAGAGGGTCGGGGCGCTGGCGCATGGCGTACGAGTCAGTGCCCGGCAATTGGATGTTCGCTCGACTGGATAATTGCGAGCCAGTCTCGAGGCGGACATATTCGCTCGCGGGCAACACGGAAAGAGTGGACATTTCCATGATTCCGAAACAATCAATCTCGAGCGATGTAATCCGGAAGCGAGTCCTTCAGTGCGATCGAAACAGTCAAATAATCGGAGTGAAGTCTGGAAGAGGTGAGACATTCTCAACTCGCGTAAAGTCCCACGTCGACTGTCGAGCGAAGCGGGCCATATTCGGATGTCAAAGTAAGACAGACCAAACCCGTTTCGAAAGCGTGGGAGGCTGAAGGGGCCTGCTTCGGGGGACCGGCAACACGGTCGAGCCGTGTGGGGGTGCAAAGTGACAGGGAGACCGTAGCGAGCTCCATTTGTGCAACGGCCTCAGACCTGGTTCGACCGATGAATGCACCTTGTACGATGGTGGCGGGCGTTAGACCACGTGGGTATGCTCGAACCGTTGTGGTTGCGCGGAACTTCCTGATTGGTTGAGTCGCGTCGAATTTCGTGATTTATGCACTCCAGTGCTTCCCGGACGTGATTGCAGAGCTTGTAACGTTGTAGATGTGCTCAAAGTTGAGGTCTGGAGTAATAAGGCACATGGATTCATCAACCATGCTGGCCCCCAATGTTCTGGGGTGTCCTTGCTATAGCGGTCTAGTCCATATTTCAGATACAGTATGCTGTCTGCGCATCATGTTGCTACTGGACTAGGCGTAGTGAAGTGCCGAGATGGCTGTATGCAAGCGAACCATTTGATTGCTCCAACCTAAGGTATGCTGGCGACTCTGTAGCTGCACGTCTGATTCGTGCAGAAACAGCCCGGTCAGTGCTCGCTCGAAGCGCGCAATTATGACACGATCCATGAGCGGTGACAGTGGAGGTGCTGATGGAACCGGAAGAATGCGAGCCATCACGGTGAGAATGGAGGCGTCTCGGTCTGTTCGGCTCGATCCCCGAGCAGCCTTTGACAGCCCGATGGCGTACCTTCGTACCCAAGCATTCATAGTCGCTACATCGCAATCCTGGACACGATCACACTTGGCAAGTCCGCAGGCAATCGCGGCGACCTTCAGTATCAGTCACAGGCCCATCAGCCTCGGCGACAGTGTCCGTTCCGTGCACGGCGACGGCTCAGAGTGCGGGCGTGTGACACCTTGCGCGCGACTGTGTGCGCCACACTCTTCTGCAGAGCGGTGGAGAATCTTACACCATCAACCCGGTTCACGCGCGCATCCTCGGGCCATAGCGGCGGCGTTGGGTTTGATTGATGAATGATCCCATGCAGGATTGCGTAGTAATTTCTGAGCACTCTACCTACCCGAGCTGCACCGAGCGTCACTTTCATGATCCCACAAATTGGGCTGGGCCGTCTCCTCACAGACCTCGACACGGAATCCGACTGCCTGGCTCGCCGACACATTCATCAGATCGGGGCATGCTCGCTTGCAGACATGCCCGCGTCTGGTCTGACCTTGGGCTGTGCTGCACTACGACATCAATAATAATGCGAAGCGATGCCCGCTTGACTTGCCCCGGTTCACAGACGCTTCGCACCCCGGTCAAGGAACTCCTTGTACTCGCTACCAGAAAATCAACGTCTCTCCAGCCGGTGCGAGGCCGACTTTAGCAGCACCACCATGGTCGTAACTGCTAGCTTGCAGCACCTGGTTCACGTTCATGCATGCGTGAGAAAATGGACAGAGACCTGCATATACATTATGTCGCAGGTTGGCCATCAGCAAGGCAAGATACATACGCACTAAGTACCCCCTCTTGCTCACACATCATCTCTGTGCTATCCCTGTCCGCGGCGGAGGTGTTCTTCGCACCACCGCTTCCTGCAAGCATCGCAATTCCAAGGTCCGGGCACAGATATTGTGCGCTCTCAGTGTTACCTTCAAAGACCCACTTCATTTCCTTCACTCGTGCACAAGGCGCGCGCACTCCTTCACCTTATCTGCAGCCTACTCCACCGACCAGCCTACCCATCACCGACTACATTGCACAGCGTTAGTCCGCGGTCTTGCATGACTCGGTTTGGCCGCTTAACATATGCGATGCCATAAGCACTGCTCGTGGCCACAGCATTCGATATATGCTCCGATCCTGCGGTAGCTTCGAGATTGCCTTGCGGTATTCATCGGCTGACCAAAGACGCGGTCAACGACTGCAAGCCGACGCTCGTGGACGCCATCAGTGAAGCAGATAATTACCTCCCGCAGGACTGCCAGGATTCTGTCGAGACCTCTGGATAGGCGCGGCCTATATTGCTCGCGACGATTGAATTGGAAATTGTGTCCATGTTACCGCCACGCAGCTCTCATGAGCCGACACATTGGTCTCATAGACAGGCGGACATACCTCGCCCGGGCGAGATGGCTCAAACTCAACGAGCACCAGGAATCCTAAGCACAGGCTATGCTGGTCGAGCGGACCTCAGAGCTGCGTCTGAGTTTCAACTAGCACCTCTGCGTACATTGCCAGCACAGCAACATGCACTTCGGGGACCTGCACCTCCGCCGACGCGACTCGCCACCTTGGAGCCATCGTTGCCCACGCCAGCCTCATTTGCACCACCAAGGACGGGTGCTATTCCAGTGTCAGCCTTACTGTCAGCGACTCCGCCTCCGCAGACTGGCCAGCAACGTAGTGAGCCGGCGTTGTCGCACAGAGCATTCACTCATGCTGCCTCCATCTCGCCACACTCGCAACCTCTCGGACAGCCTCATCCACATCATATCACGTCGCACCGCCTGGACCATCCTCCCAATTACCCAGGCCAACCATCTCCACGACATCATGCACAGCAATATAGACCCGCGGCCTTGCCCTCACAACCTCAACCTCGTCCAGCCGAACGGGCAGACTCTTACTACAGTCCCACCTCCCGCTCCCACTCCTCATCTCGCAGCTACCTCAGCTCTCCCATCGCCACATCGCCTCAGACCGGCCCGGCCCCTCCTGCAACCCTCCCCGAACTACCCTTCGTATACACGCTCACAATCCGGCAGCAACCACTCGCAGCCCGCGCTTGTGGCTTCGGCGAACGCGATCGCAGAGTGATAGATCCGCCCCCGATCCTTCAACTCCGCACTACTGATCGTGTCACTGGCGCGCCGGCCGCAGATCACAATGCTATGTTCGCGCTTCATTGCACGCTCCTACACGAATCGACAGATAAGGACGAAACGCAAGCCTCGCCTGGCGGACCGGAGATGCCAGCCACGCGCAAGCTGATGGGCACTCTGGTAGCTAGCCCCTACCCGGCGAAAGACGAACACGGTGTCGCAGGAACGTTCTTCGTCTTCCCGGACCTGAGCTGCAGAAATCCTGGCAAACATCGACTGCACTTCAAACTGCTGAGGATAGATCCGATGAACATGACGAAGGGAGCGGTGCACGGTGCGGTCGCGAGTGTGGTGACAGACATCTTCGATGTGTATCCTGCGAAAGACTTCCCGGGTATGAGGGCTAGTAGTGCGCTATTGAAGGCACTGAGGAGACAGGGACTGAATGTGGGTGTCAAGAAGGGCAGTGAGGCGCGAAAGGGGAAGGGGAAGAAGGGAGGCAAAGGCGGAAGTGATGAGGATGAGGACGACGATGAGGATGAAGCGAGCGATGAGGATGAGACAGGGCGAGGTAGTGGGAATACGGCAAGCGGAGAGGGCGGCGAGGTCGCTGCAAAGATTGCTGCTGTTGCGAGTGCCAATGCCGTGAGGCAAGGCAAGACGAAGAAGCGGCGAAGGAGGGACTCGTGAGGCGCATCAGCCTCGAATGAGGATCTGGAACTTCCCGCCATGCATTGATGGTGCAGCATTGGAATGGGGTCGCACAGCTGTGCAACGTTACACAGACATCCCGAACGGCGTACTGGGATGCATGTGGCGGTCTGGGCAGGCTTGCATGACATGGTTCTCTCATGCAAGTTGTTTATTCGCATTACGACCTGTTATCCTTGGGAGCGAGTGCCGCCATTGGCTGATTTTGTCGATGCTGCTCGGCTACTTTGTCGCTTTGCTTCGAGACTTGTTGATGAGCACGACATAGCTTTTCGGAGCAGCATTGTTCGACGGATTGGGATATCGTGTGTCACATTGCAGCGGTCGCAGCATCTTTCACTGGATGATTGGGTGAGCGTTGTTGTATTTTGGTAGGGCATCTTTAGAATATATCTGCTGCAACGGCGGTACATGTAGGACACGAAGTCATGAGCGCCAAGCACTTGCTCTTCGCTGAGGTGCCTCAAATCATCACGTTCAATCCAACATTGGTAGGGACCCATCTTTGACACAATATTTCTTGTCTGAGATCTTATGCACGTTTAGCAGAGCAAAGTTCAGTATCCGCTGCCTCAGACTATGTACACTGTGCCATAGGGACAGGGGCGGTTTCCAGAGCTGCACGCCCATTCCGTCTCATTCTCTCATTCGAGATCATCTACCAGAAGGCGGCGTTACTGTCGATGCTGTCGCACTGTAGAGCAATGGAAGTATTTCGTTTCTCCATTACGCTACATTGATTGGTCGCTCACATGGCGGTGAAGTGGCAAGCAACACTTGGCCTTGCGCGAGGCTTGGGTAGCAAGGCAACGAGGCAACTCCGCACGAGGCTGAGCGTTTCTTTTGGCACTGCTTCAGGTTACTGATACCCGAACTTTCGTGACTCTATCACGCTATTACGCTTGCCTGTCACGCGAATGACAGAAGAAGCGGACCACTCTAGAGCTCCGCGCGGTCGATATTGCTGGTATAGACCGCACCGCAACAGCAGATTTGCTGCTAGCACTGCCCGGAGATTTATCCGAGGAACCACACTCTCGCTAACAGCCTAGGGCATGTATTTACACTTGCGGCGCGGCTTATAAGAGCACTTCCATCCAGAATAGTTGCTGAGCGGTCCGCTTCTTTTGTCACTCGCGTGCCTGCTCCGTACTGGATACTGATCATTCACAGACATAGCGGTGCACTGGTCGATCTCCAATGTTGCTACTACTTAGCAACGTGGTTCGCAGAGTACTGGCCTTGTTCCAGCGACGTCCTACTAGAGTCCTCAGGAGCATGTTTGATGCCTTAGCAGAGGTGCGCGAAATCCAGGAACTGATCGAGCTCGCACACGACCACCCCTCGCCATCTTTTCCCTATGATCAGCTCGATCCTTCCAAACGCCAGATCCGATTGCTGCGACTCGGTACCAACGAAAGCTGCGAAGACGAAACCATGACCTTCGAGCTCGCCATACACTCGCTGGACGATGTGCCTCAATATCAGGCTTTGTCATACTGCTGGGGAACGGAGGCTGCGACTCGTACGATTTTGATCGACGGCTATCCTTTTCAGGTGCGGCGCGATCTCTTCGACTACTTGCGAATTCGGCGAAATGAGAATGACCGCGCTTGGCTGTATGTTGATGCTATCTGCATCAACCAATTGGACTTGAAGGAGAAGAGTACCCAAGTCACACTGATGGGAGATGTGTACCGCAACGCGACTGAGGTTGTAGCTTGGCTGGGCTCGAATTCGATTGAAGTAGAGCGACCTTTGAGCATTCATGATGCCCCGGAAATGTGGCAGCTATACTTCGATATGGCGGCGCTGAGCCTAGTTCCTGACGCACTCAGGGTCCCTGAAGGCCGCACAAGCGACCGGATGCTGCACACGGACTTATTGCGAGAATGGCTCGATATTGGGGCAGGATCATGGGATGACGACCCCGGCGGAAGCGCAGTTGTTTGGGTGTTAGATCCAATCCTTGACTGTCCCTATTGGACACGCTTGTGGGCAGTCCAGGAGATGCTGCTAGCTCAACAGCTCACCATCCGATACAAGAGCCTTGTGATACCTTGGAGAGTCCTTTGTGAGTGTCTGAGGTACGGCATGTGTTTCATGGGTGATGGAGAGGAGCCATCCTCACGACTGAGTCAGTTGAACCGCTATTTAAGAACCCCAATTTTCCCCCAAATGAAGGATCTTAGCAACAGACTCCGCGTCTACTGGCTTCTGAATGAGAAAGTCAGGACGACAGACCGAGCGCGTGCTGGCAGACTTTTGCTCAATGACGCAGTTTATACCTACGCTGAGCAGGACTGTACACTCTGGTGCGATAAGATATACGGGCTGTACGGAGTTGTGCCAAAAGTAGGTCCAATGCAGGCCAGTTACGAGGATCCGGATCGTGCCACTGCACAGGCAATGGTTCAGGGCCTGACAGAACTCCGCTCTGTGGCGCAGATCGACGGGAACTGGGCAGCGATGCGATTCAATTCTCATGCATATATATGTCGCCTTCTTGGAGTCTTGGGGAAGGACTTACGCTCTGCTGGCACCAGAAACGTCGTCAAGGCTGTGTGCAGGTCTCTTACACTTGACATCAGATCTGTTGAGGGAACATGGGCAAGGATGGGTGTGAATTGGGAAAGGTTTTGCAGGTATGATGCTAACACTCTCTTGGGCAAGACGATCAGATGGTACTACACAAGCGTGGGGCCACTTCTATCTGAGACGGGGGCCACAGTATGGGCCATACTCTCTAACCCAACGTACGCTCTTGACTCCGCGACGGCACGAGATGCTGCGCAGCTCGGATCCACGGTAAGACAGATATCCCAGCACTATGCTCGATGCTTCGACTTCGGAGTTCTGCTCAGCGACACTGAGTGTCTAAGCCTCAGCGACCAGACGACTCCACTGGATCGCATGCTGGCGGAGAAGCACGTTATACTCATTGAACAATTCCCGATACCGGAGGGTGCCACTAAATTGGCAACAGCAGGCTTGCACGTATTGACGACAGCTCTTGCGCGTCTTAGTCATGCCGAGGACGATATCAGCCGCGCTGTTGCGGAATTGTGCTCTGGTTTGCGTGACAGATTGCAGGGCGTGGTCGATCGATCTGACGAGGGTGACACGAAACGGGAAACGTCGCCACAAGCGCAGCGGGATGCGTATCAAATCATAGCCTACATTGATCGAAAGAGGAGAGCCATCGCACAAGCCGGGTTCGATTGGATGCCTTGTTTTGCAGCTCAATTTCCCATGCAATTGGATAATACAGAGGAGGGAGAGTCCGCGTGGGCATACCCGCGGTGGGCATGTCAGGAAGCCGATACAATTTTTGGCGAACTTCTGACCGAGCCGGATGCAAGAAGGACAGCTCAGATCGAGTCCATACGTACAGCATATGAAGCGAATGAAAGACTTGTCGTGCTCACCCGCGTGGACATGTACATGGTACCTGGCAGCACAGGCATCATCGACTTATCGGTTCGATCTACCAAGAACAAGCAACAGCGGGAGAGATAGCTACCGAGGCACAACAGTGGCTGTAAGAAGCTGGGAACGGTGTGAGATAGTCTTGTATGAACAAGGTCTTCCGCCACGATCAGCCTACCTCTATTAATTCGTCGCGATAGTCCCAGGCTCCCCGTCTTAAGCACTCTTCCCATGCTTCCCCTCCGAGTCCTCCAGTCCCTCATACAACTCCACCCCCCAAGACTTACTCGGATTGACAAACCGATGATGCCACTTCCCCAACCCGATCAGCTCCTTGAAATCGCTCTTCTCGAGCTTGCAGTCCAGTGCTCCCACATTCTCCGTGATGCGGTTCGCATGACTACTTTTTGGGATCACTGACGTCCCGCGACTGATGCCCCATACTAGCAGAACCTGCGCGGGCGTGCACTTCCGCTTCTTAGCGATGCGTTGCGTGACATCGTTGTGTAGAAGTTGTGGTGGCTCGCCTGGGTCGTAAGTTGGGTTCGCGCCGGCGAAAGGCGAGTAGGCTGTGACGTGGATGCCGTGTTTGGAATGCCAGTCGATCCACTCGGTCTGCTGAAGGTAGGGGTGCAGTTCCATCTGGTGGACGGATGGCGGGTGAGACGTGCTGTTGAGGAGATCATCGAGCTGGTAGGGCGAGAAGTTGCAGACGCCGAGGTGCTTGACCTGGCCGGCCTCGAGAAGCTTGGTCATCGCCGCATAGGTGGATTTGTAGCCGATATGGTTCTTCTTGTTCTTGGAACTTACGGGCCAGTGGATGTGGTAAAGGTCGAGGTAGTCGAGGCCGAGCTTCTCGAGAGAAGTGGCGATAGCAATGGGTACGTTTTTAGCGCCATGACTGTGAACGCGTCAGGCTTTACGGGCTATCACAACGAAGCTCATGGTCTTACTGGTCATTCCATAACTTGCTGGTAATCCATAGATCTTCCCTCGAGAGACCAGTCTTAGCGAGGCCATCAGCGATGCCCTTGCCTACTAGCTCCTCATTGCCGTACGCGGCTGCGCAGTCAATGTGTCTGAAGCCAGACTGGATCGCGAATGATACTGCCTCTGAGGCATTGCTGCGGTCTAAGTTCCAGGTTCCGAAGCCGAGCAGTGGAATGGATTCCCTGGTCATTGGCTTGGGTGTTTCACCTGTGAAGGGGATCTGGCCACTCGGTGGCGCGAGTGCTCCGCTGGCCACCGCCAGGGAGATGAGGGATACTATCAGCTTCATAGCTTCTTCTCACGTAGATGCTGATGAAGAAAGAGGACTGTAGCGACGAGGCAAAGTGAATAGCAAGTCACCAATCTTACCTTTCTCATAGCTCCCCGCTCGCTGCATGATGCAATTCTCGAAGGAGAAGGTGATGCAGGTACACTGACGGGAGAATGGAGCTCGTGCTGGCACCTTTCTCGATCTTCTCCAGATCTCCTTCCGCAACAACAAGCACGGCTCGATCACATGCCTCGTAGAACAGGCTGACTGATAATTGATCAGCGGTATATATTTGGATGGAAGGGATCGTGGCACACACGTGGTGGGTGGTAGAAGCAAGTCTTGGCCGCATTGAGTTTGTTGTGGCGTGGGCGAACCGATCCAGGGACAGCATGCAGGGCCACCGTCATCGAGGAAATTGACAGAACGTACGATTGTTGGGATCACGGAGCCATCTTGTGCCATTGAGCGTCTGCAATTTAGCGTAATAAAACACAACATTACCCATCTCATAAATCACACCGAACAAACCCCTCTGCTACAATCCGAAACGTGCCAGTGCATCTTCAAACCCCTTCACGAATCGCCTCTCGATGCATACCCCGTCAGAGAAAGAGCGACTACGGAGAAACGAGCATCACGAGGCAGATGTCGTAGTCGTAGGCGCTGGCATTCTGGGTTGCGCAGTTGCAGTCGCACTGGGAAATCAGGATCGCTCTGTGATACTCCTCGAACGCTCCCTCAAAGAGCCCGACCGAATAGTCGGTGAACTTCTTCAGCCAGGAGGCGTGCAGGCGCTGGAGAAGCTAGGCTTGAGAGACTGTCTGGAAGAGATCGATGCAGTCAAGGTCTTTGGCTATGATGTGATCTACTATGGTGAAGAGGTGGCGATACCGTATCCTGAAGATGCGCGAGGAGGAGAGGCGAGCGATGAGATGAGAGGTACGAAGCGGAAGAGGCCCGAGGGACGATCATTCCATCATGGGCGATTTATCCAGCGGCTACGAGAGAAAGCTATGGCTCATCCGAACGTCACTGTCATTGAAGCTACGGCGACGGAGATGGTGACAAGCGGGTATACTGGACAAGTGCTCGGCGTGGAAGCCAATGTACAGGGCAAGCCGGACAGCTTCTTCGGACATCTCACCATCATCGCGGACGGGTATGCCAGCAAGTTCAGGAAGGAGTACAGAACAGACACACCAGTCGCCAAGTCAAAGTTCTGGGGACTGGAGTTGATTGATGCGCCACTGCCGATGCCCAATCACGGACATGTGATACTAGGAGACGGAGCTCCAGTTCTGCTCTATCAAATCGGTACCCACGAGACACGAGCGCTCGTCGACATCCCCGAGAACACCACGTCGGCTTCAGTCGCAAATGGAGGCGTGAAGGGCCACATTCGAAATGTGGTCATACCCAATCTCCCACCCGCTGTACGACCCTGCTTCGAGGCCGCGATCGAGAAAGACCGACTTCGCAGTATGCCGAACTCCTTCCTCCCGCCCAAAAAAAACATCACTCCCGGTCTTGCAATCCTGGGTGATGCACTGAACATGCGGCACCCTCTCACCGGCGGCGGCATGACCGTGGCTTTCAACGACGTCGTTCTACTCTCCGACTTGCTAGATCCAGCAGTCGTGCCGTCGCTCGCTAGTACTGGGCTTGTGCTGAAGCAGCTCAAGCGCCTGCACTGGCAGCGCAAGAGCCTCAGCTCAGTCATCAATATCCTCGCTCAGGCCCTGTACTCGCTCTTCGCTGCCAACGATACACAACTCAAAGCATTGCAGCAAGGCTGTTTCGAATACTTTAAGCTAGGGGGGAATTGCGTTGATGGGCCAGTTGGCCTCCTGGCAGGGATCATCAGGAACCCCTTCGTGTTGATCTACCATTTCTTCTCCGTCGCAGTCTACGCCATCTGGATCTACGTGGCGAGCGGAGGCATATTGGCCGCGCCGTTCCGTACTACGATCGGCAGCTCCATGGTGTTTTACAAGGCGTGCGCGGTGCTGTTCCCGTACATCTTCTCAGAGCTGAGAGTATAGGCGGGTGTCTTCTCGGCCGAATGCCAAGGCCCGAGAGCGAGTGCGTCCACTGGATCATCCTCATCGACTAAGTCCTACACCCTTTGCACGTGGGGTGTTGTCCTTGAGATGTAGCACAGATACGAAAGACGGCTAGCGCGAGCCTGCACTGGTACTGGTGTTAGGACATACTGTTTCTCCGCTCCCGTTCCAGGTGTCTGTATGCCAGACCTCACTTCGCTGTGATCGCTATAAGACGGCCAAGTCGGTCAACAATAGCATGAGCTCCCAACACCAAAGATCATCTCCCAGATCCAGCCTACGGCTCGCAACACCGCAAACATGTCTTCACTCGCCGCTCAGAAAGCCACGATCGCCCAGCTCCTCGCCCATGTCAATTCCTGGGATCTTGAAGCCATCGTAGCCGTGTTCGCGCCTGGCTTCACCCGCGTCTTACAGCCTGGCCGATCCGTCGAGTCTCGTGAAGTCAATGCAGATGAGCTCATTGTCGGCCTGAAACGTCTGGGATCTACCTTCATCACGCCAATCAAAGTAGATCCACACTACTTGCCACGCCTCCGTGTATGATGACTGACAAGGCGCGACAGTACGACTTCCGCAACTACGTGCATGACGGCGATGCGCACAAGTCGACCTTCGAGTTCACGAACGCGGCGGAGACTAGGCTCGGACCTTTCGGGTTGGAAGGTGTCATGATCCTGGAGTTTACTGAAGATGGAACGAAGATCTTTCGTCTGGTGGAGTATGTCGACTCGAAGGTGTATATGGCGTTCCGTGAGAAGGTCGCGGCTGCGATGAAGGGTGGGCCGCCGAATTGATGGAAGTGTGACCACGGCGTTCGTGCGACCTCGGCCGAGCCTTAACACCGAAAATGGATGCCTTGCACAGATTACATGAGCCTAATCTAATCCCAGCAATGCAAGAAAGCACGTCCTCCCAGCGCAATGTTACTCTATTCAAGCGATAGATAGGCAAGCGAAGCAATCATCATGGCGTTAAGACAAATCTCCTTCCCGGCGGTACAACCTTTCTCCCATCTGCCTGTGCATCACTCACCTATATAGCCTGAGCATCGTCCTGGTCCACTCCTCTAAGCATCACTTAAACACCCACAGCCAACGACACCTCCCGGACTCATTCAAACCACCGCTCAATCCACCACCCTCGTCCACCACATAGCCGACTACCACCATGTCTTCCCTCACAGCCCAAAAGGCAACACTGGACAAAGTCCTCGCCCTCCTCAACGCCTACAACCTCGACGCTCTAGCCGAGCTCTTCACGCCAGACTTCATCAGATACCTACAGCCCAAGGCGTCTGTCGAACCGCACCAGCTGAACACCCAGCAACTCGTCTTCGGACTCAATCGGATCGGACAGCAGTTCACAACGCCGATCGTCGTACGTTCACAAAACTCCCTGGCTCCCTCGTGCTTCGGCCGAGGTACACGGCACTGACTGATCGAACTGTAGTACAAGTTCCACAACCACGTCCACGATGCCGAAGCGCATAAGTCCGTGGTTGAATTTAGCAACCATGCTGATACCAAAGTAGGACCGTTTGGCGTCGAGGGAGTGCTGTTCTTCCAATTCACTGAGGACGGGGAGAAGATTAGCACGGTGGTCGAGTATGTTGACTCGATCAAGCACTGTGCGTTTCAGGAGAAGCTTGCGGCTGCGAAGGTCGGCGGGATGCATTGAGTTGGGCGGATGGGGACTAGACGGCAAGTGGAGGCATTCATTACAGCGAAGCGGTGCGTAAATACTGGCTTGGGCGGACGCTCGTTTTGTGGCGTAGACTCACAGAGCGCGATATAAGGCAATTTGATGATGCATTACATTACTATATTACTCATCCATGGCGCAGTCGCGTTTCTCATTACCCATATTTTCTCGGGTCAACTCCTCGTTGCGGTCAGCACCTCATTACCTCGATCCTAGGAATCACGCCCGCCAACCCTTTCCACTACCACCCGATCCGTGACCGCCTCTCTGTCCGCTCCAGCCGCCTGGCGGACCGCCATGCTCCCCGTAGCCTCCAGTACTCGTCGCAGCAGGCGCAGTGGTGCCACTACTCTGCCACCCATGTCCTTCGTCACTCCATGCGGTTGCTGTCTCACTCGGCTTGCCATAAGTCTCGGTCGCCCAACCCGTCGACCAGGCTGTCGTAGGCTGGTACACTGTGCTGCAGCTCTGCGTCTCGTACACGGTTTCGGTAGCATACACGGTAGTCACGCCCGTGCTCGCACTGACGACCGTGGTGTTGTATCCCTGCGCTGTGGTGTAGTACGTTGTACCCGGGAGTGTGATGATCTGCGTTGAGATAGCTGTGATGGTGCTTGCTGGAGCAGGGGTGACGGGGCCGGCCGGAAGGGTGACAGTCGCGGTGGCTTCTTGGACGGAAGTCTCGTACACGGTCGAGCCTGGTGCAGTCTCATAGCTCGTCTGGTAGATGGTCTGCCCTGGCGCCGTTTCGTAGCATGTGCTGGTGACGATTGCTGTGGTCGTGCTCACCCAAGTTGGCTGGACTGGACAGACGGGTACGACGATCGTTGCAGTAGCATACTCAGTCTGGCCAGGCGCAGTGGCATACTCTGTACTAGTGGCATAGCTCGTCCGATACACTGTGATTGGCGCCTGTGAGACCGTTGAAGTGAGCTCTTCGATCGCGGTCGAGACCTCGTAGACTGTATTTGTCTATTTCGTGTGTCAGCCCTTCGGTCCCTCGTCGAGAACTCATCCTTGAGCTACTGACCTGTGTCACGGGGATTTCTTGTGTCTGGGTTTGTACGACGCTGACGGTGTACGCCGAGCTCACAGTGATGGTTTGCGAAGAGGTCACGGTGCTCGGCGCCTCATAGACGGTCGTACAGATCGTGACCGGGGTCGTGACTGTAGCATATGCCGTACTGTATTCCGTAGTCGGAGCCTCGTATGCGGTAGTA